>VSWD01000012.1:35759698-36162686 GCA_033119305.1 Pinctada imbricata | reverse complement strand
ATGAGCGATGTAAAAATGCAAATCAATGACCTCTATAATAATCGCACGCGATTGATTCCGAGTCTGTAGAATTAAAATTGCTCAAGCAACTGCAAAGAACAACGCTAGATAGGTTTAAGACAATATCAAGATTTTAAAGTGATTTCTGTTATATTGCGGTGAATTTTTAGAATATAAAATATTTAAAAGAAATATGAAATAGAATAAAAGATATTGAATATATAATAAAATATGAAATTTGTATCCTTTGAATCGGAATGGAACAATTAGATTCTTTGAGTAGAGACCATGGTATGGAAATTAAAACTTTTTTTCTGTATATAAGGTATTTTTAGAACAAGCTTAAAACAAGCAATCCTTACATATTCCTTACACTGTGGTTAAAAACTTACTAAATGAAGATGCTCTTATTGGGTTCATTTTCTTATTTTAGGCCACCGGTAGTAGTGTCTTTGATACTGTACTTATGCGTTACACGTATCTGCAGATTGTTCCTTCAATCAGACTGTGTATCAGTGAATGGCGAAACAAAAACGAGAAAAGTTCTGGCATTAACAAATTGGTAAGAATAGATTATAGAATAATGCTTATTTAAGTTTCCATAAGTAAGTCTGTATGTATGTTATCGTCTGTTTATTTCACCTTATGTTTCTGTGATGCTGGTCATGGTCACTGCAGTGTAGTCTTTCTAGAAACATTTCCTACCTTGTTTAGTTTTTTTGTTATATGCATTCATCAAATAATGTGTGATAACAGTAAAATGTACAATTATGTCAGGAAAAGTTTCCGCTGTCATCACTGCATTGCAATGATCAAAATGTTCACGGAGTTACATTGCGATGATCAAAATGTTCACGGAGTTACATTGCGATGATCAAAATGTTCATGGAGTTACATTGCAATGATCAAAATGTTCATGGGGTTACATTGCGATGATCAAAATGTTCACGGAATTACATTGCGATGATCAAAATGTTCACGGATTTACATAGCGATGATCAAAATGTTCACGGAGTTACATTGCGATGATCAAAATGTTCACGGGGTTACATAGCGATGATCAAAATGTTCACGGAGTTACATTGCGATGATCAAAATGTTCACGGAGTTACATTGCGATGATCAAAATGTTCATGGGGTTACATTGCGATGATCAAAATGTTCATGGAGTTACATTGCGATGATCAAAATGTTCACGGAGTCACATTGCGATGATCAAAATGTTCATGGAGTTACATTGCGATGATCAAAATGTTCATGGAGTTATATTGCGATGATCAAAATGTTCATGGAGTTACATTGCGATGATCAAAATGTTCATGGAGTTACATTGCGATGATCAAAATGTTCACGGAGTTACATTGCGATGATCAAAATGTTCACGGAGTTACATTGCGATGATCAAAATGTTCACGGGGTAACATTGCGATGATCAAAATGTTCACGGAGTTATATTGCGATGATCAAAATGTTCATGGAGTTACACTGCAATGATCAAAATGTTCACGGAGTTACATTGCGATGATCAAAATGTTCACGGAGTTACATTGCGATGATCAAAATGTTCATGGAGTTACATTGCGATGATCAAAATGTTCATGGAGTAACATTGCGATGATCAGAATGTTCACGGAGTTACATTGCGATGATCAAAATGTTCACAGAGTAACATTGCGATGATCAAAATGTTCACGGAGTTACATTGCGATGATCAAAATGTTCACGGAGTTACATTGCGATGATCAAAATGTTCATGGAGTTACATTGCGGTGATCAAAATGTTCATGGAGTTACATTGCGATGATCAAAATGTTCACGGGGTTACATTGCGATGATCAAGATGTTCATGGAGTTACATTGCGATGATCAAAATGTTCACGGAGTTACATTGCGATGATCAAAATGTTCACGGAGTTACATTGCGATGATCAAAATGTTCACGGATTTACATTGCGATGATCAAAATGTTCACGGAGTAACATTGCGATGATCAAAATGTTCACGGAGTTACATTGCAATGATCAAAATGTTCACGGAGTTACATTGCGATGATCAAAATGTTCACGGAGTTACATTATTATTGAATGACTTTGTGCCTTCTTGCCTTTTTATTACACATTGTTTATTATGCATACATGTAATAAATTTCGTATTGTTAGTTGCTATAACACTACATATTTTGCCAGGTATCGATTTACTATACAAATGACTTTAAAAGCATATATTTTTTTCACAAATTGATACTTGGTATGCTGAATTTGTCTCTTCTATATTATAAATGAGTTCATTGAACTTTAAAAGACGCATTGTCAAGTTTTGCATAGAAGTTAAAGGGCTGATGAAAATGATTATATCAATGAGAATTTAAAAGTACATATGAATACATATTAATACCTCTAACGTTAGATCATACTTTTTTGTTTAGGTGTTTAGGAGTGGATGTACAATTCAGATTTACTAAAACATTAATCTTTACACCAGGATATTTCCGATTTGTAATTAAAGCAAAATTATTGTTTTCACATATATATACTCAGAGACATGAATTCAAGCTAAAAATTCACCGTAATGGAATTTACTTGTTAATTTTCTAATTATGCCATTTCTTTGACATTTTCTGTTTTGCGCTCTCGTTCTGGTAGGTTTCGATCCCAAAGTTATAAAACAAACACACATTTAAAAATCTTTTGCGAATTAAGGAGGTATTGATCACTTGGACGCCAAATTCAATCTTTTTCGAAATTTCTGAAATTATTTGTTTACTGTCCTTGACTATGCAAACTTATATTCGATTTTATCCACAGGAAAATTTTCTGTGAGACTTTGAGATATGCATTTTCCAACAAATGCGTTAATTCCTTGAGGACGTCATGCTATTAAAAGTATCATTCTGGTTCTTGTAAAGCTTTGGGAAATTTATCCTAATTTAACTTTTAATATCGTCATAAATGCATTCTTTCGTATTGAAAAGATGAGAAGAATATTGTTTCAAACAAAGGCAGGGTACTGGAATAAAAGTTGACGATGTCGATGAAAAAATGCCAATTTTGAGTCAATTGACTGTAATTTATAGGTAATCATTAAGAATCCTGGGGATGAATCTTTTTCACAAAGTAATAAAAGGATCAACAAAGGCCAGAGATACAAAATGAGAAAAATTGAATTTAGGACTGAAATATTACGAGACTTTACATTTCCGATTATTTTCTTCTAATATCGTACATTTTCAACAAGTGACATCCGCTTTCCTTTTATGTAAATATGTTAACAATTACACTGTGATAATAATTGTATTTGCAATCTTATATTATTATGCAAAGTTTCAATGTGGTGCGTTTGGTTTTAATACTTTTAATGCATTTTGAATGAGATGGTTTGTAACGCAATTTTCCATCGATAACTACGATGGCCGAGATGGGCCGCTGAAAAAGTAACCATGAGTTGTGTTTGACTTGCCGGCATTTCTTATTTGCCGGCATTTCTTAGAGGCAAAATTAAACCATGAGTTGTGTTTGACATGCCACCATTTCTTATTTGCCGGCATTTCTTATAGAGGCAAAATTAAACCATGAGTTGTATTTGACATGCCGGCATTTCTTAGATGCCGGCATTTCTTATAGAGGCAAAATTAAACCATGATATGACCCGTCAGTATATAGGTCATCGTGTTTCCCGCGCTTTAACCCTCCTTTGTTGTGTGTTTAGCGAAACGATCTCCGGATGGACCTAGAAGACGGGAACGGTAAGATTTTACATTTTCTATATTCTATTAATTCAGAGTCAGAGAAGATGACTTTGGTGCACTCCAAGTATTTAAGTATCTTATTACCATTTTTATTATAGTAATACAAAATTAAGTTTCACGTAAACTTAAAAATCCATGGATACTTTACACTGTAATCTATTCTACTTCATGTAACTCTAGGGGTAGTGAACGACATGTGTATTAAATTACCAATCATTCCAGGGAGTATAATAAATGGCAATGTCAATTACAAAAATATACTGGTTTTGTCGACAGCTTTCTTAATAGGGGAAATGGATTAATGATCTCTTCGACTGCAACCTATGAAGTATGCATTTATTAAGACTTTTATTTTTAGTGAATGAGATCATTTGGGAATATGCTCAGAGAGGAATAACCTACAAAGCAATATCAAACCTTCTGACGACTCTTTACAAGATAAAACTAAGGTATGTTATTATAATTATACATCCGAATCAGCTCAGGGGCGGATCCAGCAATTTTGGTCAGAGGGGGTTCAAAAATGTACCTATTGTGTGTTGCTTGTTTACGTTGCAGATAACTGGGGGTGTGTGGGGGGGGGGTGAGTGTATTTAAAACGGCTTCTGCGATGAGTGGTGTGACTCCCTGTCTCCCCTCCCGCTGGATCAGCACATGCAGCTGCATATTTCATTGTTGTCCACATTTATTATTTAAAATGGTGACCCTTATTGCATAACATGCGTCTGTCGCAATTGGCATGTACAAAGTAAAGAATAACAAAACACTTTGGGGTAAGACCTGTCGAAATGTATAATTCCCAATGTTAGCCCTTTTCAATTAAAGTCCAAATGCCATCAAAAAGAGATTACATCGGAGAGGCTTTCCCAAGAGGCGTGGTCCACCCGAGACGTCCGAACAAGAACTAAAGTCAATCATTCAGGTATTGTGCATTCCTCATTAGCTCGCCGGGACGAAAGTTATTGTCATACCCTCGGCGTCGTAGTTGTCGTCGTCGTCGTCGTTGTCGTCCGTGGACAAGCTATATCTCCTGAACCGTTAGTGAGAGGGCTTTGATTATTGCTTGGTAGACCTTGCGATCTTGACCTTGGACTTTGACCTACTTTAAAAAAGACTGTAACCGGACTGAATCCCCTGAACCATAAGGGGGAGGGTTTTGATATTTCACATGTGGATACCTTATAGACAGACCTTTCGTTTGGGACCTTGACTTTTGACCTAGTGACCTTGACCTTGGAGTTTGACCTATTTTTAAAAAAAACTTTAACCCGGGCTGTATCTTATAAATTGTAAGGGGTAGGGCTTTGATATTTCACAAGTGGATACCTCATGGGCAAACCTTCATTTGAGACTTTTGACGTAGTGACCTTAACCTTGGACTATGACCTACTTGTCCAAAACTTTAACCTGGACTATATCTTATAAACCGTAAGGGGAAGAGCTTTGATATTTCACATGTGGATACCTCATGGGTAGACCTTCTTTTAAGACCTTGAATTTTGACCTAGGACTTTGACCCTTTTTATTAATTCTTTTCTATGATTGGCAAAATCCTATTTCGGCGAGCTATGTTGTCTTCTGTCAACTCTTGTTTTAACTGTCTGTTCTAGTTCCATATTATCCCTTCTTTTCCAGAAGATAAATGACAATCAATGACTGTGAAGAGAATTTTTTCATCTTGCTTGAATTCAGTTTGCATTCTATAAACATGATAAATGCGTGTTCAGCTTCTTGATAATATAAATTCATCTTTCAGAAAGAGATCGAAGTGAAACCATACACTGTAGGTTACAGATGTATGTTCGATACTTTAAGAACGAGAGGGTACCATGTTCGTCGGTAAGATTACTTCGTTAAATTAATAACATTCTTGCACGTGGTAATTTAAAGTCACGTGCAAGAATTTCAAAAGAAGTTATTCGTTAAATGTGATTGATTTTACTAATTTCAAAAGAAATTATTCGTTAAATGTGATTGATTTTATTATTAGACGCTTACTGTTAGAGCTCAATCATGTATGTTTTTTCGCTGTATATAGTCATATGATATAATTGAAGGGACCTCGTTATGAAATTAATGAAAGAGGTAGATCCTGCTGGTTGTGAATTCAGGCGGAGACGTAGAATTGTTCGCAGAGTTTATTCATCTCAAGGACCAAATGATACCTGGCACATAGATGGGTTTGTTTCTTTGCTTACTTATTCAGGAAAGAACAAAACAAAAAGGGCATGAATTCCTTTAAGCAATATAATTTAAGCTTCGTCAATTCTAAACCTAGTTAATTTTTGGATGAAAACATACAAAATGTAGTTTGTTGTTAAATTCATCCCTTCAATGATGATAGTTCGTACAGCCATCTACATGTACATGAATGAACATTCCATTGTCACAGTAGTACCAAGATCATTTATAAGGATATACAAAGTGGTTAACGTAATTAAATATAAATATTATAGGAACACTCTTCACTAATGAATACTATTCGAGCACACCTCCTCCAACATTAATTTATGGTCTATTCGACGACTCATTTTACCTTCGGTAAACATATTTCTATTTTCATGATTTTACAGATACGATAAATTAAAGCCGTACGGGTTATCGATACATGGCTGTATTGACGGGTGAGTAATTGAGTTTTAACAAATTATAGACTTATTACCATGGACGTATATACCAAATTTTAGTTATACGGCCACTGGTATTAATTACTTACTTGACGTTTTATTTAGTTTTTCCAGAAAAATCATGTGGTTAGCCGTTGGGGCCTCAAACAACGATCCTCATGTGATTGCTAAATATTTTCTTAAATGTGTAGAGGAATGCGGAGGTAAGTCTGATAGACTTTAATATCATAAATCTACTTATTAAGGGGGTTGTTAGACATGTATATATTTCTTATGTGTTGAACGCCCTCCCTGTAAGTTGGGCTCCCCCTCCCCCTTTCTGCACACATTCTATACCTAATACAATATATTAATTTACTGAATAGGTTGTCCCTCTTTGCTGCAGTCAGATCCTGGGACAGAAAATGTAATCGTAGGAAGTCTACAATCTCTTTTTCACAAATCAGATGAAAGTTTCAGAATTGTTCGGTCAACGTTTAATCAGGTAAAGAGTTCACGGGACAAAATTACAAAGTAAAAGGATGTAGATTATTATAATGTCTTAATTGACAATTTGTCAAGTCATATAATAGGATATAGATCTATATACATCATACACGATTGAAGAGGTTAAGAGAAACCTTATGCTTTATAAAGCGCATGTATTTTAATTAGACCGAGGATGAGCTTCATAAAGGAGTTCACCATTAATATAAGTGTTGATCTTAACATTATTTGATTGCGCGTTTTTGTGAGGGTGTGTGTGTTCTCAGCGTACTTACTTATGAAAAGATGGATATAATAGTCCTATGTTTTTATCCAATTACAGATACAGTTCAATTTGTCATGACATTTATATCAATACATTTTTTAAAGAGAATTGAAGCGTGGTGGAGCATGCTACGACGGAGATTCACAACATGGTGGATAGATTTTTTTCGTGACCTTGCATCCTTCGGTGCCTTTGAAATGGGAAATGAAAACGACATGTAAGGATACCTTTTTTCTTGTGTTGGCTTATGTTTTCTTTGGAACGGTATCTGACGTAAAACACCTAAACGCATTAATACCTAATGACATTTCTACAGAATTTTTGTATTTATAGGATATTTTCCATGAATATTTTACGCAGAATTAATATATTAATTTTGAAGTCGTAATGAAATGGTCAATCAAAGCATTGTATGACATGAAGTTGATATTAAAAACTGCCAGCTAGCAGGTGTGATGTGGGACATTTTGGTGATTCACAATTTATTGCATGAATGGTAAATACCCAGCGCCCTGATTGGATAAAACAGCGCATGTACGAAAAAATCAAAACATTATATCTACCTAGGATGACGTCATCCTAGGTAGATATGACATTCCAACAGCTCTTCATGGGCTAAAAATATGGTTTAAGTAGTTTTAAAATAGTGAGTTCCACACCGTCTGCTATTTACTTGGCAGATGGCCGTCCTAAGTCGGCACCGGTTACCCATTGGTCTCGTTGGTTTATGTGTAGTCTTTTATGTTTCTATGTTGTGAGTTGGTGTTCCTTGTCCCTTTTGCGTCTCTTTCTGTGGGTATCTGTTCTGTGTTTTTTGCATGGGTGTTTTGGGATTTTGCTGTGGGTGCTGCAACCTAGTGTTGTTGGAGATCCCCTCCTTTCTTTGATTTTCTTTGTCGATTATTTAAAAAAGATGGGGTTTTTTTTTTTTTTATCACGAATGTCCAAGTCTGCCTTTTTATCTTATCTGCTCAAACTCCAAAGCTAGCCGAGATGATTTTCATTGTCATTTAATAAAATGAAGATTTTATGATTTTAAAACTTCATGTAATATAATAATTATACAATGGTTTGCTCCCGAGAGGACAATACTCACCTAGCCCTTCGAATATTGTCCTCTAGGGAAGCTAAACAATTGTATTTACCCCAGTAAAAGTAAATATCATCTTCTCAATGTAGGCGCTGTGTGAGGGTTTGCTTTTCCTATCTAGTACAAAAGGAACTAGACGAGGTCAAAGAATCCTGGAATCATCATCATATCTCTCGGTCTCGTCAAGCTGTAGTTCCTAATGGAAAACCAGTGCTTTTGTTCAGTACACCAGAGGTTTATGGTATGTTATATATTTTCATTGAGTTGGAAGGTAAAGGTTATGTAAAGAAAGATATTTTCATAAGCAATTGAACTCTAAGCCATGATTTCTTTCAAAACTATCAGGGGCATAATACATGTACATAGTATACCTTATTTGACACATTTTTGTGGCGTCTGTGGTGAATCCTTTTGTAATTGAAAAGTCAGTGTGTTCTATTTTTACTGTATTCATATAATTGCACCCTTTAGAATTTTGACTCCAAGAATCAACTGTTTTTCACGGTTGCACTTTGTATGTTCTACGATGTGTACTGTTGAATCTCACCAATATCAGGTTCACTTCAAATGGTAAATAATAATTTTCCATTTGCAATACATTGAAAAAGTGATAATGTAAGTAAACCATATGTAAAACCTCCTATATTCGCAGGAAAAAAAATAAGCACGTGCACTTTTCTATTGTACTTGTTTATATATGACGGCCGTCAAGCGAAAACCACCCTTATCTGTCTATGACGTCAAAAAGAGAAATCGGACTGTAAAGACGTCGTCAATTTCGCGTATTTTTCGCGTTACGTGTTGCGATAACTTTTCAACTACGTGGACGTTAAAGTCATCAATAAATCATAATCCACAGAATGTTATAGCCTCTTACTTTTATGACTTTAAAGTACGTTTTGAAATCCTTTTCTGAAAATTCAGTGATGAGTTAATTGAAATTAAAACCAGGGTTTCTTTTCTCATTTTTTTTTACCGCAATCAGCGTGACCAACGAACTGGACCCGTACACGTTTAGGGGAAAAACTATTTTCAAAATTCAACATGCTTTTTTTTTATTGTAAAGAGACGTATGTTTTCACATTACTTCTCCTTCTTCTCTTTTTTTTTTTTGTCTTCTAGTACTGAACATCATTTATAATTTGCGAATCCGAAACGGCCTAGGATATATTTGATCCTCGATTTATGTTGATAAGCCAGATGTATACTTCACATTAATCTAAATACTAAGTGTTCAAAGAAACATTATAGAGTGGTTTGTAATCAGTCTCATAAAAATCTAAAGACCAATTTTCACAAAATTAATCTATCGTTTGCAGAAGGAAAAAGAATAGCGTTTTGATTAAAAAAGAGAAGTATGAGGAATAAATGAACCTATAAAGGCTTTATGGCAGTACAATTACACTTGAAATTGAAAATCTAAACTTAAAGTCCGTATCATGTCCTCAAAATGGAAAGAGGCATCATCTGCTACCAAGGAATACACTAAACGGTTGAAAAATGTTTAGGTTTATAGTATACTTTAAATTACAGGCGCGAATCTAGGGGGGGGGGGGGGGGTTAACATGCTTAAGTAGACCATGAATATGTAATAAAAATACATATTTTTCTGTTTTTGCATAGATGTATATAGGTTTTTTTTTCAAATCAAAGGTTGAACCCCACCCCCTTTTGACGGGTTGGACCCCGAAATGAAATATCTATCCACGAATTAGCTCTACTTGTATTTGTTTTTATTACACATGTAGAAGATGTATAAGAGAGAGGGAGAGATGAATTTCATTAACTGTGTATCAAACCTGTTTAAATTTTTCCAATGTGCGTGAAAAGTGATGCTACATCAAGTGGCGACCTCTATAATAACGACCGACGTACATATGGATATTAAATTCTGTATCTACAAATCACCACACTCTATGCAATTTGAATTTTTGAGAAATATGGTATAATATCCGAGAAATTTGGAGAAATACTCGCCTATTTTGCGCTTCGGGACCGACTCCACGTGTCGCACAAGGCAGACTCCCCTAATGTGACGTTACATAAACTTATAGTCGCCAACTATTCATTGGATTCTCGCAGAGAGAGATTTTTGTAGCTGCGACGTTCTTGTTCCTTTCTATGTATTTTTTTCGGGGGGGGGGGGGGGGTGTATGTTGATAATTGACATAAAATTAAGATGTAAAAAAACAACCATACATATCTGATTTGGATTTTCTCCGACCTTGTGCACTTCACGACTGAAAATGATCAAACAAGCAAATTCGCCTAGCCCCTCCCCTAATATGACCATTGAAGATTTTAATAACCCATCAACTAGAAGTTTAACAATCATATGAGATAAAGCAAAAAACTACTCTCCACAAAATTCTTCTATTTATTCACTCAAAATAATAAAAAAATGAATTAGTTTTGAAGTATTAAAATATGAAAAAATGCAATTATTGCAATCATTAATAAATGGAGAAGAATAACCTTGAAATTAGGTTGAACTTTTCGTATATGGAGGGAATGAGAAAACGTTTTGAGAAAAATCAAGTGACTCAGAACAGAAATAAACAAAACACTGAAGATCGTGTATCTTGACGGCGACGTGAGCAGTGAATCCATGCATGTGCTAATAAAGGAAGCGACATATTAAAAGAAAGAAGAAGAAAATAAAGTTTCAAGCGCGGATCTAGGGGATTGTGAGGTCAGACTACCCTGGAATTAGCCGAACTGATTATCCTATTTTTATCAAATTCATTTTTTTTCAAAATCATACGCTGCTCCCCTGATGAATCCCACCCTTGGGGAAAATTCTAGATCCTATAGTGTCGTTTTCTGTTGAAATGAACAACAATTCAAAAAGATAAAGATAGGAAAAATTCTCATGACAAGGGTATAGTCGTTTATGTACAAAACTCATCGAAAAAAGAAAGATTCTGATTTTGTTTGATTTGACTTTTCTTACCTGTGCTCGCGATAATACAAGGGGGGGGGGGGGATCGCCTGCGAAGCAAATCGACACTTTTGGATCTTTTTGTCCGGTGTCCGTCTGTCTGTCACACTTTGATTTCGCATCCTATGTAACAGTGATTCCTAATTGTCGCTGTTTGGAATGATTTTTAGTGCAGTAGTTACATGTAATATGTAACAAACGAAAAAAAAAAAAGAAGAAAGAGAGAAATGAAATTGCTAGTAAGGAGAACAGTACAACTGGAAGGATCTTAACAGCCCCCCCCCCCCCCCCCTCCTACCAAAATTTTGACACGTGTAGACAGATTGGAATTTCTGATAGTGTATATAGAACAAATAGGGCTAGCAAAAAATATTTCAATAAGTTAGATGAAAAGTGTCTATGTGCAAACGTGTGATTAGTACATGAATTGACTCCAAAATGTTGACATAAAACATGCAAATCTTATGTATCTATAAAAAATGTTAAATTTGATAAATGTTCGATTGTCTTTTATTCGAAAGTTTCGTTTTAAAACAAATTGAAAATGATAGAAAAAATATAAATATAGGCCGAATATAACTGTTGAGATTACAATTATTTTAAAGTATTATTTAGATAGAATACTTGTAAGTGTAAGGATAATGGCGAGGATAATCACTTTTCTCGAAAGTACGTGTCTATACCTAGGCATGAATCCCTGAAAATATCAGCTCCCTAACCAGGGGATTACTATAAAATTTTGAACTTAGAAAATTTTACCAAGGACATGTATTTTATGTCTGAAATTTATTGAGTGTGTATGGGAGGGTGGAGTTCGGAGAATCTGCTCATATTAGAAAAATGCAGCTCTGCCTTTAATATATATCAATTTTTATGATTAAAATGTATATGCTAAACATTAAAGATTTAGACACTATAATAACATTAATCTCTAAATCGAATTGTCAACTGTATTCTAGAATGCAGTTGACAATTCAATTGTCAATTGTCAACTGTATTCCAAAATATGTTTGCCGAAAAAATTATAGTTACTTAGATATACGGGATTCCGGCGAATCGTCGCTGTTGAGGCTAAAAATCAGCATTTTTGTGCTGTTCAACATTTATTGTGCGAAATAAAATTTTCTTATCTTGATTATATTGCCAAGTACGGGTATCAAAAACTGTGAATGGACTAACGTAAATAATTACATGTATAACAAGAGGATATGATGCGAGATCCAAGTACAATGTATAGATCTACATCAAAGTATTCGACTTCAGATATTCGTGAAATAAACATGCATAGAAGGTCAATATATCATCAACAGAAATATATGTATTCATTTGATATATACACATATTTGTACCGGATATACACACTGAAGTATGACGTCATCATACCATAACTTGGACGTCGTCAGATTCTTAGCTAAAACGTCGCGTAACGTCTTGCCAAAGTTTTCAAAGAAGATTTATGGCATTTATCCATGACGTATACATACACATCATATATCATTTTGTTCAGAATGAAGTGTTCTATCGTAATTCGTTGAAAAATAAAATTGCCATATTTTTCGCTTAAGGGTGGTTTTCGCTTGACGGCCGTCATATTAAAGTACATATTAAAATTATAGCGATTGTTGTCAGGATCTCCTTTTATACTACACATCTATAAACAAAATCCAAACATGACCGGTTTCAATTCACACTTATCATTTTAATCCTCGCTTCAAAGTGATACCGGATGTTTGAGCCATTCAGCCATACACATCGTAGAATATGCAGGGTTGGTTGATACATTTCAAATACGTAACAATAGCTGTTAATGAAAGAAATTGTATTTTGTGTCTTAAATTTATATTACTCTTTTAGGTGCAAAAGACTGCTTGAAGGACATTGATGAAGATGATTTCACATGGGGATGTTCCCTATGTCCAAAGGACTCTCTATCTGGATCCTATGATTTTGACAATGTTGCATCACAGACACTGCTTTTTAAAAATTGGAAATACCCGGCATCCTGGAAAGACTGTTTAGAAAACTACTTTTTATTAAGAGATGCTACAACCCCAAATAATAATGAATCAATCAGCTAAACATATACATTTCCATCGACAAGGTAAAACGAGGAAGCACAGTTTAAAGACAATCCAAATCTCAATGTTTAGCTTCAATTCATTCCATCTATGTCGCATGCTGTCTTGCATTGTCTTTGAAGAAACACCACATTTATATTCACTCCATTGATAAACAACTCGAATGATTAAAGATGGACATGTTCTCTGTTCTCTTTTCAAAAGCATCGAGATGTTTGTCAAATTGTTGTGCCACCACCCGATGTCACAATGCAACAGAAAGCCTTGAAGTTGTGTACAGCTTCGTATCTGCCTTTACAAGAGATACAAATTGCCTTAATGTCTGTATAATGTGGACTTCAAGTCTGGTTTATCAATTGAATATCCTTGCCAGACGCAGTCTCCGACTGGATCTAAGGGTCTTGTCTGACAATTCCGTGTTGCATCAGATATGACGTCAAGAGGTGTAGGAAGTGAATAAATGGAGATCACACAAATTTCTAAACGATATAAAAGTTATATGAACTACAAGATAACTAAGTATACATGGTCTGAGTTAGAAATACAACATTCGTCTTAGGTGAGAACATCCATCGATGACCAAACATGGTGATCGACCCAATGTTAACATAATATAGGTAAACTGTTAACAAACATCAATAATTAAAAGAAAAACATCACTTACAGTTATTCATAGAAAAACATAATATGAAAGTATCAACTCGATCCATGAGCAATGAATTGTAAATACATGTATGCACCGACTCTGAAGACGAAATACAGTCCGATATTGCCTTACTCCATGCCAAAAAAGTCATTGGCAAATGACATGTCTAGATGACTAAAGTACACATCCTCGCCTCTATCTCCAATGAGCGGGAGAAAGAGTTTGTTAACACATGTTGAGGCCGTCGCAAACATTGAAGTTTCCGCTACAAATTCAATCTCCGGCACGATAGAGAAACCTAGCACAGGTTCTATACTAGAACCAGTCGTGAATGCCAAAACCTTCTCTAGAGTAACCGGTGGTCTTCTACCAGCTGTCATGAAAGTGAAAAAGGAGATAATAAATAAAAGAAACAAAAGGACATGGGAAACATGTATACCTGGACTTAGGTTACTGTTTAAAATCTGTATGAAAACCATGTCATGCATTCATGAGAAGACAACGATTTCAGTTCAGGTTAATGAAAAGTGATATTGTCAAATTCCTTAACAAATAATTAAATAAAAGGAGAATTGAGCTAACCATGGTAATGTTTGGTTAATTTTAAAACTTAAAATACTGTTTCAAAGCATCTGCTTACCGAAAACTTCTCTTGCATACCGTACAAAATGTTTATAGGTTGCCTCTTCTTTGTTGCGGCTGTTTGATCCTACGACTGAAAATCGGCATCTCAATAGCTGTAACAGCTTATTGACTGTTAATGTCCTTGTGTTTGAGGGTTTCAACAGATAGGTGATGGATGGTTTCTTTCTCATCAGCTGGAAAAAAGATAATGTGTTTAATAATGTTGGATTGTCTTGCATATTAATAAACCGCGAATGTAAAACCCTTTATGTTTATAACAGTAAAACCATTCATTTATCGCACTTCCTGGTTCATAACCCATACACAGCCGGGAACCTGTTAAGCGAGCTCACGGTACCGTTGTCGGAAGTATTTAAAGTTATGCATTGCGAGTGGTCCGTTGTCATTCCGTCGCACAGGTAAAGATGCGTCGAAAACAATCCGTCGTCATGAATAAAGAAGAGCAAAAGCAAATTTGAAACCACATTTTCATATGGAAACAATGAGACTGAATATTAAGTGTTCTTATCTGTCATGACAACGGACATGGGTCATGGAATATCAATTATTACGTCGAAAATATGCAAGACCGATACTTGCACACATTGTGTGAATTAAGTAATAGACGACATATAAATACAAAAGAAGAATGAATAAAAATTCTCCCTCTGGCAAAAAAAAGAGTTTTCTAAGGAAACAACTGGGGGTAGGCACTCACCAATTAAATCTCCTCTTAAGTTACACAAAATTTAAACACATTTACAGTTTGAAAATGATCTTGAAAGACGTGACGATTCTGCATTGTCTTTGCAAGAAATTCTAACGGATATTTATTGAGATATCTATCATTTTATGGTAATGATTTTCATGACGGATTGTTTTCGACGTATCTTTACCTGTGACGAAATGACAACGAACCACTCGCAATGCTTGAATACTTTCGACAACGGTACTGTGAGCTCGTGTAACAGGTTCCTGACCGTGCCATAGTACATCAAACAACCGGGAAGCGCGATAAATCCCTGTGATATTAACAACTTGCCAAATAAGAAAAGACACTATCTGTAACTTACTGTGATCAATCCAACTCTGTTTAATCCCTTTTTAAACTGGTCAAGATATTCAGATGCTGCTGAGTCTCGCAGCGCGCTATCTAGGAAATCGGGAAGAGCTCCTCCCTCTAGGACACTCAACCCTACAAGTACAAATTTTTAATTTCCTAATTAAGATGAATTGCGTTAATTAACCTTTCCTCTTAACACAGCAGATTTAGGGGTACCTCTAAGCATGCATAATTAGGATCCCCTGTCTGTCTACTTTGCAAAAACTTGTTCGTGATTGGCAAAAACCTGCATAGGCGAGCTATGTTGTCTTCTGACAACTCTTGTTATTATGAAGGAGTCCAGTATATATAATTGTACACTTTACCTAGTATTAAGCCTGCATAGAACAGAGTTCTTCTTGATAACATCTCGTCATCCTCGATTATCAATACTTTGTCTTCTCTAGCCACAAAGACTTTTTCTTTTATAATCCCCACAACTTTCTCGAAAAACTCTCTCCGGGGACCTCCCAGGTCTTGTGCTTGTTCCCCGAAGAAGGTCACCTCCATTGGGAAACGAATATTCTCTTGATGGGCCAACTCTTCGCATGCATCCTCAAATATCGACATCCTTGAGACGAATATGGGAGACGTGTCTCCCTCTATCACATCGTCATCCCTCTGTACATCCAGAGGCCTACCTCTCAGGTAGGCCCTGGTGTACTCATGCAGAATGGCCACAGGCTCTGTGGTACTTCCCCTGCAAGGCAATTAAAAATGCAAAATGTCGCATTCGGCAAGCAATTGTTGGAATTTTGTCTGGAAATGGATATTTTTCATGTAATATGTACTATTATCGGCGAGCGGAGCAAGCCGGATTTTTTTTTTAAATTATAGGTTATTTTTTTGTCTCAAATTCAATAATTGAGGGGATAGTATATATAGGATCTCAAATGGTTTTCTATTTCATACGGTATTTATGAAACGAGTTTGTGATATAAATCCCGAGCCTTCGGCGAGGGATTTCTATCACACAACGAGTTTCATAAACACCGTATGAAATAGAAAACCATTTGAAATTCTTTTTATCACATGATTAATATCCTAATTGACAAAATAATATCAAAAGATTAATGTCGTAAAACGATAATACACGTGTTGATTAAATTTTATTTATTACATGGCTTTATTACACTTAATATAAGGGGAATCATGTGATAAAAATGTTTCATTAACATTGTAATTTTAAACTGTATGCAAAAGATATATCCATTTACGTCCCCCCCTCTTTACCCTTTTAATGTGATATATATCTTTCATCGGCACCTTATATTTGAAAAATATAGACATGAAATCAAATACAGAGAAAAGGTGAAATACATAAAACATGAAATCACATTTACTTTGGAAAAATGATTTCTCTAAAAATAGGTGAAGCTACGAAAAAATAATGAAAAAAATACTTACAATTTGTGGAGAGCCATTCTCACAATACTATCAATAACTTTTCCCGATTCTTCATCTTCATACCGTCCAGAAATAGGTGCATCGGACTGATCTTGTTCTTCTTGACTGAAAATATGATATATTTTTCTTAATTAATGTATGTTTCAAACATGGGACAGGGTAGGAATAAATAATATAAAAAGAGAACATGTGTACATAGATTTTTCAACTCTTTAACTTATCTGTCGGATATATTTTTCGCTTACCGATGACATCCAAATAACGCACCCATATTGCATGCTATACCAACTCAGAATGGTGGTTTGTAATTTGAAATGTTTCATTCTGCAAAATTACCTCGTTGAAAGTTCCTCTATGACAACATAAATTATGTTGTTCTTTCCTGCGGCCAACATTATAAGTCTGTCATCAGGATTTAGGAAATTTCCATCAGACATAAGGGCTAGTGATTTTGTTATGTCCCGCTGTGGTGATTCATCTAGATGATCTATCAGACTCTGTAAATTTTAGCAAATAATAGAAATTAGTTTTTTTTTTTATATATCTCTTTGTCTTTTAAACATGTATCTAAACTGAAATAATCTTTCATTTTTATACGCCCGTGTTATGTCTTGTATTGTGTTATGGCGTTGCCCGTTCGTCCGTCCAAAGCTTGTCCGGGCCATAACTTTTTATGCCCCGCCATGTAAATGGTCGGGGCATATAGTGTTACCCTCTTCCGTCATTCCGTCATTCCGTCACCATTTTGGTTTCCGTTCATTTTCTCAGTGAAGGTTTGATGGATCTTAATGATATTTGGTATACAGATGTATCATGGGGAGATGCAGGTCAAGTTCGAATACGGGTTTGGTCGGATAAGTATTGAAGGAGTTATTGCCCTTGGACTTTGAAAATTTCTTGAAAATGACAGTTTCCGTTCATTTTCTCAGTGGAGGTTTGATGGATCCAAATGATGTTTGGTATACAGATGTTCCATGGGGAGATGCAGGTCAAGTTCGAATACGGGTTTGGTCGGATAAGTATTGAAGGAGTTATTGTCCTTGGACTTAGGCTGCCGGCGGGGCATTCGTGTCGCACCGACACATCTAGTTACTACATGCATGGATCTGGATATCACTTCCATGACCCAAGAGTGGGTCATGACCTTGACCCCAGGGTGGGTCATGACCTTGACCCCAAGGTCATATCTCCAAGACCAAGGTCACAGTGCGCTTGGATGCAAAAACTTTGCCCGGGCCATAACTTTTTATGCCCCGCCATTTCATGGATGCACCCCGTCGTCATTCCGTCCTTCCGTCCTTCCGTCATTCCGTCCTTCCGACTTTAGTTTCCGGGCAATAACTCTGCAAAGGTTTGATGGATCTTAATGATATTTGGTATGTAGATGTATCATGGGAAGATACAGGTCAAGTTCATATATGGGTGTGGTCGGATTATTTTTGGCAGAGTTATTGCCCTTGGACTTAGAAAATTTCATGAAAATGGCTGCCGGCGGGGCATTCGTGTCGCACCGACACATCTAGTTACTACATGTATTAGTCTGGAGATTGTTGTCCATGACCCAACGGTGTGTCATGACCTTGGCCCAAGGTCATATCTCCAACGTCAAGGTCACAGGGCACTCTTATGCAAAAACCTAGTCCGGGCCATAGCTCTTTACTGAAAGCCTGAATCTCGAGCAAGTCTCCAAGATGAAAGTCCAGCCTATTCAAATAAACACCCGACGGACGTATAATGCAACGTCGACGTTGCTCTTGTTACGGAAATTGTTTGGGGACATCGCTTCTTCGAGTCTCAAATGAAAGGAAGGAGCGAATGAAGTTGCGATGCAAAGAATAGGAGAAGCAAAGTTACGATAACAAAAGCGAAGTTACGACGCGGATTAGCGAAGTGGCTTTGCTTCTTCGCATCGTAAATTCTGGGAATTTTTGCGCAATGACGTTGATATTTTGCGTACATGTATAGAATTTGAAGGGCGAAGAAGAAATGCCCCAAGAGACGGGACGAGATATCAAGAGCCCTCAAAAGCTTACTAACCTGCACATTTGAATCTTTCGAGAATGTCTCACTGAGCAGGTGTACACCCCATTCAAACCGAACTTCAATATCATTTGATTCAACCTTTTTGCTTTGTCCTTGACTGGAAGTGCTAGACTCCGAGGTAGGCGTACGTGTACTTAAATCGAACGCAGGAAGATTCTCATCGCCTGACGTTGAGGAATCAGTTACGATTTCAACTTCTTGGGAATTGACATCATACTCGGCTTAAATGAAAGAAAAATGAAAAAGCATCTAGTACGTACTACAGATTATCATGTTGACTAAGTAAAAATATTAAGGGAATAATGTGATAGAAGTTTCAGACCGTATGGATGATGTTTTAAATTGTTCACAGAATTCAGAGATTTCCTAATTATACAAATGATTTTCTAAATAAAATTGTACAAACGTATAAGATATTGTCAATTCGATACGATGCTCTGTCGTAATTCAGTATGAATTTAGTTTTGAGAAATTTTACGGAATATTTGTAATGTGATGCATAAAAACCCTTTTATTACATTAATATATATTGATACATGTCTTTGCATTAAACTTTGAAAATGAAAACTTGAATTATGAAGAAAACGAAAGAATATTATCAAACGTATAGTATTATATAATTAAATCCAAACGCTTGACATGTATAGCCAATCTTTATTGACTTATACTGTTAATGTTATAACAAGTTTGTACATTTTTGTATTACGAATTTATGCCCTTATTATGACATACATTTTCAGCATTATTAACATGTCCATGATGCCAGTCTTATTTTGTATAGTCAATTATGATTTCAGTCCTTAGAATATTGTTGTAGTTTGTATACTTTTAAGTGTTATTCAGACAACCTAAATTTTGTCTCATTATTATTATTTCTTCTTTTTCTTCTTCTTTCAAGAAAATAATAGTTAAAACGTGATCACCAAAATATTAAAATAAGTGCATGTGCGCTTGTTTTCTAATCTATCATGTATCATGTTTCTGTTCAATTGAATAAATACTAAAATACTAAAGATACATAGTTTTCATTCCGCCTTACATGATGCCATTGTGACAGTCATCATGCATTAACGTGTCTGCAACTATGAATGCTACACTTCTCCCCACTCTGCATCGTTCTTGCATTGTTATTATGCAAGAACAGTGCAGAAATTTGAGACACTTACAGTGATTAAAACGATATTACCTTTCGTACATAGATAAAGTCGTAGTCGATCATACTTCATTTTTGGATCAAGGAATGCTCTGTAATCTTCTAAGGTGAATGTACCGGATCCATCTGGTAATGTCCTCACGACTGTACCATCCGGATATAGTAGAATAACATCTTCACAATTCTTATACATTCTTCGAAAGTTTATATTTTGAGATCGAAATTTATTAAAAGCTGCAATAGTTATCTCTGACACTGTATTCTCTTTGACCTCAAAAGGCCCTACTGAAATAATTCCTCCCGGTTTGGCATTATTAGCCGCAATTTTGGTAAATTTTCCGTTGGAGAAACACCCTATTCCGACGCACACCTGAAAAAAAGGATAAACAAAACTTCAGCGAGCCGCGCTTTAGAACAAACAGTAATGAAAGGGGGGGGGGGGGGGGGTATGTTAAGTATTAATACATGTGTTGCTTAAACCATGCACACGGAGGCTTTATTGTACGTAATGCGCATATCAGATAAATCTAATGTACTGTACAGTAGCTGAATTCGCACTGAAATTAATGCGCATTATTATGTATTTATCGTGTGAACGGAATGCCTATGTTTATTGAACATCAAAATATTGTTTATCTTAATTTTAAAAATTATTCATTGCCTTGTAAATTCATCAATTCCATGCGTAACAAACACATGACCCTATTTACCACGATATTCTGTCACCGATCAGGCCGTTTTGACTTATGTCACATCCTCTGTGTATGTTTATCATAAATTATGGAGCTGCGTGGCTAATGGGAGTTGATTAAATACACACGTCCATAGTATACATAAACAACATCCCTCTAATGACAGTTGAAATTGCTACACTGATAGGCTCTCGTAATAGACAAGTCATTATATCTCTGCAACCTGCTCACTGTCTATTTTATAGTTTTAAAGGGGCATTTCTTTTCTACTTTACAAATCTAATTAATAATTGCAATTCTCTTCACATAAATCTATTTGATATAAGGACTCGAGCAAGTCTACCAGCTTCCCTTTGTATATTTTTCAGAATATTTTCCCAGTTGTTAGAGAAGTGGGGATTGTCATATTTAAATTAGAATATATTAAATAGAAATAGCTCATTTAACGCCTTACATAATCTTTTACTTGAGAAAGAAATCATTTATGAGTTTTAACAAGAAATGAAAAGTTTCCGCAAAACATGTGCATGGTGTAGACTATGCCTCCCCCACCCACAAATATAAAATGGATATCTAATAATTGTTATTATCAATTAATCATTTATTTATTATTAATTGATTATATTATATTGACAATTAATTTTAAAAATATAGTTTAGATCGGTATTCTTACATTCGCCTTTGTTCTTCTCCTGGCATCTACTCGACTTGATCCTTGTTGATGGTGCCTTCTCGTATTTAAGAAATGACCTCTATTTCTTGCAACAGATTGTCTGAATTCATTAAATCTTTCAACTCGTGATTGACTCTCTACAAAAAAGAATTCGCTAAATATTATAAAGTTAGTTATGTTTTGAAACTTGAGCTCATACAAAATTGTATCATATGAAAGCTGCGCGGATACGTTTGTTTTATTTTTATGGACGCAATAAAAAAGTATTCAACCGCAGTAGCGACAAGATGTTTACAAGTTAAACGCACATCGTGATATGGCGTAGCTCTGACTGAAAAAGTGGAAAATTTTTGACAGGCAAAAAAAAAAATAATAATAAATAATATAAAATAAGGAAGGGGGAGGGGGCAGGAGTTCTTGTTTTTTGCTTTCAATTTAAATCTACTTATCATAATTAATATAACATTGATAATATCATAGAATATGTTGCTCGAAAAGTGGTGAGAGTGGAGGGGGGCACAAACATGGTGTTTTTTTTTCTTTTTTTGCCCCATCCGCCCCCTTCTCCGACGCCCTTGGGATAATATGGACGGATCCAGAATAGCACTATCTGGATCCAACCTTGGATACTAAAAATTCAGATAGTTTGAATCGTACGGAACTCCGTGTCCGTTCCTGTGACATGGTATAAACAATCTAGAACCAACACATAGGGGAGAGGGGGGGGGGGCACTTCTTGAAAATAAATATTCTTACACAGGAAAAGAAATAATCTGTCCCTCTTGTAGCAGAAAATTATCTTCATTCTTCTAATTGAACAATACCTTTGGATAGTGGGGGGGGGGGTCAGATTTACTTAGAACCAAGATACGTTGGTCACGCACAATACTGACCTTCAAGTGCAACTGCAAAGTATTCTCTTCCTTCTCGTACCCATCCTCCCTCGGGTACGCAGAATTTTCCGTCTCTGCACAGGACATGATGAAACTGGGATTCATTTCCGTCTTTGTATCTTAAGCAAGTTGCTTTTGGAAAATCGCCCTCTAAAGTAAAGGGAAGACATTTTATTTTCAAAAAGAAGTTCAGTTTATTAACCTAATAGGTATTGTTCATGCACAATTTCTCAACAATTGGATGGTGTTGATTTGCTATGAAAATTCAAACATCTAGTCAAAAGAAGGTTGGGGGGGGGGGGGGGGGGGACTAGAGAGAACAAAAATTTAAAGAATGTCATATCTCTTATAAGATAAATATAAATTTCTTACGCAAGTCCTGCAACGTAAAATGTTCCTCATCTTGGTCATACAGGGGAAACAACAGCTCTATTTCTGGACAATTACAATCTTTTATCAGTATCTTTGACCTATGAAAAGAGAAAATCTATGCTATTTTTTTATATTCAAACTGGTATAATAAATTACAGCGAAGTAAAAACTCTGTGATGAGAAAGAAACATTAGACAAAATAAGATGTGTACGAGGGTTTATAACATGGTAAAAATACTCACATATTGAAGATAGCACGCTGTAGTTGATCGTTGAGAGAAGAAACCGTTTCTATAGCATACTGGCTTTTATTTCTTTTCCGTTTTTATTTTTTACTAGTATATAAATACCACATGTTCGGATCTTAGCGCGGGAAACACGATGACCTATATTCAGACGGGTCATATCATGGTTTAATTTTGATTAATTTTGCCTCTATAAGAAATGCCGGCATCTAAGAAATGCCGGCAAGTCAAACACAACTCATGGTTTAATTTTGCCTCTATAAGAAATGCCGGCATCTAAGAAATGGCGGCATGTCAAACACAACTCATGGTTTAATTTTGCCTCTAAGAAATGCCGGCAAATAAGAAATGCCGGCAAGTCAAACACATCTCATGGTTACTTTTTCAGCGGCCCATCTCGGCCATCGTAGATAACATCAAAATAACGCCGTTGCTTCCTCATAGATGAAAGCTCCATAAGTCCTAAATTTCTAAAAGAGGCATTATTTCTTCAAATGAGGTAAAACGATTTTAAAACTTCACCAGGAGATTCCATTTTGTAAATTAATCAGTGCATCAAATGTTTTAAGGAAGTTAAGACTGTACTTTTCCCAGGAAGTGTGAAAACAAATAATACTGTTGCCATCTTGCTGTTCAATTTCTCTTTAAGCGTGTTATCTATAACAAAAGTTTAATTTTCTATATTTCAATGCAAAAAGGTAAAAGAACTACAGGGATTCAAGACATTGCATTATCTAACATTTTTATGCCCCCAGAATCAACGATTCTGCAGTATATAGTTTTTGGCCTGTCTGTCTGTTTGTCTATCTGTTTGTCCGTGACAAAATTTTTAACATAAGGCATAATGTTTGAATGGTTAGTGATAGGGCTTTGATATTTCACATATTCCTTGTGACAGGGCCTTTCTATCGTTACCAAAATGTTTGAACTTGCGACCTTGACCTTTGACCAAATTTTCAGAAACTTTAACATTGGGCATAACGTTTGATTGGTAAGTGATAGGGCTTTGATATTTCACATGTCTATTTCTTGTGACAAGACTAATTTTATGAGCCTGTGGCTTTCATCTTTGACCTACTTTTAAATAAACTTTAAAATTGTGCATAACGTTTGATTGGTTAGTGATAGGGTTTAAACATTTCACTTGACTTTGTATATTCGATCTTTTCATTGATACCAAAAATATTTTCTTTTTACCTCGGTGACAATTCACTTACAGAAAATGACAAAGATGCCGACGTTTCACAAAGACAGATTTTATTTGTTGACTTAAGACCATGTTCATCCTCCAAAAAAAAAAATTAGTTCTGTCAGATTCGCGAAATATGAAAATGCAACTTTGTTTTATAACCCTCTTTGTCTTTCTCCCTGACTGGCTGGTAGCTTTCTAAATTTCAAAAGGACGTAACAGAATAAAAACAAATAGCGGCCGTATTATGTTATGAAGATAAAGTACACAAATACTCTTGTAACACTTCCAGTTAGAAAGTGTTAAGCTTAAAAAGCTAGCCAGGCGGCTTAAATATCTAGATTATGAAGCTGCTCAGATCTACAGAATATCAAAATTATGGCAAAAACCGAAGCTGACTTTGTCATGCTACTAATGTAAAACGTCTTCAAATTCATTGGCATCATTTAAATGCAGATAAATTTACAGCATGGACCAGACATGCACGTTTCGGATACTTAACCCTCGTCAGTGAACCTTAATCTAAACAATGGAATATGGCCAAAATCTGTGAAATCATGTCCAAAATATACCGAAAGACTTAGCAAAATGGCTGGGATATGATGCTTCAGGACCCAGGTCTCAGAAATTTGAGAAAAATTTGTAAACAGATCATTCGGAATGCATTTGAAGAAACGACCAACCGAACTTGATTGAACTTAACTACATGTGCCCTCGGGGACTCCTTTTGAGATTATCGTCAGGATCTTCTTTTACTCCTGAATAAGGTGAAAGGGCTTCTCAGTCATAATTATAATTCTTATATTTTTAAGTTTCTATTCTTTATTGTATCTACGCATTTCGAGGCATACGATATTTTCCCCTTGTCCCGTGTTAGAAGTAAAAAAATCATTTTTTTTTTCAATTTTACGATATTTGCCAAACTTCACAAAATTTATACAATTTTCTCGCTTCGTATGACGGTCGCGTGATGTCCTAATTTGACTGTTATGGGTCACTAGTTTTTTAAACTTCAAAAATCACAAAGAAAATGTTACAAAAGAATTCTCAGTATGATAAGTTAAAGATACAGTCTCCCTGGACATAATTTTATAAAAAAAATGTAAATCTCATTTCGAAGGCTCTAGGTAGAGGAAAAAAGGAGACATGAAATAGTTTTTCTTGAAAATACTATTAACGACCATAATATTGTCGAATTTGTAAAAGTTAAATCTCCATATACCTCTACTGTAAAGATCCAGTACATTGTAGGTGGCGATAGTGGAACAAATTTGAGCTGCGCATCCCAAATTCAAACTGACGTTTTCAAACGGCTATAACTGCGAATGTATACGTTATATCCGCCTGAAAATTTGAATTTATACAAATGAGAATGTATACTTTCATATTAGAAGAAAGATTTTGTATTCCAAAATGTTGTAAAATTAATTAATTTTTAGGGACACCGTATGTTTAATTAAAGGGTGTTTTTCTATAATACTTTCTACTCAGAATGTAAATTTACAAACCTACTTCTAGTACGAAGTTTGTCAGAAACAAATTCTTTTACTAACAAAGAATATGGTCTAGATGATTACTATGGAAAATGACCCTATACCAATACACAGTACAAAATCGATAATTCAGATAATCATAGACAGAATGCATACAACATTAGAATAAAACAGGAATCAATGCAAACAAACAAAACCTTCACCATATGAAAAATAGCGAACACCCAATGTGAGTGAGACCAGGTGCCCGAGATGAGTCAGCATCTCCTGCTTGCATGCGACACCCGTTGTTTCAATTCGGCAAAATTATCACATTCGTTTATGATATTATAGCGAAATGAACTGGTTTAAAAAGCACAACAGCAATCATCATTTAGGCAATCTAAAACTATATTAGCATAGGCAACAAATTATTAAATTTGAAGAAGCATAATTGTAGTTTGTCGCCACTCAAATTGTTACAATACTGTTATGTTTCAGGAGAGCCTACCAAAACCTGTCGTTCTTCATATTCTTCATCTATATCATCACTGGAATATTGGCTTGTCTGAGAAGGATCATATTATCCACTGCCATAGGATTCTACTATCTGGCACGCTTAGACAAATGCATTATCATTCCTGGTCTGGAACAGTTTGATAAAAGTAAGATATTTTAAAATTCTAAATGAAAGAGAAATGAATGAAATGCATGCAGATGTGTTATTTCTATAATTAACATAACTCCCTACTCCTTTAAAGTCATAACCATCGAACCATTATTTCTGCAGCTTCATGCTCACAAAAATAAGGAAAACTGAGCTTATTTATTTATTCTTTCAATAAGTTGCAACCAAAGAAGTGAAAATTTGCTGAAATTTTGATTTTTATGCGAACGGATGTATCTTGCAGTAGTAGTAGTTCGGTACACCTACGGAACGTAACTCTAGCTAGCCAGCATATACATGTATATCCCTCTTAGGTTTCCAAATTAATTCAACGTCGTGTAATTCTCTTATTTCTGAACGGATTGAAATGAAATTGTTATCAATGGAATCAGAAAGATCTTTTCTGAATGTTTACACCAAAAAATTGCGTTTGATTATTGGCAAAATTATTCTAAAAACCGTCAAATTTGTAAAACGGCTTATTTTTTGCGCGATGCATAAATTGTCTACCTAGCTAACATGCATTTCATTGGGCATCCCACATAAAGTTCAATAAGCACTAGTCTAATGACTTTGCTGTGACATTGAAAGTGTAAATTTCTTTATGTTTATAATGATATTATTTTCAAGTTACAACACTTTATCTGTAGTTTCGTGTCAAGAAAAGCGCAAATCATATCGATAATTTATGATACATCTCAATTTAACGGTAAATGTTATCGAGAAAAGTTATTCGGAGGGAAATATATGAGCGAATGAGTTAGAGAGTAAGCTCTCCTTAATATAAAAATGTCAACACTAGCTTTATTTGTTTCTACAACGTCAGCTTTACGTTCGCTGAAAAAACGATGTATTTTGACAACGTCATTCTCAATCCGTCTGATTATCTTGCTGTCTACTAGTCTTTAGGAAATGTCTTCGCCGTTTTTGCATATTTCAAATTCCTCGATCTTCATTTTGTTTACAAGTGAAATTCAATACAGATAACGTACTAGTTTGAGATACTTTTTAATTGACCTTTTCCGTGACGTAAAAAATTATAATCGACGCTCTGACAAAAAAGTGAAATTTTTGTACGATTACATTGTATTTGTAACATATTTCTATAAAACATGTCACTTTACTCCCTTAAAATTTCACATCAAAATGAGAAAATAGTTTTTTGCAAGAACAAACAGAAAAGGAGAAACCAAACAAACAAACAACAAACAGACAAACAGAAAACGTAAAAAAGGGTTATGGAAATAATATTTGGAAGAACATTTTACTATTCCGAATCGATTTTTTATATACGTGAAAAGATTACATGCAGCGCAGGAAAAAGGAAAAAAAATGGATGATTAAAAATGAACTTCAATTATTTGTTACATTATAACAAAAAGTTAGCTTTTGATGGTACATTATAACAAAAAAGTTACACAACCATTCATAATAATAAAGAATGAAGTTGGTTCAGAATCTTCGTTTTTGTCGGGGGTGTGGCGGTGTGGGGGGGGGGGGGGGGGGGGTGCTTGGAGCAGAAGGAAATACCTACTTTGTGACGTTATTACTCAGGAAAACCAACTTCATGAATGGGTTTGATTAGCACAACATTATGTATTTAAAGTTAGCTTTTAGAATATGTATAAATCATATAAAAATTGTACTCGTTTTACGGAAAACGTTACTTCGATATGACGCCTGTACCGAACAACCTTAAATATTTAATACCGTATATCAGGTAATTTTCGCGTCGGGTAAATTTCGCGAAAATGACCCTAAAAAGGTGTGTCTTTTTTTCGCTGAGTCTAATTTTCGCTAATCTATGAATACCAAAAATTTAAATTTGTACAAATATTTATTTAATGTGAAATCATATAATTGTGAACGTGTTTTTCTGCTGGATTTACGTATCTGCGTATAAAATAATACAAATGTACAAGAATAGTACATCAAACAGTTCACTCGTTAAAAGCATAAACGATGACGGCTTCTTTAAAATTAAAGCCATTGCTTATAATTTTCTTGTTTCCTATGTAAGTTAAGTCATGTAGTTTTGTGGTTCGAAAAAGACCTCTAAACCCCAAATCATTGTTTAGATTTAGTTTCTTGTGAGAAATTTACGGATAAAACGCTATATGTCATAACTACAGAACGACAACAGGTGGTTTGAAATAAAAGCCGACGTGTATTCATATCGGTGATTGTTTGATTTACCATGTTTGCACTGGATAATTAAATTGATTAATACTACTTGTTATCTGAAAACATCAATTATAATAATCATAATTATCTTAATCAGACGAGTACTCACTAATACCTCAGGACAATATAACTGAACCTCTTTAGAAGCGTTAGTTTGGGTCTTTTTTTTTCGCTATTTCCATTTTTCGCGACTTGATGATGCTCGCGAACTTAGCGAAATTTAGACACACGCGACATATTCCCGATATACGGTAACTGAATGCTACCCATATGCACCATATAAAGCTGATTCATCTATAATTGAGGCAATTCGTGTATAAATTGATCTGCATAGTATCATAGTAGTAGCCTTGTAATGAGATATCTGAAGTAAAAATCTTTCAGACTTTTACCTTTTTGTAAATGGTATTTGAAAGAGATATTTTGTCCTTCTATCCCATGATAATGTGTTTCATTTACAATGTCGATGCCTACATTCTACGGTGAATAATAAAGATGAAAAAATCAAAGGCAGGTCGAAGTTTGATATCAAGACATAAAACCCCTCTACAACAGTCACAAGCCGGACTCCTCGGGTGATTACATACATGAGCTCGCTACAGCCGGCAGAGCACGGACTGTATTACGCATGCCCTCTTTTTATATCCATTTACATATTTATCTGTGTTTCTGGGGCCTGTACGTTTCGTGGTCTTGTTTGTGTGGGGTCATCTTACAGTGAGGAGGTTGTTTTACACCACAACTTTACGTTCTTCGAGACCTCTGGGTAATTGGAGAAGTGAGAGAGTTGTGCGCACGTAATCCAGGGTAACCACACCATTTGCTACTTGCGTGACAAATGGCCGTCCAAAGTCGGCACCGGTTGCCCATTGGTCTCGTCGGTTTATGTGTAGTCTTTTGTGTTTGATGTTTACATGTCGTGTGTCTCTTTTCCGTCTCGCGCTGTACTCGTCTTTTGTGTTTTTGCATCGGGTGTTTTCATGTTTTGCTGTTGATGCTGCAACGGGGTCTTGTTGGAGATCTCCTCCCTTCTTCTCTACCGAGAAAAATATCAAGTCTGCTACTGGACGATTTATTTTTCTTTGACTAGAATCTGTTTCTAGCACTGCACACTGTCCAAAGGTGACGTCGGGACTCCATGACAGACATTGTTCAAATTCTGTGACCCTACTAATATGTCCTTTCTAGAAATTGGTCGCATTTTGGGAGAGATTGTTCATGACCTTGCTTGAGAATACACGGGCTGTTTCCAATATGCGCAGTGCATGTTGTTTGTGCTCCTTTGCGTTTTTATATCTTGTTTGTAATTGTCATCTTACAGTAAGAAGGATTTTGGTTTCTGCTGAGCATCTGCATAATTAAGAGGATTGTTCGCACGTGATATGGGTGACTGCACCAATGACACCATTCGTTTTTACTAAGCGAATGAACCTCCATAGTGAGCGTCGGAAGTCTACATCTTCCTCATTTTATTTGTAGGTACTTATGTAAAAGAGACAAATGGTCTTGTCAAGATTAAAACTTGAATAATTTATCAAAATTGTAATGGAAGCTAGTCTACAGAAACTAGCTGGTTACAACAGTCACGTCTGCCCTCGGTACCGAACCATTATACGTTATTACGGTTCCAGACAGGTACTATGGGCTGATATACCCTGTCCCTTATGCGTCTGTTTCTGTGCTTGTCTGCTTTGTGTTTTAGCATTGAGTGTTGTGGGGTTTTGCTGTTGGTGCTACAACCTGGTGTTTTTGGAGATCCCCTCCTTTGTTTTGTTTTGAATTGATATTTACCGAGCCGAATGCACTTATAAATTGTCTTTTCAAAATGGCGTCAACAGTAAAATTTCTCACTTTTTTATGAAGATCGTACCCCTAAATGGTTGACTTAAAGTGAATAAACAATGAAGATCATTTTAGCAGAAAAATAGAGTTTATGGATCTGAATAGAGAGGAAATTTTAAAACGTTTGAACGATTTTGTGGAAGAAGCTCGTTATGACGTCAACAAAGTCCCCTATTTACGGGTAACATAGTCTCATAATTACGGCTAAACAAGCAATGAGATTCCTAGAAATTTATTTGCCGTATGACAATATAAAGTATTATTTATAAAATGGATACCCTAACATAACCTTGTTTTCTGCGCACAATACTGAATATACGTGAAAGTACTTAACAAAAAAAAAAAAACAAAAAAAAAAAAAAAACAAACAAACAAACATGACGGACGGATAACACGTGGGACGAAAAGAAATTGACAATCAGTATTATCAGAATCTGAGATGAGAACTGACATAAAAGTTAAACCATTCACTTCATTCTAGAAAAAAAACTTTTATCATTTGTAAAAATTATTGGTTCAAAATAATTTGTGAAAACTTACACAAATTGCCAAAATGAAGGGTAAAATTCCTTGTATGAAAAAAATTTTTTAGAAGTGTCTTCTAATAGTAAGGAGACTTAGAACTTCTTGACTTTCCTTTCTTTTACCAAAATAATTTTCTAAGTTCAACACGATTCCATTTGAGAAGATAAATGTATGCACATTATATTTTCCAGGTTATATGTCATATGTGGCCTTCCTTCGTATCCAAGTCTCTCACAGCAATCCTATTGTGACGACATTTTGTGAGTTACTGCTGCGTCAGATGAAGACACTAGATACCAATTCTTCAGCACAGTTACCTACTCTTTCCATTGAAGATGGGTTTGAAAATCAGAGGAAAGAATCACTTGCGAGGAAGCGTTGGTTTAAGGCAGTTACTCTTCTACGTAATCCAACTTTGATTGCTGATAGTAAACGTAAACTCATGAAGACGGCGTCCGCCTTAGATGAGGATAATGTAGGTCACTCGAATATTGGAAATTCAGAGGCTAATGTTATTTAATTTTAACTCCAGAAGATTGACATGTATTGCTCGTTAGTTAAGGTAGGAAGTTATAGATAGGACGACACTTGTAAAACAAAAACAAACACATAAAACAAACAAACATATTTTCTTTCTCTTAAAAAGAGAGACGACAAAAACTGTCATAGTCATGGAACCAGTGAAACAATTTCTGTATATCGTAATTATTGAACTTTTATGTCATGATTTTTTGTTCAATGTTCGTTTAAAGCTGATAAATTTTGTTTTAAGTTGTGATGTTATACCGTTGAAATTTTACGTGTAAGATGTTTCCCATGTATTATTTTGTACATATTTCTATTAAAAGGAATAAAAGTTTCAGACTCTTATTATTAAATACTTTAAGTTGTGGGGGTATGCTGGATTCGTCCTGTCCGTCCGTCCGTCCGTCCGTCTGTAGATGAATGCTTATCATCGGAAATTCCTCCCAATTGAAGGATTCCAATGAAACTTTACACAATGAAAGATCATGATATGAAGATGTGCATGAAGAAAGGAGATTGCTGTCGAAAATGTAAGACCTCAGTTATGACCCTTTGACTTAGATTTGTAATGCACTTTCAATGTCAAAACTTGTCATCGCAACATTTCCCAAACCATATATGGATTTCAGTGATACTTTACGCAAAGATCATAATATGTCGATGTGCATAAAGAAAGCGCATTGCTGTTGAAAAAGTAAGATTTGAGATGTTTAAATCTACTTTATTTGATTTTACTTTAGGCCTATCATATGGCAATTCTCATCAATGATATGATGGTTATCTATTCTGGTCAAGAATAGACGTGTATGCGGAGAACACTTAAACAGAAAGTTTTCAATGCTCACCACATGTTATGTTATGGTGCACGGACAGATACAAAATTTTCTGTTTAAGTGTTCTCCAAATATATGTCTATTCTTGACGAGAATAAATTACCATCATGTAATTAACAATAATGGACCATATGATAGTCCTATAATAAATTCATATAAAGTAGATTTAGACAGTATTTACTTGGTTTAATCAAAGTGGAATCCCGTGGAACATATCATTTGTGTATCACGTGATACCCGACGGCGGATATGATATCTGTCAAAAAAGTTAGACCTGAGTTATGCCCTTGGACTGGGATTTTTAATGCATTAAATGATTTACAATGACAATCCTTGTCATCACAACTCCTCCAAAACCATTTACTAAATATTTTACTCAATGTAGTTTTCTTTACCCTGAATGATAACCTTATTTGAGAGAATGTCCATTTTGAAAATTCAGTGTCAGGTAAGGTAATAAAATGCCAGGTTATAAAATGGATCCGTTCAGAAAAAGTATTCGGCGGGGTTTAATTCGTCCCTAAGGGCAATTTTTATTGGAAATCTTGAATAGAATAGACAACCTAGAGACACAGTTGCATCCGACGTTACGGAATAGTTGCATCGTGGTGACGTTGTGCCACGATGAATTTGTAGACAAAGCTTAAGCTACGAGTTAGTTCTTCACACGGCAATTCTCAATCTTGAAATTTTTGGGTAGTATATTAAAAATTCTGGATGAAATGTCCATCTCATAATGGTTTTTTTTTTATTTCTTGAAATGAAAAAAAAAATTCAACAGATTTTACCTTAAAGTTACATGTGATAAAACTGAAATCTCTTTTCCGGTAGATTGTAAGTCCTAAATGTAGGATAAGGAGAGGATATCCAACGACACTCGGATGAAGAACCCAAAGCGAAACGCCAAATGCAAAAACACAGAGCAGACACCCACAGAAAGAGACGCAAAACAAAAGGGACAAGGAACACCAACTCACACCACAGAAACATGAAACACAAAAGACCACACATTCATAAACCAACGAGACCAATGGGCAACCAGTGCCACAGGAGGCAATCATTAAATCTCTTATTCTATTTAACTTTCCGGTTTTGAACACAAATTACAACTTGCACTTTGGAAACTGGATGTTGTCGTCACGTTATCTACCATTTGTCATGACATCGTTATCAAAGGCGTTCTCTTGTTAGAGGAGAAATTATCTAAAACTAAGTTCAAATTCTCTAATGCACAGTTTAATAATAAGATGGTTCCTTGGTACTTGCATTTATTTAGGTCATGTTTAGAATCAAATATCCATATAATTCTTTGTACTTCCGCTGTCTCTGCCTAGATCATCACTGATGAGACATTTGTTAAAATTCGCATAAATGATATACATCTATTTTTTAACAGGGAGAATTCATTGGTCCTACATATGCTACCCTCTGGTGTTAGAATGTAAGTAATATAAACGAAGCAGAAAAGCAAGATACACAAAAGAAGGAAGTGTAAGCAAGAAGAATTGGAATGTAAGCTAGATAAATAAGAAAGTAACCAGACACATAGAATTTACGGAAATACCCATCTATACATTTAGATTAAATGTGAATAAGTTTTGACAATTTCCCTCATTACGTCGTTTCCTAGATGTCGAAACTCTACGTAAGGAGGCGCAAAAAGGTTACCTGGATCAATGTGACCGCGACTAAATTTAGGGCATATTCTGATTACATTAAAAACGACGCGACGATCTATAAATGCCAGGGGCGTAGCTGCCAATACGCCAGCACGCCATGGCGTGCACATCGCGGAGTTAGAAAAAAAATGTGCACAAAATTTTCAGAGAGAGAGAGAGAGAGAGAGAGAGAGAGAGAGAGAGAGAGAGAGAGAGAAAGAGAGTTTCTGTGAAATTTATGAAAAATAGCCCACAGGAAGATTGTCTCCCGCCATATAATTTACACTTCAAATATCGCCATCTTCTCTAAATTGCTTTTTTAAGCAAAAGTACCTATTCCTTTTGGTATAAGTCTTTTTGGCATGCATGTTTCGGAAATGAATCCTCATCAGTGGTACTTCAAGTAATTATGATTCAAAGATGACAAAATAATTAAAAAGTATAGCGCCCACATGAAATCAGACAACTTTTTCGTCAAAAGTGATCGAGCGGCTTCAATTTTATAGTAATACCGAGGCGTTATCAAATAAAAAAATGTGGCCAACTGCTTACCTCCATTTTTTTCTGAAAATTCAGAATGATGAGACAGATTTTTTTTTAAATTGACCTATTCAGCGTTTATTTAACTAAACTTTTTCCACGTCTATCAATGAGACGATTTTAACATTGAAAGATGGATCCTAGTAACAACTTGAATTTTTGCAGTTCCTTAATATTGAGAATAAGAAAAATAGTCTCAATTTTGTAAAGATGTAATCTACAAAGCAAGAATTTGGGTTGAAATTTTGAAAATTTTCTCGGGGAGGCCCCCCGAACCCCCACCTGCAGGAGGGGTGACCCCCTCCCGTACCCTCCCCCTCTCGGCGTTGCGTGCCTCGGATGAAGCCTTCGGCTTCATACGTTTTATATATATTTGGCGTTCACTTCAAAAAGCTCTAGCTACGCCCCTGAATGCCGTCCTCGATCGGGGAAATTGAAATTAATACGATGTTGTGATGTTCATAGGATAGCTAAATATCCATGAAATTTTAGTATTTAAAAATCCTACATCCCACGCGGATGATGCGGAGGGGAAAATAAGGGGGGGGGGGTCCGGGAGAGATTCTGGAGGATTCGCTCTATTATTGATATACATTAATTTAGTATTATGCAATAAAATAAATTATGAAAGTTCATTTTCGCCTTACTCTGTTATATTGAACAAAGAATTATGACCAATATGAATTTATAAGATCATCCCGGTCAGCCTTGAAAGCTGCCGGGTCTAGAAAGCTCATCGCGGCCGGGTGCTGCGGCCAACAACCCTACCCCCGGGCTATGCTCGATTTGTAGTTTCACAAAAAAGTGAAATCTATTATCAAACTTGTAAAAAGAATACTCTTACTGATTTTCAATGTTCTGTGTTTTGAATTAATATTTCAAATAGTCTAATCTATATACAATGATCGACAGTGGTAAACGGAGAAAAAAATGGCTGTGGACACAGATCGAGGCCGGATAATCAGAGATCAACATCTAAAGGGCTCAGGCCATGCTTTCGGCGAAATGAATATTTTTATCTCTTCAATTTAGTTGGAACAATCAGCAATGATTCTAACAGTATTTTTAGAACGGCGTAGAAAACTGGCCATTTGCTGCGGATATTTATACTTCAGATATCCCCCCCCCCCCATATTTCCAGGATCTTTACAGATCAAACTGGGTCAAGTGGGCAAAATATATTTACATGAAACTGATTGAATGTATTGACTATTTTCTTTTCTTTTTATTGAATGAATGATAGATACATGTATCTGAAAATAAATAGCTGTTTTCATTTTGTTTGTTTGTACACGATAATATTTCTACAAGGGAAAAATCATGTGTAGTTCCATTTTAAATAATGACAATGTCTCAGTAGAATAATGTACATAGCTTTGAATTAATATAAAATATGCAAAATTGATAGATAAAAGATATATGTGGTTTTTATTGCTAGACAAATGAAGACGGGAAATTGACTTGCGTGAAGAATGCTTGATGCACCTTTGATTTGCCAATATTTAGTTGCAATATCGTCAATTATGTATTAAATATTTTCATGTTTTTAATATTATTTTAATTCCTAATTCCTAGGAAGATGATTTCTGTATAGAACCAACATCAGAAACCCATGATCGATTTAGCAAAACGGAGTGCGAGTGCATGGGTTACCAATGTATAACTTGAAATCTCAATCCCCCCTTACCTAATCTTAAAAGAGGATCAAATGGTGACAGACAGAGGTGTTTCTGCAGCTGACGTCTCTCTCAGATATCTCTCATTTACCATATTTTTTTTGTCCAATCAAATTAATATCAGGGGGGGGGGGGGGGGGGTTGGCGGGATTACAACTGCGGGCCTAAGACTGGCTTTATCCATGATGTGACCCTCTCTATCCTTTATATTTATTCTATTTTTGTTTGTTTATTTATAAAATTGTTAACATACATTCATATTTATTCATTGATATGTCTGTTTATGATGAAAATCTAGCACTTTATTCTCTGTTTACATCCATCTATGGATGGTTAGTAATAAGTGACGCCATTTTGAACAAAACATGCCCTAAATGACGTCATAAAATGTTGAAAGTCACATGACACAAATCGATATCTCCGAAATGACTTTTTTTAGAAATGATTAATATTCTTTTAAAATAGTCATCTTGGACAATTTCACCTCTTTGTGCTTTCAGGAATTTTTTTTTCTAGTTTGATGAGAAATCGAATTGTATAAACTGAATCACTGTCATAAACTCTTATCGATTAGCTATGATTTCAAAAGTGTGTGATAGGCGCAACGGAAAATGTGACTGGTGCGGGAATCGAACTCAACACATTCTGTATTCTGGGAAAACGTTGAGACCGATCGTGACAAAGTGTTCCAATTCGTTACAATCTTGAATATTTCAAACCAATATTACTGTAACAGACACCGTGTTTCTGATAGTAAATTCATCCGAGCTAAACGTAATTTTGCACTGAATACCTTATCGAAAACTACCTGTGTATAAGACAACATAAAGTGGAGGTTTAATGTCGGGTATTACGTATTTCAAGGTCGAGAAAACTTCCCTTTTGTAGCTTTATTTTGAAAAGACGGTTTTTGTATGCATTACGCAGTTACAGGTGTATGATAAATATCCTGGAGTTGTCGTTCTTTCCCGTTGTCAAAGGAGAGAATTTCAAAAGAGAATGAAGCGTATCATCAAGTATTATCTCATTTGAAAAACGTAACCGCTGCTTCTCATATATTGCAGGTTAGTATCTGTGTGTGTAAATCATGTACTTGAAAATATGAAATTCAGTGTCCTTTGGTGTTCTTCCATAATCGTTAGACAGGTCAAAAAGTTTATCATGGCTTTGTGAGGTGAACATTCATTTTGATAAAGAAAGCAGGAACTAAATCGATACTTCACTCCTGTCGAAAAGATGTTTTCTCAGAGAGTTAAAGTAACCGAAAGAATGACTTCTTGAGGAGATTCTTACCATTTAAATGATAACATCTTATATAGATTAGAATAGATATCTTATGGTAAAACAATTATGAGCGATACGCGTTTAAGGAATCCGTTGTACAGGGTCGATTTTTCATACCTGGTAAAGTACTACAGGCTATTTGATGTAAAAGGGTGGTTGTTTTCATACCTGGTAAAGTACTACAAGCTATTTGATGTAAAAGGGTGGTTGTTTTCATACCTGGTAAGGTACTACAAGCTATTTGATGTAAAAGGGTGGTTGTTTTCATACCTGGTAAAGTACTACAAGCTATTTGATGTAAAAGGGTGGTTGTTTTCATACCTGGTAAAGTACTACAACTTATTTGATGTAAAAGGGTGGTTGTTTTCATACCTGGTAAAGTACTACAAGCTATTTGATGTAAAAGGGTGGTTATTTTCATACCTTGTAAGGTACTACAAGCTATTTGATGTAAAAGGGTGGTTGTTTTCATACCTGGTAAAGTACTACAAGCTATTTGATGTAAAAGGGTGGTTATTTTCATACCTGGTAAAGTACTACAAGCTATTTGATGTAAAAGGGTGGTTGTTTTCATACCTGGTAAAGTGCTACAAGCTATTTGATGTAAAAGGGTGGTTGTTTTCATGCCTGGTAAGGTGCTACATCACAAATGTAAGACAGGATGGGGAAGTTCATTATCATTTAGTGGCATATTTTCTATAGTATGTATACAAGATATGTAAATAATACAAGAGTTTCTTCCCTTTTATTTCTCAGCCTTGAAAACCATATATTTAAATTCAGAAAATGGTCCCCTTTCCCAGTAGGACGACGCGACGTAACAAAGAAAAGTTTCGGTGATCACACTGGCGATTTGGGTGATTTGACATTGATTAGCCTATTTAAGAAGACTGAAACGATGACTTGTCGAATTTTCGATAGACGCCGACTTATATCCCTCATAGTACCTTCAAGCAACCTGGAAGGGTTTTGGCGCGATAAATTCCCTTGCTTATAAGTAACATGTAGATAAGCTGAAGACTTTAAATTTGGTAAATTTTGTAATGCAGCAACACTGATTATGCAGTTTTTTAAATCCCGTATCACAGATGATCTAGTATATGTTTTCTCGCTTATTGTTTCACGGTCTGCGTTACTCGAATAATATTTCATTCGCCCTGAACATTATTTTGTAGATTCCATTTATTTAACAATGATCCAATTCAATGTAACAGATTAAGAATTCGTTTTATCCATTCCTAATGTCAAATTAAACTTGCTTTATCTAATTGAGTCTGTTCATATAATTGCTATCCGTTCTAACTTTAATTCGAATGATAAGAAAATATGCCCCGCTGTTAACAAAATGACAAAAGAATGATACGATGCTTTATCTGTCATTGTATTCTACTACAGTCTTTGATAATCATTCCTTTGTATCTAAATATACTTATGTCTTTTGTGCTTAATGTTTCTATGTCGTTTGTCTCTTTTTCGTCTCTTACTGTACTCTTCTTCTCTGTTTTTTCTCTGTGTTTTCGCATTTGATGTTTTGCTGTTGGTACTGCAACCGAGTCTTTTGTGAGATCCCCTCCCTTCTTTCAGGGTCACAGAAGAACGAAATGAGTTCTTTATTAATACTTTTTTGGCCGGATTGCGAAGCGAAATTCGGTCTATGAAATAGCGAAGTTCGTCTGTCCGTCTGTCCGTCCGTCTGTCTGTCCATCTGTCTGTCCGTCAGTGCGTCAACATTTTGGTTAAAGTGTTGCGTTTAAGTCCGTTGCGAGAGCAACTTGAAACTTGACATGGTGATATACCATGATGAGACGAATCACACACAGCAATAAAATTTGACCTAGTGACCTAGACCTTGGAGTTTGACCTACTATTGAAAAACTTTAACCTCGGCCATAGCTTTTGAATGGTAAGTGATAAGGCTTTTATATTTCACTTGTGTTTTTCTTGTGACAAGACCTTTCCATGGATACCAAAAAATTTGACCTTGTGACCTTGACCTTGGAGTTTGACCTACTATTGAAAAACTTTAACCTCGGCCATAGCTTTTGAATGGTAAGTGATAGGGCTTTTATATTTCACTTGTGTATTTCTTGTGTCAAGACCTTTCCATGGATACCAAAAAATTTGACCTTGTGACCTTGACCTTGGAGTTTGACCTACTTTTGAGAAACTTTAACCTCGGCCATAGCTTTTGAATGGTAAGTGATAGGGCTTTTATATTTCACTTGTGTATTTCTTGTGACAAGACCTTTCCATGGATACCAAAAATTTTGACCTTGTGACCTTAACCTAGGAGTTTGACCTACTTTTGAAAAACTTTAACCTCGGCCATAACGTTTGAATGGTGAATGATAGGGCTTTTATATTTCACATATGTATTCCTTGTCACAAGACCTCACCATGGATACCAAAAGTTTTGACCTTGTGACCTTGACCTTGGAGATTGACCTACTTATAAAAATAAAAAAATCTGGGCTTTTATCTCATGAACTATAAAGGCTATGGCTTTGAAATTCCACATGCAGAATCTTCATGAACAGACCTTTCATTTGATATCATGAGTTTTGACCTAGTGACCTTGACATTGACCTTTGACCTACTTTTGAACTATAAGAGGTAGTGTTTTGATATTTCACATATAGATTCATCATGCACAGAACTTTAATTTGATATCATGACTTTTGACCTAGTGACCTTGACATTGACCTTTGACCTACTTTTAAACTATATGAGGTAGGGTTTTGATATTTCACATAAAGATTCCTTATGACAAGATCTTTCATTTGATATCATGACCTATTGACCTTGACATTGACCTTTGACCTACTTTTAAACTATAAGAGTTAGGGTTTTGATATTTCACATGTAGATTCCTCATGACCAGACCTTTCATTTGATATCATGACTTTTGATAAAATGACCTTGACATTGACCTTAGACCTACTTTTAAACTATACGAGTTAGGATTTTGATATTTCACACATAGATTCCTTATGACAAAGTCTTTCATTTGATATCATGACTTTTGACCTTGTGACCTTGACATTGACCTTTGACCTACTTTTAAATTATAAGAGGTAGGATTTTGATATTTCAGTTGTAGAATCCTCATGACCAGACCTTTCATTTGATATCATGACTTTCGATCAAATGACCTTGACATTGACCTTTGACCTACTTTGAACTATAAGGGGTAGAGCTTTGATATTTCACATTTAGATTCCTTATAACCATAACTTTTTTCATTGCGCAATAGCATTAATGACCTTTGACCTTTCTGTCTGCGCAAAAATGTATATGTCGTCTAATACAAACACTTCGCAATCCGGCCTTACCGCCTTTAGCGGTTTATTGTTATTATTATAGTACTTATTTGTTCCCTCTTGAACTTAATTCACAATAATAGACAAAAACGAAATTTGTCAATTTCATTTGCTTTTGTTATCTATATTTTGTAAACCTCATAAGTAGTTTTTTTATATTTTGGAAACTGCATGTTATTAAACTGATTAATTTTACAAGCATCTTTGGAATGATATAAATACCGCTTAAGAGACACAAGGGCAATTATGCTTTATCTGATAGCTTTTAAAATTTGCATCTTAGTTCAAGTTCCAATCTTTATACTTTGGAAAAAACCCACACTGTAATTTGCATTTTTATGCCCCCGGAATCAAAGATTCGGGGGCATATAGTTTTTGGCCTGTCTGTTTGTCTGTCTGTCTCTTTGTCCGAAAAACTTTAACATTGGACATAACTTTTGAATGGAAGGTGATAGGACTTTCATATTTCACATGTGTATTCCTTGTGACAAGACCTTTCCAATGATATCAAAATTTTTGACCTCATGACCTGGACCTTGACCTTTGACCTACTTTACAAAAACTGTAGCATTGGGAATAACTTTTGAATGGTAAATGATAGGGCTTTGATATTTCACATGACTATGTATTCCTTGTCACAAGATTTTTCTATCGATACCAAAAATTTGTAACTAAGTGATCCTGACTTTGACCTTTCACATACATGTACTAAACAGAAAATAGTGTTTATACATGTACTAACAAAGATGCCACCGGGGGTATTTGTGTTTCACAAACACAGGCTTTATTGATACTTATGTTTTAAGAAAGGGATCTAAACATGACCCTGTTGCAGCAAACAAACAAAACACTAAAACCCAAAAACACATTGAGGACACGCACAATAAGAGACATCAAAGGGAAAAGAGAAGACCAAACGAGACATCAAAATATTTAGGACCAAGCATATACTAACGAGACCACAGCCGACTTAGGACATTGATCTGCAACACAATAATACGGTAATGGTCCAACTATATACCTTCTTGAAGAGAATTTCAAACCAATTTATTATGCACCAGACACGTATATCGGTTATAAAATCCCCATCAGTGATGTTTCCAGCCAAAATAATTTTTAGACGGCGCCAAATCTTATTTCAGTAGCGCCCTCTGGTTATATTTTTGTAATTCAAATTTGTGCCTTTAAATTGTAGAAAGTGCGCGGCTCCAAATCTCATGTAGGTTTGATTCATTTGCATAATAAAATAAAATCTATGTTCAAAATAGCATTGAAGGGATGGTGCTAAGATGATAGCCTCCTTTGATTTCGGTGATATTTTTGGATGTAATGACAAGTTTCCGAAATAGCAAATAATATTTATGATGTCAAATTGATGAAGGGTCAAACAAAGCTTCTTTCAGGGGGAAGTGCTGGACAGAAGTAATTTCAAAATACACTTCAAAACATCAAGTCACGTGGAATGATTTTAATTGCTCCACACTGCGACAGGAAATAAGTGTTTATATAAGTACTATGGAAGTCATCCAACTCTATACCTTCTTGAAGAAAGTTTAAAACCAAATGAATATACACCAGACACGTGTTTAGGATATAAAATCCTCACCAGTGATGATTCCAGCCAACGTAGCAAATGGTGTCTAGTTCTCCCCATTTCATGCGCTCAACCATCACTCTTGTCGTTATCAAGCAGTCTCTAATAACGCAAAATTAATGTGTATAATAGCAACCTAACTGCAAGATGACAACGTCGTCACAGTCAGTCGCTGATATAAGGCTGTGGAAGGATCACGTGTCCTTTGGTGATACCAGAATCATATTTACACTATCGAGATTCTATTTTGAAAGATGGCGTAAAAGGGAGAACAACGTGTTTGAGGTTTCAACTTTTGTAATTTTCTTTAAGAAACTAAATTTCGACTGAAATCTTGAAAAATATATTCTTTATGCTTTTCCATGAAACACAAGCAACGTAGTATTTACTACGGGTATTTCACAACTTGCCTTTCATTGTGACATAGTAATGGCACCTGGTCCCACCTCTAACTTGCTAAGGGTCCGTCGATGCTTAATTGTGTGTTCTATTATGAGTGGTGTTGAGATTATTGTCAGGATCTTCTTTAACTCATAGTAAACCGATTTAGAAGGATCCAATGTTAAATGTCTTCAAATTCATTAGCATCATTTAGAAAAAAGATGGACCAGACATGCACGTTTCGGGTATTTCGTCGTCGTCAGTGATCCTCAATCCAAACAATGAAATTTGGCCAAAATTTGTGAAAAGTATGTCCAAAGAGTCATAGCATGATGGCTGGGATATGATGCTACAGGACCCAGATATCAGAAATTTGAGTAAATTTTGTAAACTGAAATTTTCGATTGCGTTTGAAGAAACGACCAACCGAAATTGATATAGCTTGCTTACATGTGCCCTCAGGAACTCCTGGTCCACTAGCAGTGACATTCACAAAGTGGAACAAATGTAAAACGTTTTCAAATGCATAATGTTGAACATTCTCAAATTCTATATAATTAAATTAAGAACAGATAAATGCAGCATGGACATACACGTTTCGGTTACTTAACCCTTGTCAGTGATCCTCAATCTAAACAATGAAATATGGCCAAAGTGTGAAAATTGTTATGTCCAAATGACAAATATGGATAATGACCATATCCCTGTATAAAGCACAAAATCGATAATTCAGAAAATCAGAAAAACCGAAGGCATACAAAATCAGGATAAAACAGGAACCAAAGCAAACAAACAAAAACCTCCACCACATGAAAAGAAGCGAACTCTCGATATGAGAGTGAGACCAGGTGCCCAGGAAGAGTAAGCATCTCCTGCTTGCATGCAACACCCGCCGCTTCAATTCGGTAGAACTGTCACCTCCGGTTACTTCTATTTTGGAAGACATAGAGGACAATCTTTGGTTAAATGGTTCAAATGGTCTATGACAGAATATCATCTACCATTCTGGAGAGTGGGACATCATAGTGCGATGAAGGGATGTTGCTACTCAGAAAAGGAAAGTCTGTAATGTTGAAATTGAAGTCGTCACGTTTGTCATAGCGTGAGGTGTTCATGTGACCATCAGTGTCGTGGGACAACAGTATGTCCAAATAGGATGCTGAATTATTTGTCTCTGTAGTTTCTTTGACTCAAGCTCCGAAGGATAGATACTGCTCAGGTAATCCGCGAATTTTGGATTATTGATTAACTATACCAAAAGATGTCGCAGGTAGGGTAGGATATGATACTACAGGACCCACGTTTTAGAAATTTCAAGAAATTTTGATAACAGAAATTTTCGAATGCGTTGAAGAAACGATCAAGAGATGTTGGCTAGTGACGCTTTTCTATAAATAAATATTAAAGAAGCACCTATCAGTCGCCAAGTCTCAGAGTCGAGAAGGCATTGCTTAGGCAAAACCATTAATATTTCCTCGGAATGAATAACATTCCGAGGTGAGACAAGGTGTCCGGGGAGAGTCAGCGTCTCTTGCGATCTCCTCCCTTCTTTTGCATTAAATCGTAACATGCATTAAAGCTGATGATAAGTAGGAACAACAACATTTTATCGATTAAATTTAGGAATATCAGGCATAATCTGGTACTTTTTTCATCAAATTCGAACCTCGTCCTATCTGGCTTTTGCCAGCGCTTCCAACACATTGATATTTCTATGGATACTCATACTATCCGAACAATTAGGAAAATAGTTAAAGAAGATACGCTCGTTCTATAAAAACAAGCCCAGTGAAACCTTGATTTCAATAATCTAGAGATCATAAAATTTTGGATTTCGTTGGATAGCAACGACAACTTTATTTGTACAACGAACGGTCATATCTATCTCAGTTTATAACATATAACCTCTGTATGAAATCAGAAAATGACATTCTCAGAATTTGACTTATTTAAAAGATTGAATGATCAGACTAAGGCATATCTGTTGAACCAAAAAAGAAAGGGCTTTGGTATTTCACCTATAAATAGAAAAAGAATAGGGGAAAATCTCCAGCATGACAACCCTGCACCCACCTAGCGAAACAAACCCACAAGAAAATGACACGTATATGATATCAGACAAAACTACAAAATACAAAAATCACCATACAAAACAATCGACGTCACAAACAAGAAAGTTAAACGCAGCTGCCTTTTGTAACACAAATTCTATGTAAAAGGATCTAAAAGAATCTATGGTATGCGTATAACAGTCTGTGCCCTGCTGGCTGAAGCGAGCTCAAGATCAATAACCTGAGAAGTCTGACCAACTTTCAGATAAGATAGAGAGTCAGGACCCAATCTTCTTTGGCGAGATTTAAACAAGGCCCCTCATGGAGTCCTTTCGTCACGCTTTGCCAGTGTGCAACGTTGGAAAGACACTGGTACAAACTGTAAATTGGTCCAGTACCATTATCAGTGTTCTTCTGCTGACGTTGGGATCATATCCTTGGTAAAGCAGGTGACTAGGTTATACTAGTATGTATATTTTACAATCATTAAGTTTTCAAGAAATTAAACTATTAATCATTTTCTTTGCAGGATCTGGTAGTTAGAAATACCGTTATTAAATCACGTCAAAGCCATTGAAAATGATCTACAATTCTACTGTAACAACAACTTCACCAGGCATAGGGCCTTACATTTCCGATTGTGTCTTGATCAGAAACACTCTCTTCACATATTCCAGTCTATCATTAATTGGGGTATGTTAGATTTATTATGAAAATGTCTTTATCTTGTCATGTCTCTAGTGTAAAGCGTACCTGAAATGGCAGATCACATTATAGAAGATCATAATATCCTATAAAAAAGTTCTTACAGAGTTATCTAGAAGATTATACGTATAGTGTGAAATAGGTTATATTGTTTTATTGAATTACCATGCTTTTATAATTTCATAATTGATTTCAATCAATCTTGAAAACGCATAATCGTTTGAAAGAGTTTGAAATAAGTTTTTTCATGAAATTAATTTGAGAGCATAATAGACCATTTGAACCATCCAACCAAAGATTGTACTCTATGTCTTCCGAAATGGAAGTAACCGGATGTGACAATTCTATCGAACTGTAGCGGCGGATGTTGCATGCAAGCAGGAGATGCTTACTCTTCCTGGGTACCTGATCTCACTCCCATACCGGGAGTTCGGTTCTTTTCATATGGTGGAGGTTTTTGTTTGTTTACTTTGGTTTCTGTTTTATCCTGATTTTGTATGCCTTCGGTTTCTGATTTTCTGAATTATCGATTTTGTGCTTTATACAGGGATATGGTCATTATCCATATTTGTCATTTAAACATTATAACATTTTGAATTATACAAAACATTTTCGTTTTAACATATTTAAATATGCCAAACAGGGGATACTTACTCCTCCCGGACACCTGTCTCCACCTCTAGCTTGCTTTGGGTCCGTCGATGCTCAATTTTGTGCTCTATTGTGAGTGCTGTTGAGAATATCGCCAGGATCGTCTATAACTTATTAATCATCACTTGATATATGCCCATCTAAGGAGGATTTATAATTAATCTTTTTATTGATATAGATATATCTTTACGGAGGATTTTATTATATTAAAGAAACATAAATTCACAGATTCATTTATCTTCCTAGGTTACGATGTGAATTTAGAGGAAGGGTTTTACAGTGTTTCCAAAATCTTATGGGTATCTCCCTCATTGCATAACTTAGTCCTTGGTAGTTTTTTAGGCGAGTTTCGCGTACCGATCTCGGCTATAGTGATCGCAGGATCCACGTGACCTCAGATTTGCATCACGTGACCTGAAAGCGTGACATCCCCGGGTCCAAAAAAGTATAAATCACAGTTTTTCTTAACTCCGATCGTATGGCCCCATGACCCTGAACCTCATTATTCACCATATTCATTTAAGACAGCGTACATTGCATTCCGCGTTTTAACAGTTGTTTCATTATGTTTAAAAAAAGTTAGAGATTATTTTAAAAAGGATACTTTAGGTTGCAGTAATCATCAACCGTCTTGTGTACACGTGTGTTGAGATTGCTTATAAGTTTATCGGCTATAATTGTACCACGTGACACGATCCTGTAGGTAAAATTGTTCTCAGTGGGCAAGGAAACGCAGAACGTTCGGTTTTTCTATAATTTCGTGCAATACAGACCACTGCGCTATGAACGCTTGATTGTTTGTGAATTATAAAATATAATAGAGATCAGAAGAAGACTACGGTAAAAGTTCGTCCAATCAGATTGCTTACTCCAATTCAGTCCGATCTATGTAAATAAAATGGAAGGCGCTGATCTTCAAATCGTAGCAGTTCGAGTGTTTAAGCGATTAACGAGGAGTTACGGTCATACATTACACTTCTAGGTATTGAAATCAATTTAGAATTCACAAACAATCAAGCGTTCATAGCGCATTGGTCTGTCGCATCTCGCAAATAATATGCACTGACTTCACACCAAGCCAGGGCTGAAACGGACACGCTAAACAGCTAAATTCGAGTGAACAAAAACTAGGTCACTGAAGAAATGGTACCAACGATATCTCTGGAAGTACGGGGAATTTTTTAATGGAATTTGGCGACATAGTAGATAAAATATATAGGTACAATCGTAGAAAGTATGATCTTATTTGAACCTCTATAGCGAATTTTTGCAATGGTTGAAGTTAGAAATTTGACATGACTGTGTATCTGCAAGCGGACCCTCTGCAAGATACTGGCCTTAAGGTGCGTCATTGGTCAAGATTTTGGACTATTCTTGCGCATCTCCTGTTTTAGCACTCGTTGAGCTTGACTTTTATAGATATTTCAATTTATTATGGCCAATATATCATTTCATTCTCTTTTTAAGACTTTAATTCATTAGACTCATAAAAGCGGCCAAGTTTGAAAATTTGATCTGAAATGAATGAAGTATGCGTAAGAAAATTCTTCGCGGTAATTTCTGTAAAAATTGACGTCAAGGTACCTTTTTTAATGTTCGGATTTCTTTACTTATGTAATTACCCATGAATTTTGTTTTACGTATGGAATATTATTGATTTAAGCTTTTTTATAAGGTATGGCTGATGAATACCGAAAAATTAGAAATTGTGTCCACCCAAAATAAGGCAAATTTTCAGCTCTGACACTTTTTCATGAAAACCGCAAAATGACACTATTTGTGAGCGTCTTTTCTCTCTTATTTGAACACGGACATATACTTTTTCTTCAATATTTTGAAAAGTCTTCCCTAGGAGCACTTGTTACTGTGTGTATGGAAAAATCGTTGAAATTCGGTATCTCTGAAATTTTGACCTTAACTTGGATGATTTTCGTTATTTTTGTGTAATATCTAGAAAATTTTAAATCATCGGTGAAGTTGGTTCCTAAGGTAGCACTTTATCAAATTGTACTTTTATGCAAAGTTTCTAACCTGTTTTATTGTATAATAACAAAGAAAAGTAAAATAAAAATCAAATGAGTGCATTTCAATACTTTTTGTATTTTCTTTACAAATGTGCTATTTTTGGCAACAAATTTCCGTCATTTTGTACCCAGTTTTCAAAAGCATAAATCTTGATTTTCATCACGGACCTATTAATTTTCCTTCATAAAATTATTAAGTGACATGAATACTATATTTTCATATGGTTATCATAAAATCGTTGAAATTGCTTCATTCAGAAATGAGATGCCTCAAACAATACACAGGTCGTAAACATACATACACAAACCAGGCGCTTTTACGGCCTGTGGAACAGATATGCAGATCTATACACCATAGGGGTGAGGTATCATCGCTTGGTCACAAACCCTTTCCTCAATACAAACCCTTCTATATGTCTATATATAAAACTTTTTTTAATATGGACATTTAGAAGAAAGGGTACGTATAGAGGAAAGGGTTTGTGACCTCACCCCTGTGCTATACATGAAGAAAAAATAAACGTTTGTACTATCAGTGCGGATCCAGCTTATTTTTTAGGGGGGGGGAGAAATTGGCAAGGGGTTTGGGGACTTCCTAGGTCCCCAGCGGGTCCAGGGCAGAGCCCTGTTAGGGGGGTTGTAGCCCCCTGGAATCCTTTGAATTTCATCCTTTTTAGGACCCATTTTCGTGACTGTAATTAATTAAAGAATGGAATTTGATGCATTTAACAGTTATATTTACTAAAAGGTAGCTAAAAGGTAGTGACACCAGCAGTGTCACTGCTGGTGGACCAAGAGTCCCCGAGGGCACATGTAACCAAGTTCGATCAACTACGGACTGATCGTTTGTCTCTTCAACGCATTTGAAATTTTCTGTTACAAAATTTCTTGAAATTTCTAATACGTGGGTCTTGTGGCATCATATCCCAACCATTCTGCTACGTCTTTTGGTACATTTTTGGACATAAAAATTTTCATACGTTTTGGCCATATTACATTGTTTAGAGTGAGGATCACTGAGGAGGGTTTAGTACCCGAAACGTGCATGTCTGGTCCATGCTGTTAATTTATTAGGTTTTAAATGATGCTATTGAATTTAAAGACGTTTAACATTCACTAATATTCAACCTTTCTTGATTTAAAATTATTGTTTAACCCATAATTGGAAAATTTTAGGGGGCCCTACGCCCCCCTTGAATCCGTCACTGACTAGCAGTCATGCTGACATAGGTTCACAAATGTTTTGTTACCGAACATTGGAAAATGGATTTGTTCTATCTGCTTATACAATATTTTAAAATCTCATAGAATAGTTTGATATCATTCTTAAATGAATAAACGAAACTCGCCATCAGTTCCTTCAGAGCTTTAATTTTGGCGGACATTTTGGGTCAAGTTAAGATTTTTGCTCTTCATAATGTTATCTTATTTGATTTGCTCCTTTTTTAATCTCCTACATTACTGATGATACATAACTTGTTGAAATGTGCATATGGTGCACTGAAATTTTATATTAGAACATGTATTTCAATATTAACGATTTCAACCACTAGGTTGGTATCTGTGCTGGTGGATCGTTTAGTCCCCAAGAATATCGTTCGCCTAGTTTCACAGTATTATAGACACTTCACTTGAAGTATATTTATAGGGAGCGACCCTGTAGATAGTAAAGTCTATACACATATGTGAATTCCTACTTTATATCGACTTTTGAAAGATGCTGACCTTTCAGAATCTGCCTGTTTTCTCTGTATTCTTTCCTCCACTTCCACCGGAAACTACAGTAGCCAACCGGAAATGTATTTATAATTTCATACCGTGATGAATGAATAAATTTTTGTTTGAAATCAGTAAATCGATCAGTATTTATCCAATTTTAATTTCCTTTGAGTTTCTTTAATAAAATTTACTGAACCGACGTTACTCTAGCCTTCTTGCAAAATGTGAATAATGACGTAATGATGTCAGTGATCAAAAGGTTATGACGTCAAGTATGGCGTTACAGTATGTGCGACTTTGAACGTGAAGTCTGATGTTCATGATACTAAGAAATATATATTTATATATCTATAGTTTAGGATATTCATTTTACGTAAAGACGACTGAATTACGATACGAATTCAAAAGTAACAGAATTTAGATAAAGGAGTAAGTGCGGTAACCTGCCATATCGGCCGTATTTTAAAGTTGTAAAATACATATATATATAATATTCTAGTTTATAAAATGTCAAATATAAGGTGAATACATATAAGGAAGGCTTATTTTCATTTCACAACCCTATACTGATTAATACGTCGCTAAAAACGTCTAAAAACGTGAACAGTGAAAACATCAATAATGAGCGAAATTTCGATAGAAATTTATGAAATTAAGTATCTCTCCAGGCCTTGTCTATGATAATTTTTGTACGAGTCGATGGATTTCTGATCTGCCTTTAAATGTTCATAAAGATATTGTGGGCGAAGCCTGGAGCGTAGATGAATTTTGAAGATTTTCATGTAAAATACGATGATGTACCTTTGTTTTGCGTCATTTGGGGCAAATGACGTCAGAATATGACGTCATACATTACGGGTGTGACGTTACGACGTATTTTCTCAAACATTCAACATTGCGAAAAGTGATTATTAATAGTTCGTTTAACAAAAGCTTTTTTCGTCGAACTTATAGGGCCGATATAAGGGTTTAGCGCACCTGGTCTTTTGTAAATTAATGAGTTGGTACTAAGATGATCAGACAAACGGGTGCTTCATAGGTAAGACAATGATAACTTTCAAATATGTTACGCTCTCTCGTAGACAATGCCTAGATTCATATTAAATTCATTGTCGCAAAATTTAATGAAAATAGCTTAAAACAAAGGGCATCTCCCACAAGGCGTAGCTCTGTCATTCGCAGGTTCTTTGGTAGAAATTTTAGGTCAAGTTGAGACTTTTGCACTTTATAATATAACCTAAAGTGGATTTCCTCTTCATCGAGACAGGAACATCACTATGAGACATAACTTGTTGAAATGCGCAAATGGTAAAAACTTTATATTTCCATTGCAGAAGAATCCCAATGTTAAGCGCACGTTAGGCAAAGGGATTTATAAACTATAATTCTGGTTGCCTATTATTACGTCACGTTTTTAGTTCTGAACGTAGGGAGAATTTACCAACGTTCCGATACTTTTGACGTCATTACATTCGATATGCTCATAATTAATGCCAAATTGGGTATCTGATATTTAGTACAAATGGAAATACATATGTAAGTAATGACTGTCTTACTTTGGGTGTTCATGGTAGTATGTATCTGGTTGGACACGTGTACATATTCCTAGAATCGCTTTGCGATGAATCTCATTATTTATGCCAAATTGGATATCTGATATTTAGTACAAATGGAAATATAAGTAATGACTGTCTTACTTTGGGTGTTCATGGTAGTATAATTCTGGTTGGACACGTGTAAATATTCCTGGAATCGCTTTGCTTAAATGAAACTGATATATAACTTTGAGGTAATCGGCCAGAACTTGTTTTAAACGAATGATACAGAAAACAAAGACATGAAAATGTAGTTTGGAAACAACTATTAATTCTCCTTCCCTTTCAGCTTGCAATCGCGATAATCATGTCGTTTCTGGAGAAGAGAAGGAATTTCAATGAGGGACATATGTTTCGGCCGTCCTGGAGTTCTGATGTACGTACATGATCTAGAATTATTCCTCACTTTTTACTTTACAAAATTACCATTCATGACAATTATAGAATATATATTTTTGTGTTTGACTTTCATTCACTAATTGCAATATCTCGTTATGCGACTTTTAATTTTTTTTCTTCTGAAAATTACAGACCAATTAACCTTATCAACGGAGATAAGTACGTTCTTTCACACTCTGCTGCGTTTGGATGTACAGTCGGAAACATCTTTTTTATTTTTGCGCAGACAGTTCTAGGTCTTGGAATTGACTTTGGCAATGCTTGGTTGAACTGTAAGTGTACCGAGGAAGTGTAATATTTTTATATACTTTTTCAGAGCCTTTCAATTATAAGTAAATATATTATATGCTCTTGTTATGTTTTTAATATAACTACATGTATGCATAAAATATGAATGCATTTCGCTTGAAACAGATGTTTTACTTAAACAATAACATTGTTGAAAATATTGCCAAATGAAAGCAAAATCGTACTGAAAACATTTAGGTTGTTTCAAGTATCGTTTTCAGTCATAATGCTTAACTTTAAAGACACTTTGAAATGCATGGAAATACGGTATAACTTTTGAAACAAGCATAAACGTTTAAGGATAAGCGTTTCCTAAAGCCTTGGTCACAACCCACCGTACGTGCAAGTACGTGCTGTCTACGTGTAAAAACGTAGGCAATCTTTGGGGATCCGCACAGTGACTGTGCGTTATGAGTACGTGGTCCGTACGGCCTCCGTACGGATTTGGGAACACTCAGACAGGACGTCGCAGTTATAGTACAGGCAGAGCTGTCGCTGCGTCCTGTCTGCGTGTGGTTTATTGATGCACCAAGAAGTACGACACGCACGTTGTACGTACGTTGTAAGTACGTGCTGCGCACTTGTTACGTACGGAAGTATGAAACCCTCGCATTAGCAGTACTTGTAAGTACAACACCCATACGATTACGTGAAAGACGTACGGAGATCGTACGTTGTAAGCAAGTTGCACGCCGTTGTCTACACACACGACGTACTTGCCACGTGCACATTATTTCAGCCACTAAACCCCCGATGTAATCGTATGTTCATCGTGCGTTGACGCACTGCTTCCTTATCCTTGCAACGTGCTTCCCTACGTCTTCAGAAAAACGTAGGGACCGCAGTCTTCACAAACCATGCACGGCAAGAAAAACACAAACGATGGGTTATGACCCGGGCTTTTGTTAGGGAGTTATCGAACGATTCGATATTTATAAGATTTCTACATCATACGTTTTCTCATCTACTATAAGCATTCGCAGTGTTTTATCAAATGATGGCTGTCGGACTCCAATATTACCCAATGTTTGGTTGTGTGGAATATGGTAGTAGGAACCTGTATGCTCCAGTGATCGGATTTCTCTATGCACTTATTGTGTGAGTATTCTGAACTCAAATTTACTAAAGCCATAAGCCTTGATGCAAAATTAAAATACATGGTCCCTGAGCTTCTTGTTTTTCACAAAGTACCATTCCTCAATATTCTGAGAATTAAGATCCTCCTCTTATTTGTTACAAGTATAAGAAACGTATTCGAAATTTTGTTTCAACTACAACAAAGTTATATTAGATCCATAAATACTTTTATTATACACTCTAATTTACATCACCGTGAAAGGGCTTTCCCATTGGCCAAAACGCGGTCACGCGCAATGCGATTAATCGTCGTATTGAACTGCTTCCGGTCATATTGACGCGTTTCCTGTTTTGTGTATTAGAAAAAATTGTAGTCTGCAGCAAACTTGCCGACATAACTGACCGTGATATTTTGCAGCACTTTTAGATAAAAAGAAAGTAAAAGATGAAGGGTCAAACATTTTACTATCATACAGAATTTTGAGTACATCTATCTGAGAAAAAAGTGAAAGTGAGCAGTGTTATAGAAGCAAAACGGAAGTTACCATTTTCTCTTCTTTTCATGTATATGATTAAACAGCTATAGTACAGATGATTCGGTCGATATGATGATTTATGGAGTGATACGACCAATACCAACCTCGGTAATCGGCCTCGGTCGATATTGGTTTTATCACTCCCTAAATCGTCATATCGACCTCATCACTGTGACAAAATTGTATAGAATCATATCCTGCTTCGTGAGAATGTGAAACTTCAACCAGCTGGTCATATTGTTACATGTGACTTTTCTATTCAAGACAGGCAGCTCCTTGGTCTTCTAAAGAAGGATCTAAGCATAGAATCCCATCCAAGATAGATTTTATTAAATGTCGCGAAGTAACCTTAGATACATGTAACTATACCAAACGATGGTATATATTGGAAGGAGTCGCATCACATGCTCTGAATGAGTGGAAAATTTTTGGATATTACCGATATTCACTTCCACAAAAACCCTATTTTTTTTAAATCAAAGTTCTAAATCTGAAAGTTGCGTAATTTACATGAAAAGACAAATATGGATAATGACCATATCTCCATACACAGTACACAGTCGATTCTCCAGAAAATCATAAACCGAAGGCATATCAAATCAGGATAAAACAGGAACCAAAGCAAACAAACAAAAACCCCAACCACATGAAAAGAAGCGAACTCCAAATATGGGAGTGAGACCAGATGCCCAGGAGTCAGCATCTCCTACTTCAAGTCGGAAGAATTGTCACATCCGGTTACTTCCATTTCGTAATTAGATATAAGCATATTCTGTGGTTGGATGGCACAAATGGTCTAAGACAGAATATCATCTACCATTCTGGACAATGGAATATCATTATGTATGACGAGTCTCCCGTATCGACCGTAGAACTTCCTCAGTGACGTTGTTAGTCAGTAACAAACGTATCCCTGATTGAGGAGCTTATCTGAAAGATACATAGCCCTCAGAACAAAGTATTGTATTTTGTACTTACTTCGACATAACGTATCAATTGATATATGAACGGGCCAGGCGGTGAAGGGATGTTGCTACTCAGAAAAAGAACGTTTGTGATGCTGATATCGAAGTAGTCACGTTTGTCATAGAGTGAGGTGTTCATGTGACCATCAGTGTCATCGTGCCTGCAGATAAAGCAGCCACCAACACCGTTATCATTTGAAAACGTTACTACATATCAACTTTAGTTTCGAAACTTTCGTCTACAAATATTCATATCAAAAGCAATGAAAGTGTCCCTAACACTACTAATATTTATATCAAACTTTCGTCTACAAATATTTATATCAAAAGCATTGAAAGTGTCCCTAACATTTTGAGCAAACATAACAGTGAAATTTCTTCATTCAACATCCCTATTTCTAAATTGGGTCTTCCTTTAATATGATGCATGCCAAAACTGCACAAGCCTCCTTACAAATTTCGATCCTTGCTAAATCTAGCACCTGCTCAGCTACAATTTTGTCTAGAAATTTGACGTCAGCTCTCACTTTTCGTCTATTAAAAATTTCGGGGATGTGATTGACAGAATGAAATTTAGAAATTTTCAAGCCAATATGATTTCTTCATACGACTTTTCTAATAAGTACACCACGCATCCTCGCGACAAAATTAATGATCGGTTGTCGAAACTCATAAAATGGTGTTTTGATCGAGAGGGGAAATCTATATTAGTACATTTTAATCAAAGGATTTCTTTTCCACTACAGAATACAAATCATACATCGTGGTCATGAAGTGACCTGTGTAATGCCTTGTCCTTCCTTTCGGACGACATTTATGTAACATTTGTAGAGAATCTCTACAAGCAGTTAGTAGGGATCCCAATTGGTACTTATTGTGTGCCTCTTGTTGCAGATCTATTTTTATACACGTATGATAAAGAATTATCCAAAATCTTAAAGCAAAGAAAACATGAAAAGATGATTCAAAATGTCCCATATGTACATCTGGGTACCTGATGATATTCTTACATTCGACAATCCTGTTTTTGAAAAGTATAGAAGTGTTATTTATCCACAAGAATTGACTCGAAACAAGGTAAACGTTACAAATACAGAAACACATGTTTTTGGACCTAAATATCAAAATTGTTAATGTAGAGATTTATTACAAATGTGTATAACAAAAGAGATGATTGACGGTGATATTCCCAGATTACCGTCATACGGTATCTACATTTTGTAACTCATCCTGTATGCTAGAGCATGTACTGATGTTTTGGATTAGGTGTTTTGTGATTATGCTGTGAGTGCTGCATTCGAGTGTTGTTTGATATATCCTCCTTTCTTCTTAATGTATGCAATCAGCAAAAGGATTTAAAAATAAAATCCATAGTGATTTTGATCTTTTACCCTTGACTTTACTTGTGTAGCAGATGGTCATCAAAGTCGGCACCGGTTACCCATTGTTCTTGTTTGTTTATCTTTTGTGTTGTATGCTTCTATGGTGTGGATTTGTGTTCCTTTCTCTTTCTTTGCGTGTCTGCTCTGTGTTTTTGCATTTGGTGTTTTAGAGTTTTTCTGTGGGTGCTGCAACCGAGTATTGTTGAAAATACCCACCTTTCTTGAAAATTAAAAGGGTTCAGGTAAAAACATTTCAGGAAGGTCTGGTGATCCTATAATTATTGTTATGTCCTGTTCACCATGACCCAAACTTTTGACCTTGACCTTGAAAATCGATTTGGTACATCCTCTCCCCATGGGCATCATTTGTGGAAGGTTTGGTATCTAATTGATTGTCTTGACTTCTATGCTGTTCACAAGAATATAAAGCAAAAGTCCACTGTGACCCTGCCCTTATATAGACCCTTGACCTTGAGCATCTCCTCATGGGAAATGTTTGTGAAAGGTATGATGTTTCAGTTATAATTGCTTTGACTTCAATGCTATTCACAAGAAAATCCGGACGCACATAAACACTCAACTACACACACACAGACACACGAAGACAAGACAGCGATGTCATATCCCCTCCGCAACATAGCTGTGATCAGAATACAAGTGATTACTTAATAATTTGAGGCCAATGAAATGAAATAGATAGAAAAAATATATAATATTATAGATTTAAGACTTATCAGTAATATTCCAAGCCGAGAAAAAGGACAAGACATACCGACATTTTGTACAATATTTGTCATTGTGTATTTCAGATTTTCTCTCCACATTTACTACATAAAAGCCTGTCATACCTTAGTCTTATTAGTAAGTAAAATTTATTCATTTTAAATAAGAAACCTTCTCAGAATAAAACAAAATACTTTCATAAATTTTTTTCAGAATGTTCTTGTTAGAAATTGACCTATGATAATCGTTCGAAAGCTAATAGACCTACATAGATACAATGTCTCCAGAAAACTAAGGTTCTTTGACAATCGCATAAAGAGAAGCTTGAGATGCACTCAACATCGACATATTCACATATGTTGTATATTCTTTTAGGAAATTTGCGGAATCGCACTCTTCAAAAATAGGTAGATGGTGTTAAGATATTAACGAGAAACGAAACTGAAGTACATGTAATTGTAATGGCATCTCTAAAAATTGACTTGAAGAACCACTGATGAAAATCTATCAAACGGTACATACATTAGTAAAAGAAATAAGGTGCAAGCAAAACCCACAACACAAAAATTATTGAAAGTCCACGAATAAATCAAGTTTGGAATGTTGATGGTTCTAACAGAACAATATATCTCTCAACATTGTAGTTTTAATTTAGTAGCATATCAGATTCAAGTAATAGTCAGACAGAATTACCATTGTTAAGTTCGTGCTCTCGTGTTTCATTTGCTTAGCTTTTCATATCTTTATAAAACGCGTATCCGAGACGTTTTAACACAATTAACTCCATTTACCATCCGAATTAGCACAAAAATCGCGTCATGTAATTTATGCAATTACAGCGACCTGCCTCATCAAATCGCGTCTTACTGACGAGTCATTTCCATTGAGATAGCAAGAATGACCACTTCCTGATATTGTCTTCACATATCATAAATCTTTTTTTTTTTACACATATCGCTTAAATTATAAATTTATATTCTAATGATTTTGCCTTACCTTCTCAATTTTGTGACTGAATAAGTGAAGGGTACTTCTTCGATGTTTATTATACATGTACCTTCTTGGCTCTCTCTTAACCTTAGATATTGAATTTCTGACATCTTTTCGAGATTTCCATATTGTCTTGAGTGTATTTGTAACAAGTACTGTAACTGAATCTTATCTAGGATTATCAGAAGAAATGACCGTCTATCCGCTTTATGGCAGAGCAACAATTTCGAAGACAATTTTGCTTAATATATCAAGAAGAAGAGTAAGAAGGCTAGGACCTATCTGATTTGTGAATATTTAACATACGTTTTTCAGTATTGACGCGATATATAAACAATATGGCAATGATTTGCAGATATTGAGTAGCATTTGCCCAAAGCAAAGCTCTATCATAACATAGTCAAGAAAGTAAGATTTAGCGTAAAATAACATATAAGGTGTTCTCGCCTCTGAACATCATTGAAGATATACAACTTAATGAAATGAACATATAGTGCGTAAAAATGATACTATATGAATATGATTCATTCTGACATTTTGATTATCGTCTTTAACAGAACATTCTTGTCTTGCTTCCTGTACTGGTATGTCTGATGTACCTAGTTATTCTCTTCAGCAAGAAACATTTTGATAGCTTTATCAACGAATTTACATAGGAAATATGGATCTGTAAGTAAAGTAATACTAACATTAAGTATTGTCAAAATGAGTTGTCTCCCATGACAAATTATATCTTTTGTTTATGATAATGATTTTTCCTCCAAGAAATTCTTGAGTATTATAACAGAAATGTAGTTCATCTTATTCAATAAAAAGGCGATCAGACAGTTCTGTAACTTCTTAAGAAAATATTTTCAATTTTCTTCCGGGAGTGATCAATTGCATTGCTTTTTTCTGTAGTTGCGTTGTTGGAAAACTCTAGGGAATGTAATGCGACTGGAATCCGATGCAGAAAGTGACATCCAGATGTTTACATCTAGAAGGAATCGTCTATACGTAAAAATATTATTGTCCAGCAAAGAAAACTCTCTTCATGCGAACGAAACTAAAAGGTATATATAGTTCATAGATTTTTGTTTTTGTTGCCTATGGTAAGAGCGAGATATATAGAATTTCAAGATAAAAAAATTGAGTATGGCTTCTCATTTTCCAATAAGGCCGCCCTAAATAAATTCTACGATTAACGTCCCGGTTCAATCTTCAAACCTACGACGGAGGGAGGAAAATAAAAAACAAACGAAATTTTCAAACAAAGCCTTGCTTTAATAGAAATTAATAATTAGATATTAAATTGATTAAAAATTGCGTTGTGACCTCTTTCACGAAATGCATTAATATAATTAGGGGTAATATTCCTCCTGGGTAGTCCTTTAATATAAGACTTCAACTAAGATATTTGGAAAGAGGGGGGGGGGGGAGGGAGGGTCCGAACCCTATGCTTGCCATAGGTTCATACACATATTTTAGGACTACCTCCCTGGTGTCCGATAAGTCCTTTCAGAGATGTCGAAATATGTCAGACATTTTAGTAATTCTGTCAGTCAGAACAATGAAAAGAACTGCCAACTTTTGTCAGTCCGGAAGAATACTTGTAAGATATATTTCGGAGGCTTCGGACTTACACATTTCAACATCTCTGGTCCTTGGCAGAACAGTAACTCTACTGATGACAGGTAGATGCCAAGAAGCAAGACTTTGATCCTGAAATGTATTTGTGACACTTGACTTGCACAATTTACAGTTACATGTACAAGGACCATTACGGGGATAACTCCTCCGTCCATCAATGGAAAAAATTCAAATTTCTCTCAAATAATGCTATGTCCTTCCCACAGATACTCATGTTGAAAGAAAATATTAAATCTCTCAAGAAATATGGTTTCTAGACCGATTTTATGACCCTATATTTTGGCCATTTTTCGCAAATTACTGGAAAAGTTTCCGGACACCTGGTTTTAGATATATCAATCTCAATCAAGTTCAGCCCAAACTGGATGAGTTTTTGATATTGTTTTCTTCAATCTTTTCTACAAATGACTGTGTAAAAATAATTTTGAAAATAGAACCAAAACTTCTCAAATCACGTAGATTAAAATAGTATGTTTCTCGGCGACTCCACCCAGAGCGCGATATAAAACGGGGCAGAAAGAGGTAAAAAGGAGATATTGTTTATATGATTCGTGATTTGAATTCTGCATTTAAAAATCTACAAAATTGTCACAAAATGTTGAAAATAATTTCTTTCAAAGTACGTGAAAAGGGCGACTGTCCGGAAACTGTTACTGTCCGGAAACTGTTCCGACACCAGTAAACACCAAGTGTTGTAATCATACAATCACTCCTCTTTGATTTCCATGTAACCAATCCTGTATCTGGATAATTATAATTATCATAAATATGGTCATTATCCATATTTGTCATGCAACCTTTTGTACACAATATTATACTAACCCTCGCTCTTTGTAAAGACTTGTGAAGGCTAAAACGTCTCAGAAAGACAAGATTTTTGACCTAGAGTGTTTGAACTCCTCTAAATTTTCTTTATGGAAACCTAAAAGTGAATGTAACATAGAGAATTAAGACGGTTACGAAAATCCGGATCGCACAAGTCGGGATTTTCAAAATAATTTGTTTGTTTTTTTATTTTGGGAAATTTTCCAAACCTACGCGCCCGGGGGACGTTAAATATAGAATTTATTTAGGATGGCCTTACAAAACAACTCACATGAAACCTATTTATAGAAAGATTTCTCTTCATCTGAAGCCGAGTTCAGACCGTAAATTGACCAGCTTTTGAATTAAAATGACGTGGTTATCAAGATCTCCCATGATGCAGTTGTTATATAAAAATGCATATTTACTGGCAGGTGAAAAAGGACAAAAAGTTAAAGCGGTCATTTTCAGATTTGACGGGGGATCGGCACCATTTCTTATTTTACCAAATCAATGTCACCAAACAAGATAATACATAGCTTATTGTTTGCATTTTTCCTGAAGAAATTAAACTGTTCAAATTTTAGTACATGTAAAGTGAAACTATTTGAAAATTACTAAACAAGAATTGGAGTTCCTCTAAATGCTATTGTTTCTGACATAACATATAACTTTTCTTTTCATTATTCTGCTTTCACTGGAATCTTATGACTTTTCTATTCATAAACTACTTTAAGAGAGAACGAAGCGTAAAATTCTGTTACTAGAGAACAGCATGTCATTTTATTTTCCAAGTCGACTTTTAGATAATTTTTACATATCACCTTTCATTTCAGATTGTTCTGTGTTTCTGTCTGTGTGCCTGTCCGTCCGTCCGTCTGTCCGTCCATGCTCGAGCATATGTCCTAAACCCTACACTAGAATTTAGTAATTTTCACACAAATGTTCATTAGGATAGATCCTTTAGAACATTTAGGTCACTCGGTCATTTCCAGGCTAAAAATAGCTTTTTTGCAATATTTTTTTTTCAATGCATTAGAATCAGAATTTTGTCCAAATGGTATGAAATGTCGAATATTAACAGAAAAGTATATGAACTTTTACAAATATTACGGATTTTGGAAATCTTTATTGCGTTGATGAGAATTTCTTTGCCAAAAGGGGGTTGTTACATTGCATAATAATAGACTGCTTATACATGTTATAAGAAGGTCATCATATATATATTAGTATGGGATGTATCACTTGGTTGGGTGCACCCCCCTCCTTGATCCTCCGAAACCAGCCTAACTTTGAAGCATTTTTTCCGCTCTTTCAGATAAAAAAAAATGTCATGGAAATTTCCATTGCAAAAGTGGTGTTTTTGGGGAAAAACATGTTTTTTTTAGTCAAAAATCACTGAAATTGGAAAAATTATAACTTTTATATTGTTGATGTTTTTGCAAATTGAAAAGTATGAATATATAGTATTTTTGATCTTCTTTAAATATTTTAATGCTCTTTCTGATGAAATTAGTTGCAAGTTCCAATTCCTATTTTTACTGTGTGTTTTGGGGTAAAAAAAGGCGAATTTTTGACAAATTTCACAGAACTTTGAGGAAATTTTAATTTATTCCTGCTTCTCAGCACCTCAATATTGCATATGATCGTTCAATGATTGAAAGCTATTTTCTAGTGTAATTTTACACTAAAAGTGTTTTGTCTAAGCGGTCTTAAATAATTATCATCAATTAAAGAAAAAATAATGCATACTAGTATGTCACAGTATGTGATGTTTTTATTGCGTTGATGAAACATTAGGTGCCAAAAAGGGGGTTGGGGTCGTTACATATAACGTCGGGTGAAAGTATATACAATGAATATATATAGGATGCTTTTGAAAATTTCATTATATATTAGGATAGCATTTTCAGAACAAAGGTCATATAAGGTAATACCTAAAGGTCAAGGCCATTTTCAGGCCAAAATAGCTATTCCTGTATAAAAATGTAAGAAACTCTTTAAAAAATCTATTTCAATTCAAAATGGTCTGAAATTATGTTTGTCGAAGGTAAAACGCATATTTGTTTATATATGGTACAGGTTTTAATAATACTTTATTGCACTGATGAGAAATTGTTAACCAAAAAGGGGGATACATTACACATCATTTCTGGTGATAATTTGCTCAAACCTCACACACTATTTGCAGGATGTTGGATTTCAGACAAGTCTTCAGTGTTAAAGGTCAAGGTCATTCATGATCATTTCTTAGGGTTAAAGGTCAATTTCATTCATTATCATTTCTTAAAGGTCAAAGACACTCAGAAAATCAAACTTTTGATATCAAAATTATTGTGTTTGGGGAGTATCTACTAGTTTTACTGATTTTGTCTTTTTTTTAAATTTGTTTTTACTTTCTTCTCTTTTTATCTACCTATTCTTAAGTCTGAAGGCAAAGATTCTTACGCTTTTGGTAAAGCAGAAATCCTGTATCCAGACAGAATTAGTGCAGAGAACATCTAACAGAATAGCTTCTATATTTGTAATATCTATTATTCTTCTATATCAGGTAAGTATTTTAAGAATTGTTAATTCATACCTAATTATTATAAATTCTTCCTTGATATTTTTCGTAAAAGTAAAAGTAATTATAATGTATAACGGATATAATTGAATTGACAAGTGTAACAATATGACATCTCCCCTACAATAATTATGTTAATTAATTATTCATATTAATTAGTTACATATATTTGGAAATTGCTAACTTGAGTTTACTATAGTTAAAGGGAAATCACTCTAAGTAACTTACCTGACTTTAAAGTTCGAAGCTTCACATTGTAACAAATAACTTTATTCTGTAAACTCTGATATCTGTTTAATTTGATTCCCAATATGCTGAGAACACTGTAGTAATTGGCACACCTGCAAGAACTAAGTACCCTTTGTTTTCCGTACGACTTAATTGAAAGCTTATTGGAAATATCCCCGCCAAAGCCATTGAGGTTCCATATTTGGAAAGATCTAATTTCCTAAATGCCATTTAAATCAAAAACCAATAACTGATATTTTTGTGCAGGTGTTAGCAATTTCCAGTCGTTCACATATATACTCGGCGCATTGTTTTGCTGACCAGTGCCCAGTTTCACAAAAGTTCTTACGAAAATATCAAGAATTTTCGTAACTTTCGTCATTTAATAAAAAGGCTGTAAAGTTTTTCTATTTAGATTATATTATGTTTTCTTATATCATTTCTACATACTTAATATAAAGTCAGAAACAAAACTTCGCTTAATCTAGTTAGAACGTAGATGATGTAGCCCTTTCGGGTCTACAAATCCTGTACTGCGTTGTGTATTTTACTTGATGATCATTTTCGGAACTTGAAATAAAAAGTCCTGGTAATATTTTACGGTTTATGAATATAAAAAAAACATGTTGATTAAAGCAGTATGAGAATCTTTCTAACATACAAAATCATGCGCACAGTATATATTAGGAGCCTGGGATATTTCACAATCAGTATGGAAATCGCCATCGAAATTCATGACTAAATTGGAATTCAGACGTATAAACAATGTTGCCTCAACTTAAAACAAATCTTCGCCATTTCGTCTATTGCACCCAGGCCTGTGACAGACGAACTCTTTTAGAAGAAACAAGTATTAGCTTTCCAAAAAAGCTTGGTCGATATCAACATTTATTAAAAGCGAATTTTTTTTTCGTTCTAAATAGGTTTAAAATTTTGACTCTTAGAATAAAGAGTAGTATTAGTAAAGCTATGCATGAAATTCACAAAAAAAAAAAACTGGTTACACAATAGGAACTTATATGCGTTGATAATTCTGAAAAGTTAGAAAATAGTACATTTGCACTAGACAACTCAAGTCACAGTCATTCATAAATTGCTTGATCTGTGCGGTAGGAAAATTCCATTATGGCGCAAATCAACTTGACCAATCAAAAGCCTCTCAGTATATACATGTATTAGCAGAAAAAGCGAAGAGTTCCGATTAAAGAATTTGGGGGAAATAAGGGGAAACTTCTAAAAAAATTTTCCTATTAAGTTATGTGACTATGCACAGTCTTATCGATTTTTATAGCTCGTTAATTTCTTTGTCGCATTTATCAATTTGTCTTTTGAAAGAAAATATACAAACAAAGTGGAATATCCTCAACGAAACAGCTTAGTCGGCTGGATGGTGAGAAACTGTGAATTAGCCTACTGGCAGCCTCGCATTCTAAGTGTCCAAACGTGTCTTTGATGCAATGTATCCAAGGATCCAGGGCATAGGGTTTACTGTATCACACACTAATTGGTCTAAAATTTTAAAAAGTGTTCAAGAAAAAATGTCATTGTAGACATCATCAAACGCCTTTTATACCGTGGGTATGATCCTAATGTCACCAGACGGACACTAGGCTTGGTACTTGACCAATCTACAGTCTTGTACAAGCGCATTCTTAAAACTTGCACTCTGACTGACTGTGACGACTGGACTCCATGACGGGCCCTGTCCAAACCTCTTTAGAGAAGACAGGGCCCCGACCACCTGTCCTGTCTGAATGTCAGTCGGACTCCTCGGGTGATAACATACATGAGCTCGCGGCGGCAGAGCACGGATTGTATTACGTAGGCCCTCTTTTTATATCCATTTACATATTCATCTGTGTTGCTTTGGCCCCTGCGGTTTGCGGTCTTGTTTGTGTGTGGTCATCTGACAGTGAGGAGGTTGTTTTACACCACAATTGTACGTTCTTCGAGACCTCTGGGTAATCGGAAAAATGGGAGGGTTGTGTGCACGTAATCCAGGATAACCATACCTTCTGCTATTTCCGTGGCAGATGGCCGTCCTAAGTCGGCACCGGTTGCCCATTGGTCTCGTTGGTTTATGTGTAGTCCTTTGTGTTTGATGTTTCTGTGTTGTGCGTTGACGTTCCTTGTCCCTTGTGCGTCTCTTTTTGTGCTTGTCTGCTTTGTGTTTTTGCCTTGGGTGTTTTGGGGTTTTGCTGTGGGTGCTACAACTTGGTGTTGTTGGAGATCCCCTCCTTTGTTTTACGTTAATGTGCAATATTAAAATTCAGAACTGCCATACCAAAGCGTTGTCATGACGACATGCCCTACTTTTGTGAAGTGGATAGGTCTGGTCACGTGTTTTTCACTTGTGACAAGAATGTTTCTTTGTATCGGACAATTGCCCCTATTGCAATGTTGAATCTGATGAATCAAATCGAAAATTGACAACCTGTACAAATCTAGAATTAGTCGATATCTTGATATCGACTTATAAACTGAAAACTTTTATTCAGACTGTTTATAGTTTTCAAAATGACTATTTAATACACAACGCGAACTACACGCTACACTCCATATGCTAACACAAGATAATCATGATTAGAAAATTCATTTAAATTCATTTTACTTCAAACTATTAAATTGTTCCCCTCTTTGGGACATTATAACCGGTTCGTCGACCTGTCTGTCCGTCTGTCTGTCAGTCGCAGAAACTTTAACTTTAGGCATAACTTTTGAATGGTAAGTGTATTCCTTGTGACCATACCTTTCCGTGGATATAGATATTTTTGATCTTGTGACTTTGACCTTGGAGTTTGACCTATTTAAAAAAAATTAAACCTTGTGCATAACTTTTGAATGGCAAGTGATATGCCTTCCATATTTCACATGCAAATTTCTTTCTTTTTCTTTTAAACATCACATACATGTAAACAATACATAGAAAAGAAAATTTTTGTATATAAACACAGAACATTAAAGAATATATGTCTGACGACCCATATTCATAGCAAGGCTCGAACCAGCAATCTTAAGATTATTATTCCTACGCCTAATCCACTAGCCGGTGTAAAGACGAATAATGACCCCCATAGAATAATGACCGGGGGTTATTATTCGTCGTAGAAAAATGACCCCCTGGTCATTATTGTACGGGAAAGGGGGTCCATGGCCAGGGGATCTTTATTCTACGGTGAATAATGACCCCCCGCTTATTATTCTACGTGGGTCATTATTCGTCTTTACACCGGCAGTGCAAATTTCTTCTTACAAAACCTTTCCATGGATACCAAAAGTTCGAACCTTTTGACCTTGACCTAGGGATTTTTTAGAAGCGGCGAGGCCGGTTATAATTTGATTGGTTCATGAGGCGAGGGGAATTACTGGACAATGAACCACAGCTGGCTAGTTGTCATTTCTATTCTTATATACGACAATGGGTGAAGCTTTGCGGACTGAAAGTTTATTGAAGATTTATCACGAGAATGGGCGGAGTTGATCTGACTGGAAGTTTGCTGGAGATTTCACACCAGACGAATTCTATAGAACATATAGGCAGAAAATCTCAAGTCATATTAGAATTGCAAATGTAACCCTCTAGATTTGTTTTATTCTTATATTTCAGTGGATTGTGTTGTGTGTTTACCTGACAACGAAGGAACAAGAGGCAGCTAACACACTTAAGATATATTTCAAAGATGAACCATTAGTATCGAACTACATTAAACAGATTCTACAATTTCTTGATGCTGTTGTTGGTAAGAACGCGTTATATTATACGGTGCAGAAAAAATAAGATCATATCGGTTGAATATATTGAAAATCACTGTTCAAAATTATCATAATTTAAGTACATATCAATGATCGAAAATAAAGGAAAAGATACTTTAGCCATCGAAAAGTATATGGGGAAAAATTTCCAGCTAATACGACCTTCTACTAGCCACAATAATGCAATAAGACATGGATATGAGAGTAACAAGCAAACGGGGAACAACGAGACACTAAACACCACACAAATAAAACAAACAATCAAAAGAGCCATTCAAACATGTTAAATAAATGACAATGAATGATCTGACAGAAACCAATGCGCACCTGGTAAAGAAAATTGTCGGTCATTCTCGATATCATTGCGAATTGTCTAGCTACCCTAATAGCATGCACAGCACTCTACTACTAATACACGGATACAGTCCAGCTGTTGAAAAAAGTCATTCTTACTGTAGGATCATGGGTGACTTAGTCCCCGAGGATATCGTTCGTCTAGTTTAACTGTGCAGCTTTACTCGCTTGACATATTTTTGTAACTTTTCTGACAGTAAATGTGATTAATTATTCTGAAACTAAGGAGTATCTTCCTTAGGCATAGTTCTGTCCTTAGCTTGCTCTTTGGCATTTATTAAAGATCATGTTTGGAGTTTTTCTCTTCAGATATTTACTAGTTATTTCCTAATCTTTCGGCTTCCAGCATCATTAATTAAGAAATGACTGTCTTACTTTTGGTGTTCATGGGTGTATAATTCTGGTTGGTCGCGTGCAAATTCCGTGAATCGCGAAGTGATTCTCGGAAAATTTGCACGTGTCCAACCAGAATTATACACCCATGAACACCAAAAGTAAGACAGTCATTACTTATATTTACATTTATCCTAATTATCGGTCATTTTTATTTGCATGAACATCGCACATTTTGCCTGTAACTGCGTCAAATGTATCTTCGCTTTGGTAAATTATCCCTACATGCAAAACTTGCACGTGGCGTCACGATAGCAACCCAAGTTATTGGAATATAATTCTAGTTGCCTAATGGGCGTTCAACATGGGGAATTTACTAGTAATGTAAATATTGATACATTAATTGTTGAAATGCGCAAGCTGCAGTTATCTATTATTGTTATGTATGTATGTTAACATGATAACCATACAGTGGCAGTGTTGCCAAAGGTAAACGAAAAATATTCAAGTGGAATTCAAAAGCATGGAACACATTCGTTGGATAATATGTTATAGAAAATAAACACTTTTTAAAATATCTCTGTGAACATATGTGCTTTGCTCAACACTAGGGTGATTAAAGAGATGAACACTAAAATCATGTGTCCCTACTCAGCTTATTTGACGAAAATTTCTGTTTTAAATGATGCTATTGACTTTGAAGACGTTTAACATTTGAACTATTTGGTGAGTGTCACTGCTGGTGGACCAAGAGTCTCCGAGGGAACAAGTAGCCAAGTTCGATCAACTGCGGTTGATCGTCTGTCTCTTCAACGCATTTGAAATTTTCTGTTTCAAAATTTCTTGAAATTTCTAAAACGTGGATCCTGTAGCATCATATCCCACCCTTTCTGCTACGTCTTTTGGTACATTTTTCGACGTAATAATTTTCATACTTTTTGACCATATTACATTGTTTAGACTGAGGATCACTGACGAGGGTTTAGTACACGAAACGTGCATGTCTGGTCCATGCTGTAAATTTATCAGGTTTTAAATGATGTTATTGAATTTGAAGACGTTTACATTCTAAATACAAATGTACTAAGGACCAGACAAGCTTGCCTTTGATTGATTCTAATATTTTCTAACGCTCATTTCTACTTGTACAATGAATGAGAAAATATAGAATTTTTTTTATATGAGGAAAAAGCCATGAAAATAAATGCAATGTGTGTTTTGAGAATTTTGGTCTCAATTTCTCCTCTCTGTTTGATATGGAATTCTGTAGCATTATTGTTTTGTTTTCAGAAATCTTCATTTATTTATGTTATAAAGTGACAACTACACATATGAAAACAACCGAAGTTTGTTGCCACAGAATGCAGTTCAATAAATATACATGTTTCGGATAGCTACTTTATATCATTGGTTCCGTATCAGTGGTCCTTTAAAGTCAGAATTATCAGTATATATTGTATGTATCATCAATATGTTATACTCAACTTCGTCCATCTAATTAACTATAGCTATGTTGAAGTCAAATTAAATTTCAAAAATTAACTTATGTGAAAGTGATTTGAACCATCATCAAACAGAATTTCATGTCTCTTAAATAATATAATATTTTTATATGAACTATGTTTATAAAGAATCTAATTTGGCTGTGTTTGATGCACACTTTGGTTTGAAGTACCACTGATGATGATTCACTATCAGAAACGGGTGTATGTTGCAGTTAAATTGGTTTGAAATTTTGTTCCAGAAGGAAATGAGTTGGAACACTACCTTCCTTTCTGTTTCTTTAACCATGTATTTTTATCTTTATTATCTATGATTTGTTCTTTGGATAAAAGAACAGCTAAATGATTAGGTTCCTTTAAATATGTTTATTCAGATTGATCATAACTGAGCGGTATGATGTTATAAGAGTTATATTTCTTGCTATTTTGCTCCTTTCAGACAATAAAAGAAACAAAATCCCAGTCCATAAAGGAAATACCGTATCCTTGGACAAGAGTAATAATTTTCATGGATAACTCTTGTTCAATGCTTTGTACGGTGTTTCCCAGTGAAAAATAAATCCTGAGATCATGACGTTCCTTGTTTCTTGTCAATTGACCCTTCATAACGCGGGAAATGTGATAAATTCCATGACGTCACAATGCAATTTCTATGTTTGACCGAGGTTCGAAGCTTGTTTGTCCGAGGTAAAATCATTGTGACGTCACTTTTTTCCCCGCAATCGGAAAAGTCAATTTGGGCACATAAAGAAAATACTTACAAAAAGTTGCCCATTTTTTTGAAAGAGTGTTTAAAAAATCTTCATGCGACTCTGTATGATGGGGGATATACGTGATCCTGATCATACATAGCCCTTTTTCATAATTTGAAAAAAATGAATTGAACAAAATGGAAAAACAAAGTTTTCTATTTATTTCAGGCAGTTACTATGCAGCAACCTTTACTGCTGGGATCATACTAATAGCAAACATGTACAAGATATACTCATCACATCGTAGACACATCAGTCGACTTATGGCGGGAAATAATACATTCATACCTAAGAAGTGCTGGGATATGAAACCAAATCTTATACTGGTGAGGATAGGTTTTTATTATGTATTTTAAAGATTTAATATTTTCATGTGTTATTATACTGGACTTCCATGATGAAAACAAATTACAAAGAAACTTATCAGTCAAGAATTTAGATATCATAAACTTGCAAAATCTTTCTGGAAATTTTTACAATAACTATTCTGAACTTCTTTCAAAACTCGGGACGACTCCAGCATCAGAGTATGTGTCATTGGGAATTTCATTTCCTTCATTTTACGGTGGCCTAGTAAACAAAATCAGAAGGATAAAAGGCAGATCAAACTTCAACCCCCAATGTAAGGAAATTGTCGGTAGCCTGATTTACCGAGGGTATGATCCCAAATCATCAAAAGAACACTGGGCATGGTACTGGACCAATCTACAGTTTTGTACTTGTGTCTTTCCCAACGTTGCACACTGGCCAAATGTGACAACAGGACTCCATGACGGGCCTTGTTTAAATCTCGTCAGAGAAGTCTGGGTCCCTATTCTTTGTCCTGTCTGAAAGTTGGACTTCTCGGGTGATTGATCTTGAGCTCGCTTTAGCCAGCAGAACAGAGGCTGTTATATGCATGCCATAGAATTTTTATACGCCCGTCATTTGACGGGGCGTATTATGATATGACGAGGTCCGTCCGTCCGTCTGTCCGTCCGCTTATGGAACACAATAACTTGAATATGCGTCAACGGATTTTCACGATATTCATAGATTATGATTGGACTGTGGAGCGAAAGCTGCCTTTCGATTTTCATGTTCATCCGATTTGTCGTTACAGAGTTTTGGGACTTAGATTTTTAAAATACAGTGAAAATACACTAAAATAGTTTTAAACTATTCAAAAATCTATTTCTGGTCGAATTGTTTTGAAATTTTGTATACTTCAAGTAGAAAGGATGTTCTTTGACATATGTAACGAGTTTTTAATTTTTTTGTCGCATAAGCGAGATATGTGTAATGGGAGGGGGGTTTTATGCACATACATGTTAAGCTAAGGGCAAAATATAGGCGCATGGAACGCAATAACTTGAATATGCGTCAACAGATTTACATGATATGTGTACATTGTGATCAAACTTTGAAGAAGAAACCGCCTTTCGATTTTCAGGTTCATCCGATTTGTTGTTACGGAGTTATGGGACTTAAATACAATGAAAATATACTAAAATAGTTAAAAATTCTTTAAAAATCTATTTCTGCTTGAAATGTTTTGAAAGTTTGTATACTTCAAGTAGAAAGGATGTTCTTTGGCAAACGAACGGTTTTTTTTTTAATTTTTTATTGCATAACCGAGATATTATGTGTAATGGGAGGGGGGTGTTATATGTACATACATGTTAAGCTAAGGGCAAAATATAGACGCATGGAACGCAGGTTCATCCGATTTGTTGTTACGGAGTTATGGGACTTAGATATTTGAAAATATGCTGAAATAGTTAAAAATTCTTTAAAAATCTATTTCTGCTTGAAATGTCTTGAAATTTTGTATACTTCAAGTAGAAAGGATGTTCTTTGACATACGAACGGGTTTTTAATTTTTGTTGTTGCCTATTATGTGTAATGGGAGGGGGGGGTATATGTACATACATGTTAAGCTAAGGGCAAAATCGTAATTTTGAAGAAAAAGCCGCCTTTCGATTTTCAGGTTCATCCGATTTGTCGTTACGGAGTTATGGGACTTAGATATTTTAAATACAATGGAAAAATATACTAAATAGTTAAAAATTCTTTAAAAATCTATTTCTGCTTGAAATGTTTTGAAATTTTGTATACTTCAAGGAAAAAGGATGTTGTTTCACATATAAAACGGGCTTTTAAATCCATAAATTATGTGTAATGGTGGAGGGTTATATGCCAATACATGTTACTGTAACTTAAGGGGAAAATATAGGCGCATGGAACACAATAACTTGAATTTTCATGATATTTGTAGATTGTGATCAGACTTTGAAGAGGAATCCGCCTTTCGATTTTCAGGTTCATCCGATTTGTCCTTATGGAGTTATTGGACTAAGATATTTTGGTGTTGTGAAAAAATCCCAACGGGCGCATCTTGCTGCGTGAGCGTAGGCTTTATTAGATCTCATACAGTGCAATGCATATATTTTATATATTTCATTATGTTTTTATTTTCGTGCATGAACGTCGACGGCGGGTGCGGCTAGCCAACAGGGGATGCTTACTCCCCCCGGGCCCCTGGTACCACCTCTTGCTTGCTACCAGTCCGTCGATGCTCAAATTTGTGCTCTATTGTGAGTGCTGTTGAGATTATCGTCAGGATCTTCTTTAACTCATTTGTGTCACACTTATGACCTTTACCGTGTGGAGCTCGTAGAAAAGTTCCCCGCGAGGGGTTTGACAGTAAGTGTTTTGAATATTTTTCCTGACATGGTCGCTATAGCACTCTCTATAGAGATATTACCTCATACAGTGCAATGCATGTATTTTCTATATTGTTTTTATTTTCGTGCATGAACGTCGTACGGCGGTTGCTGCTAGCCAACAGGGGATGCTTACTCCCCCGGACACCTGGTCCCACCTCTAGCTTGCTAGGGGTCCGTCATGCTAAATTTGGTGCTCTATGGTGAGTGCTGTAGAGATTATCGTCAGGATCTTCTTTAACTCATCTATTTACATAGAATCTGTATTACAAGAGGCTGCTGCGTTTCACTGTCTTGGATGTGATGTCACCTTTCAGTGAGAAGTTTTATGTCGATACAACAATTGTGCGTCGATGGAGACCTCTGTGTATCCGGATAAGTGGGAGGGTTGTGCCTACGTAATCCGGATAACCACACCATTTGCTAAAAGCAGATGACCGTCCGAAGTCGGCGCCGGGCGCTTATTGGTCTCCTACCGTTTATGCGTTGTCATTAATGTTTGATGTAGTGACTAGATTCAACAAAATCATTCCTGATTTCTTAATCAAACTCACAATTATTTACTCATTATATCTTATTCATTCTGCTTTCTACGTTCTATGTTTCGGTGTGCAGTGACTCTGACCTGTACTGAACGTTATCCTGCTCGTCCTAAACGTTGTACTGAACGTTATCCTGCACATGATCCTGAACGTTGTACTGAACGTTATCCTGCTCTTGTACTGAACATTATCTTGCTTGTACTGAACATTATCCTGCTTGTCTAAGTTAAACAATCCTGCTTGTTATCCTTTCTCTGTCGTCTAGTACTACATCCTATCATATTTATATACCATTTCAACTGAGAAGCAATGTTTTATAAGTGTTCTAATATAAAGGAGGTGAAGGTATACGTGAAGCCTATAAAGACTAGTTAACCCAATCCTGGAAATGGTTTGGTGTTTAAATGAAAGTGGACATTTAGACCGATTTAGACTATAAAGTCAGTCATGGTCGAATTATCCCAGTTATGCCTAGCAAAAATGTAATAAAATCTGCATAATGATGATACTATCTTAACCTTTTTTATATCAAATTTGCTTTCAGGCAAGAAATATAATTTATCCCGGTCTGCAGATAGGACATATTGTATGGGGTAAAGTACATTTAGATCATGTATATTTCTTTGAATTTGACAACGGTCATGTTTAACGCTTAGTTTCTAAATATAGTCATATGCTGTATATACATAAATGATATAAGATGCCATATTCATTGGTATTATGTATTAGCAGGACATTTTCTCTTTTCAAGATGCAAAGAGACCATATTGCTTAGCTGAGAAGACTGAAATCTAACAGTGAATGTGATCAATATAACTGATTCAAACTAAGATACATCTTTAGAATAAAATATATTAGTACTCACATAGGGATACAATATTGAAAAAAAAGTGGAAGCGCGCTTTTTAGAAGAAGATTTAAAAAATAGACCCTCCGTGACATATATTACCCCGCGCCTGACCAATCCTTATGGGAATGTATATTTGGTATGCACGAAGTACAAAGTTCCTCAACCAAGTTTGCTCATATAAGAAATTTTTTGCTCATTTAAGAAATATTTGCTCATAAGAAATATCTTCCAAATCCAGAGGAGATTTTTTTTTCGAAGAGAATGACGACGGATGCTGTTTAATCCGATATCACAATAAAGATTGTTTTGAGTGTTTGACAAGATGGAAATCATATCTAACTAGTCTGATCAGGATTTAAAGATAAAACACAGCCAATTGTGCATCACATGAAATTCATATGAAATGAGCATCAAGTAAATTTCACATGAGAGTTCATGTGAAATTCATATTAATTTCACATAAGTTTTATGTTAAATATTTTTCACATGAATTACACATAAATTTACTTCACATGAATTTTACATGAATTTTTCTTTGTGACCAATATGCGAAATTGAATTCACTTTAAATGTTTGTCAGACACTTCACATGAATGTCATGTGAAAACTTTCATGTAAATTTCATGTTCGTGCTCGTTTCACATTTCATGTGAACTTTTATGTAAAGTTTATGTAAATTTCACATGAATTTCATATGATGCACAACTGACTGTGTATTCTTGTCTTATATATTTATCGTTTTTATATTTCAGGTTTCCTGTTGAATTTCATTGTTATTGGGATTTTCTGTCTTCTGATTTCCCTTTTGATCATAATACCAGAGGTTCTCACCTACATTTTACAACATTTGCTGTAAGTTGATTTCGTTAGCTTAAGTATGATCGTATGTTTTAACTCTTGTTTGTTGTAATACATACAACGTCAAAACAATAATGCATTTGTGAACTTAAAAAAAAAGAATATAAGATATCTCTGACAGAAGGACGTTCAAGGAATATTTGCACGTGCGGCAATTTTTGCTAAGAATTGCGCATAAATATGCGTTCGAGTTGGCGTTGCCGTTACCAGGCACATTTTGTCAGAAAGTTAGTCGCATGAAAAAGATGATTTCGATGATACCTTGCGATGACATAACTGGTACTGACCTTGGTTATTTTCTACAAGATAAAAGATTTCTTGAATAGATAAAAAGAACATCATTAATATCGTCTATTTTATGAAACCTGACTGACGAACTTAGGATCTCTCCATGGTCATAAGATTTTTCACACACCTGTCATGAAAAGATGTAAAAATTACAGAAAAATCGAACACATTTTTAATTTTTTCATATGTTGTAGAGGAATCATTCATAAACATGCAACATACTCAAATTTCGTGAAATTCTCAATCTGTGAGGGACCATATTTTGGTACCTAATTCTTCTAAACAGATCCCTCTCTTTTTACAGAGAACGCGAAACTTTGTGACGGATTACTGGTCATTCGGACCAGTAATATGTTAAAGATTACTGGTCCGAACCAATTATTACCGGTCCGAAGAATTTTTACCTTTTTTCTCAATCAGTGATGGGGAAGCCAAACTTGCTAACCTTCCACTTACACTTCACTGGGCCATCTTTCTTCATGACAGGGCCTTTCCAAAATTGGCAAAAGTGATAAATTTTCGAAAGGCTTTGAAGATTATGTATGTACGTGTTCAATACTTTAGACGTTAGCACATTTTTTTTTGGTCGTGAAATTCCCAATTTTATCATTTCCAATGAATAATCCACAGTGCACATGACCAAATTTTCAGTCACCATCCTGTATTTTTCAAATCGTGTCCACGTATAGAGAGCTATGTTATCATTTAAGCTTTGGTGATATTAGGGTGTGACAGGCGGAATGGAAATTGTGGCCGGTCCGTGAATTGAACCCGAGACCTTCTGCTTACAGGGCAGACGCTCTTACCGACTGAGCTAACCGGGCACGATACCCGAACCGTCACACTCCACCCCGCCAAATTTTGAGCTTTCCCAAAGTTGTTAACTGGAAACCTCACAAAGAAAGACAAATAAATCCCTGGTTCTCCCCCATAGTTGCCCTAAATCACAAGCAATTAACTCATAAGGTTCACTCTCACGGCACCAAATACTGTACATGTGACAGGCGGAATGGAAAATGTGGCCGGTCCGGGAATCGAACCCGAGACCTTCTGCTTACAGGGTAGACGCTCAAGATTTACCGACTGAGCTAACCGGGCAAGATACCCAAAACGTCACAAGGGATTAGGGAAGATGAGGGAGGGCTGCAATTGACATCTCTGTATAAGTTTTATTACTTCAATGTGTACCCATTGACTCGCCACTTAAAATGACATGATAATTTTACGGACGAACGCATACACAAACTTGTACCTTATAACGTAGATCAGATACGTAAGTGGACATTGGAGATTTAAATCTCAGGCGCAGAACGAGGATAAGAAAGAATGTCAAAGAAAAATCAATATATTGTATCATAATAGCAAGGACTTATATACAGTTTATAAGTCTTTGATAATAGTATATTGTCAGTGAACAGAAGAATTTCGTGCTCCTGACTCCAGCCATGTATAGAAAGCTGTGATCCACAAGTTACTGTCACCAGGTATTAATCTACGTCACAACGTAAATTTACACCAGTACAGGACTTTAAAAATAATGGACAACGTAGAATAATGCGCACCAGGGAGCATCCGATTTTATGGGCCTTTTTGGTCAGAATAGGACTATTATATGTCGCAGGGCGCGTGGCCTTCCCAATCACTGGAACAATAAAGCATTTTAAACACTCAATGACCACATGAGTTGACCTACTATCTTCGTAAAAAAGAAAGTGAAACAGTTGAAAAATTGATACTATGGAACGTTTTTAATTAAGACTTTTTAAAACTACTTAATACTTATCATGCTTATTGAGAAAATATTTCTGGTCATTTGGACCGACAATTACAACATTTTCATCGGTCCGAGCAGATTTTTACCAGTCATGTCCGTCGGACCGACGAGGTTTCGGTTTCACTGTTTTTATCGTCAAAGTGTCGAGACCGGCAATCAGCTGATCGTCTCAATAATTGATTTCGTTCTCAATGGGAATTTCCTTTGAATTCTACATTTATTGTGGGTGGTCTCAATTGGTATATTCTCATTTGAACCGCTAATTTGAAAACAATGACTGCTTTCCCTTACATTCAACATCTTCGAAAGCTCAATTTCCGAATTTCATCTGATCACAAAAGAAGCACCATTGTGCACTTGTAACTCTACAGTACACCACTTTGCAATGCCTTTCTTTAACGTTTTGGATAATTTTCAACCATTTTATAAGAAAGTACAAATTATGATTACATTCGTCATCTCCTACCCCACCCCAATAAAAATAATGATTTTTCATTGCACAATCTGTTTTTCTCAATTCAGGATGCAGTAAATATTGCATGCACAATAAATTCACAATTCTGGAGATTGTAATGTTGTTAATCCAACTCTTTGAAATGAATCAACTTCTTTGTAACACAAACAATGGGACCCCATCTCCCACTTGATAGGCGTTTATTGTGAGAAATGTATTTTTCTTTTACATGACATGTGTATAATCCAGTATCTGACGACCAGGGCATGAACCTGAAAACAAAATGAAAAGAACTGTTATTGATAAAGACATATACCATGAATGAATAAATGTATGAATGAATGAATGTAGTGAATGAATGAAAGTATTAATTGAAGGAATAAGTAAATAAATGAATGATAGCTAATGAATTTTTTTTTCTATTGTAAAGAAATTTAATCACAATATCGAATATATGTTTTAAACTAAATGAATTGCATACTGCATCCTAAATGGATGAATTCAAATGAATGAATGCTTTAATCTAAACATTAATGCTCTAAAATGAATGAATCTATCAGTGCATTGTAATGTTATTTGAAGCTTCATTCTTAAAATTTCTTTCAATTTGAATAAGAACATAAATCTATATTTAATGATTAAACTTTCCATATATTAAAATGTCCAAATTGATAAATTGACATTCAAAATCAATTTCTAAAAAAAGAGTTTTCCTTTTGTGTATCTGAAACATTATGTTTGACAATTTTATCATAATTGCATAATTTTACAGACATGTGCATTAGATGTACAGTACTGCACACATGGGGATACATATTTTCAATGTACATTATACTGTGAATGTAAATGCTACAGTTGATACATGTACCTATGTAGTGATGTACATTATACTTACCGAAGAACGAGACTATTCTGGACTAGAATCATGAAAATCAATCCTTTGGCTTTGTAGTGCACTGCCTGTAGCTGACTAAGCTGTGAAAATAAATCAAAGGAACGAATAATAAAAACTGTATATCAAAATTTCAATCGGCAATAAATAAGTACAAGAGAGAGAGACGCACCTGCAAAGTTTACATACTGGCTACTGCTGAATTCTCTCGTTATCTGATAGAATAGTAGAATGACTCAATAAATAAGGTTTCCTTTAATTTCACATTACGAAGTGAAACACGCGATACTGAACAGTGGTGTAAACAAACATTCCATGATGCAATGCACACAAGTGCGTCACGGTGATCACATATGACATCAGTGTGATCACAGAACAGCTACACATCGTTGAATCAGAAATGTTAGTAAGGCACGGTCCATTTGATATTCTGGGGGGGGGGGGGGCCTTGGGTTTTTTTTCGAAAAAAATAATTTTGCTCTGAATTTTGATGAAAAAATTTTAATTTGCTTATGGTGTGACAGAAAAAAATAATCTTGCTCTTACAAATAATCTGAATTTAAAGAATTACCATAAAATTTTGCTAAAATTCTTGAAATTTTTCCTGCTCGCTTCGCTCGCTGCAGTTTTCAGTCTATCAAAAAATTGTTGGCTCGCTTCGCTCGCCATAGTTTTCTATCAATAATGTCAAAGTTAATATATTTGAAGATATCAAAAGTGTTAGCGATATTTATGTATTACTATTAATACATTTTGCATGTATCCCATAGAGTCTTTTATGTTCTTGTAAGCTTGGAAGGAGAACTTCAATTATTCACCAATTTACAATTCAACATTTAAAAATTTGTCTAGAAGACCTTCCCCACAGACCCTCTTATATTCATGTACCTTATAAATTTTGTTTATTTAGAGGTGTATTGTAAAAATCTAGTTTTATATCTCTATTTAGAATTGAATTGAATACTTGCATAAAAATAAAGTATATATTAGTATTTAGAGTTTTGAGTAAATAAATATAAATCATTTATATTGATAAAACACAAACATTCTTAATTTATTTGCACATCACTTTGTTTAAAAAAAATGTCCTTGTTCCGACTTTGCAAGAAAAAATAATTTTGACCTGGTCCGAGGCGAAAAAAATAATCTTGCCTTGACAAAAAACCCAACCCCCCCCAAAAAAATATGAAATGGACCGTGCCTAATTCTCTTCAAATCGTATATTTATTATTCTTTTATGAAAAAATATATTCTATAAGTAAATTTAATCAAACTTTTTTCTCACAGTTATATTGGTTTTGTATCCATGACATGACGAAAAACATCCACATGTAAACAACACGTGCTTTGACATGTGTACATGATTTATGCTAGTATGCGCATGTCAGGCAGGGTGCGAGATCAGCTGTTTTCGGAGGTCGATTACTTCAGAATATGGAAAAACACATTTCTAATGTGAATTTCACTTTTGAGGGACTTTTTTTGTACCTAATTCGTAGAAAACCGTGTCAAGTTTGATGATGATTTTCTCCAAGAAAGATTCAATTTTCTCTCATTAACGCTAAGTGATCTTATAAATCTAATCTTTTTCATCGAAGAAATTGATATGTTGTCGTATGAACAATTAAAATTACAAGAGGTGACTATTTCAAAGTAATGATAATCCGGATATATTTCCTTTTTCTTTCGACGAGAAAGAGTGCGTCGCCGGTTTGCGGACTCACATTTTCCTGTTTACCGCCGCACGCGCAAATCTCCCTTGGCCGCCCTGCTGCTGAAGAGACTAAACTAACCATCGGAGAAGTACCGATCACTTATTCAGTCTTAAAGTCAAAGGCAAGGCAAAACCTTTAGAATTCCAATTGGAAAAGTTGCGAACCCCGGAATAAACAATATTTTGAGATGAAACCAGGTGCGCGGGGAGAGTCAGTGTCTCAAGTTTGTATGCAACACCTTTTGCAACAGTTCATTGAAAATTTGCCAAATTCGGTAATTGTCTTTTTTATATTGTTTAGATTGAGGATTGAATATCCGAAATGTACATGATGTCTGGTCGATGCTGCAAATTTATCTGTTCTGAAATAATGCTATTGAATTTGAGGACGTTTAACATTGGTGTTGTTGATAAAAACTTTAAGGCCATTAACAATTTTCGTGCAATGATCATACATGTACTGTGCGAAAAGGAAGCATCGAATGATTGTTGTGCAATTTCGATGGAGCGTTAAGTAGGAATATGACGACTTTCCAGCGATCCCAGGGGTACATGTGACGAAAAAAACAAAACAAAAACAAAACAACAACAACAAACAAAACAAAAACAAAACATCAACGGACGGGGACTACTAAAACATTGGTGCATGAAGGGCAACACCATTCATAAATACTCTCGGAGTCCAATTGTAGTAGATGTCGTGTAAATGAATAACTACATACGATTTGAAATATGGTATTGAAAAGTTAACATTGTATAAATTCTGTATTTTTGCCGTCTAGGAGCAATACTTTTAATGTCAGTTTTTTGAAAGTATATCCGTCACATTATAACCATACACACTTATTTGAATTAACCATGCTCTTGACTTCAAGAAATTGTGCACTATACTATAATAATTTGAATTTGATTTATATGGAACTAACACCTATTAAAGTTATCATCTAACCACCGTTCCGTGTTCTCTTCATTACCCTTCAGAAGACCTGGTGATATTTATAAGGTTTTTTTTTTATCACAATCGCTTATTATACATTGTGCGTAACTTTTGACTTGTTATAGAAAATGATCTATAGATGTATTTGAAAGCAAGGCAATTTAACTTTGAATGAAATGCCTAAATGTTGATATGATGTTAGTACAAAGATATTCAACTCTCCTTTTCAATGTTTTCTGTTTTAGGCCCCCAATCGTAGTAGCCCTGATAGTGTATATAAGCATTATTTGTGTCTCCAGTTGTTTCCTTCAATCGGACAACATAGAAAAAAATGGTGTATCAAAAAGCAGGAAGATTCTTGCACTCACAAATTGGTAAGTCTTACTGAAGCAATAAAGCAATGACAGGAAAGATATAAATAATAGTTCTCAATTATGACTTTGTAAATACGTAAAATTTTCCTATTTGCATTGGGATTTTTTTATTGTCTAATGATTAAATATATCTGTAGGTACTCAGAGACTGGTTAACGAAAACTTAAGTTTTCTCTACAAACAAACACAACAAAGAATTTAACGAAAAGTTGCATGAGAAAATGCAAGAAATAATTATATTAGAACCTACAAATATTCTATTTTGAGTGAGAGGCTGTTTTTTTTTCAGTCTGAACCTATCAGAATCTAAGACTAAGAAATTGTTCATCTTAAACAAAATTATATTCCGAAGAAGCATTGCATAAGTTTCCTTGTTAAAAATATTATAAACCGAAGTAGCACTGCACACAAGAGTTGCCTAACAAAACTCATTCTGTTGTGTTTCAGGAGAGCGTACCAAAACTTTACATACTTCATGTTTTTCTTCTACATCATTGTGGGAGTGTTCAGCTGTCTGAGGAGAAATTTGGTGTCAGCAGCAGTAGGCTTCTACTACTTGGCACGATTGGATAAATGCATACTGATTCCTGGGCTAGAACAATTTGACATAAGTAAGGAAAAACAGGTTTAAAGTCCTGACGTGATCCTGTATGTGTAACTTTTAGGTCAACTTAATTATCGTTTATGTTTGTAGATATTTTACCTTTATAGCAAATATATTTCGTGAATGCTCATAATGAATATATCTATTTTATACTATTCGGAACTCTTTCTGCATTTTATCCATAGACTCATAAACGATTGACGAACAAGTACACAGTACGCAAATGCTAAGTGTACCAGCACTCTCACTACACTCTCTATTCACAGGACAACATATTAAATATAAACATTCATTTCTTGATTTATTCTTCAACATATAGATTTCCTTTTATATTGGTTCAGAGAAATCATGTAAAGACTTGATTCTGTTGCTAAAATTTATAGATCAAAATAGATTAAAAACTTCAAGGATCAGAAAATGTTACTATGAATCATTATTGAAGTCAAAAACCTAAATTGATGTCATGACGTTATAAATGTATACAAAATGAATTCATAATAATGTCGAAGGGTTCCAACTCTCTACCTTCTCGAAGAAAATTCCAAATCAATTTACATGCATAAGACACGTGTTTCGAATATTGAATTCTCATCAGTGATGCTTTCAGCGGCTGCCACCATAAATAGTTTCAGTAGCGCCCTCTTTAATTTTTTGAAGTTAGATTTTTACATTTACATTACAGAGAGCGCGCGGCTCCAAATTTCCTGTTAGGGTCGATTAAGTAGCATATCCAAATAAAATCTATGTTCAAAACTGCATTTGAGGGACGGTGCTAAGATATTAAACTCCTTTAATTTCGATGATATTTATCGGTGAAATGGCTAGTATCCGAAATAGCAAAAATAAATATATGTTATGCCTCATAAAAGGCCAAAACAAAGCTTCTTTCAGGTGACAGAGCTGGAAAGAAGTAATAAATACACTTGACAAACATCAGGCCAGGGGGAACAATTTTAAGTGCTCCACACTGCAACGTGAAATAAGTGTCTATATTAATAATGTCGAAGGGTTCCAACTCTCTACCTTCTTGAAGAAAACTCCAAATCAATTTACATGCACCAGACACGTGTTTCGAATATTGAATTCTCATCAGAGATGCTTTCAGTGGCGCCACCATAAACTTTCATTTGCCATTTCATTTGCAACATCAATGCGCACGGTACCTTAAATAAAATCAACAAACACTTTCCTAAGCCATCGATGGGATCAATTTGTTATGAAAAGTCATTTTTCTTCTGCTCTTGACGTCAAACGACAAAAGCTCCTTCTTGGACAATATACCTTTCTCAAAGACGTCATAATCTAATCGTATTATGAAAGCGTGCAATATGTCATGTTTAACAATGTCGTCGATGGTAAACACGAATTATTAGAGATATAAGGCAGGATCCAAATGTATATTTCTTTGATAATAAAATGTTGAGCTTATTGATCAATACTACGTTTTCAATGACTTCGACGGTGGGTGCGGCTAGCCAACAATGGATACTTACTCCTCCAGGGCACCAGGTCCCACCTCTAGCTTGCTAGGGGTCCGTCGTTGCTCTATTTGGATTTGGTGCTCTATTGTGACTGCTGTTGAGATTATCGTCAGATTCTTCTCTAACTCATTTGTACATTGTATATCTGCATTCATCTTGTTAATTTCTGTATACTTTATAGTGTACACAACATCCTACCTTTAATTACAAAAAAAAAAAACACCATGATCTATTTACTTTAAAATTATCATTACATCTAAATCCTATTTTAAAAAATGATTTAGTTTTAACATTTACATCTTATACCATTATAATTTAGATTTCATTGATTTTCAGGTTATATGGCATATGTTGCATTTCTGCGTGTTCAAGTTTCCCACAGTAATCCTATTGTGATGACATTTTGTGAGTTGTTGGTACGTCGGATAAATGCACTACAGCCTAATAACACAGGTCAGTTATCCACTGTTTCAATTGAAGATGGGAAAAGGAATCAAAAGACAAAGTCACTCGCTCGCAGGCGTTGGTTTAAGGCAGTCACACTACTACGTAATCCAGCCTTGATCTGTGAAAGTAAACCACAACTCCTGAAGAAGACAGTATCGAATCAGGGCATCGAGGAGAATATACATGTAACTCATTACGAGAACATTACAGTTTATGAGAACAATGCAATTTGAACTGTTTTTTCCCCATTTCATGTGATTGTATTCAATTTTGTCATTTAATAGCATGACAGCAAACTGTTATCTGAATTGTCACATACATGTACATACCTGAATAGTTCATATTGATTTAGATTTGTTTGTACATGACGTCATTTTGTTGCAATTCGAATGTTTTATTTACGTTGTACATACTTTTAAAGATTAACATGACATGTCCCTTCTGGTGAATATATTTGTCGATCGAGGTTGAGTTTATAACCTTTCTGACTTACATTCGAGCAAAATACAAAAAGAGAATTATTTTAGTAGTGCTTCGATCGTCGTTGGATTTGTCTACGAAAACGAATGAGATAAAGTAGAATACGAATGAGGTAAAGAAGATCCCGACAACAATATCAACAGCACTCACCATAGAGCACCAAACTGAACATCGACGGACCCCTAGTGAGCCAGAGGTGGGACCAGGTGCTCGGGAGGAGTAAGCATCCCATGTCTGGCTACCTGCACCCGCCGTTGATGTTCATGCACGAAATGAAAATAATATCTACAAAACATGCAATTTCTGAGGTTATGTTGATAGAGAAAGTGATATGGCAATCTTGTCATTGAAAACAATTAAAACACTTACTGTAAAACCTCTCGCGGGGAATTGTTTACGACCTCCACACGGCCAATGGGTCCATTGGGCATCGAAAACATATATTATACCTATGTACAATCTTAAAAACATTCCTTAGAAATCCAAAAGTTGATATCTTGACAAAATTCTTTCACTTGTAGGGAACCATGAGTACCTCATACTTACCAAATTTCATGACAATCTGAAGAGTGGTTTTATAAAAGAAGTACAAAATGTATGAAATCCCCCCTTTCCTTTTTCCATAAGAAAAAATTTCAGAAAAAAATTAAAAAAATTAAAATTTTAGCATAAAATACATATCAAAGCATTAAGTAAGTTAAATATGATAAATATGCAGTAAATGAGAATGTAAAATCATACACTTATTGAGTTATTTGATGAAATAGTGCAAAAATGTGCATTTCTGACTAAGTCCGAAAAGACATAAAAAACGCGTCAAAAATGTCTTCGAAGTGGAACCAAAAATAACAACACTTCTTAAGACATCTCTCTAGATCATCCTGATGCTTTCGGTTTGTCGATACATGCTTCCGCTCTGGAGAAGAAGTTTGTCAAAGGAGGATACCACCGTGACGTACTTTTGCTTGTGGTAGACGCCAGATATTGAGTGATCCGGACGAAAAACAACAACACTTGTAGGGGACCATAAGTACTTTATACCTACCAAGTTTCATCAAAATCCCTTCAGTGGTTCTTGAGAAGAAGTCGAAAATGTGAAAAGTTTACGGAAATGAAACGCTACGTAGAACAACTTACTTTCGAGAAACACCATGACCGTGATTGTAAAATGGAATCTTTTCAGAAAAAAATATTCAAAGATAAAGTTCAGAGTTGAATTCGCGAATAAAATTGCTAAATGAATACTCTTTGTACAAATAAATAAATGATGTGAGATACAAATGTTAAACGTCTTCAAATTTAATAGCATCATTTATAAACGGATTTTGCAGCATAGGACCAGACATGAACGTTTCGGGTACTCAACCCTCGTCAGTGATCCTCAGTCTAAACAGTGTATTATGGCCAAAGAGGATGAAAATTATTATGCCAAAAAATGTACCGAAATATGTAGCAGGATGGGTGGGATATGATGCTACAGGACATACGGTTTACAAATTTCAAAAATTAAAATTTGGGACTCTTATTTATTTATCAACAAATAGAAGAAAAAAATAATAAATACCTTTCATTTTTACGAAAGCTTTAAACTCCATGCTCTATATCAAATCCTTTACAATTACACTCTCAAAACAGAATGACACAATCATTTTTCAATAAGATAATTTTTATTAATGGCAAATGACAACAACATGAAAGTACAGATATGTAATGCTACTAAGAAAAAAAATAAACAGCAAACAAGAAGAAAAGAGTTATCTTTCTTATACTATGTTAAGTTCAAATATGAAGGACTACTTGTGTGAAGAATAGATAGTATAGGATCAGAAATGTGAATTCTACAGGTGGAAATGTTTGTTATGACCTTGAGAATGATTATTTGACCTTGAACCAATGTCACAGATAGAAGATAAGTATTGGAGGTTATTCTCATCAAAATTGATCCTAAACTGATCAGAGTTCAGTATTTCATCAACCAAAGTATGCTGTGACCTTAAAATCGAACAAATTACCTTGGGTCAAGGTCAAGGTGAGAGGGCTTGATGCAAGGAATATTTGTGTAAAGTTTGAACTCTCAACTTTATTTTACAGGCAAAAGTTTGTTGTGACCTTGAGAAGGAGAAACTGACCTTGGGTCAAGGTCAAGGTGAAAGGGCTTGGCTCAACGATTATATGTATGAAGTTTGAACTCTTAAGGTCAAACCGTCTTTGTTCTATAGGCAAAAGTTTGTTGTGACCTTGAGAAGCAAAATTTGACCTTGAAACAAGGTCAGCATTAAATGACTACCTATAAGTTACCTACCATCCAAGTTTCAGCTCAAAATCTCAAAAACTGAGGAAATTGGCACTGTGCCAATTTAAAATTCCATTTTCAACTCGTAATAGAGCGAAAACCGTAAATATTTCATCGAGCATGTAAGCGTATAAGAGTTTGCAAATTTTCGAAAAAGAAGGGAGGAGATCTCCAACAAGACCCCGTTGCAGCATCAACAGTAAAACACCAAAACACCCGATGCAAAAACAGAAAAGACGAGTACAGCACGAGACGGAAAAGAGACACACGACATGCAAACATCAAACACAAAAGACTACACATAAACCGACGAGACCAATGGGTAACCGGTGCCGATTTGGACGGCCATCTGTCACGCAAGTAGCAAATGGTGTGGTTATCCTGGATTACGTGCGCACAACCCTCTCACTTCTCCAATTACCCAGAGGTCTCGAAGAACGTACAATTGTGGTGTAAAACAACCTCCTCACTGTAAGATGACATCACACAAACAAGACCGCGAAACGCAGAGGCCCCATAGACACAGATGAATATGTAAATGGATATAAAAAGAGGGCATGCGTAATACAGTCCGTGCTCTGCCGGCTGTAGCGAGCTCATGTATGTAATCACCCGAGGAGTCCGACTGACATTCAGAGAGGACAGGTGGTCGGGGCCCTGTCTTCTCTAAAGAGGTTTGGACAGGGCCCGTCATGGAGTCCCGTCGTCACAGTCAGTCAGAGTGCAAGTCTCAAGGATGCGCTTGTCAAGTACCAAGCCTAGTGTCCGTCTGGTGACATTAGGATCATACCTTGATGATTCTGACGCATTTTCGATGGTTATGCTGCCTACCTTTGATCCTTTTTATTTTGTTTATCATATCACCATAAAAGACAGGTTGTGTTATACCCATAGTAATGTACTCTGTTGCATGTATAGATCCGAATTTTAAAAGAAGTTGACTGTAATTTTTGTAAAATTTCCAGAAAGTCTTAACTAGTTTATGAAAGCGGAAACCTTGACCTAAAAGGTTTTTTGGTAATTTGTAAATTTCTACTGTGAAAATCCAAAATATCAGTACATGCTCTAGCGTACCGGATGAGCTGTGATATGTAAATGCCGTATGACGGTAATCTTTGAACATCACCGTCAAGCCAAGGGAAATTTACTATGTTGAATCTAAAATCATCCCTTTTGTCATATACACTTGTATGAATCTTTCCGTTTACAATTTTGATATTTAGGTCCAAAAAGGGTGTTTCTGTACAATTTTGATATTTAGGTCCAAAAAGGGTGTTTCTGTATTTGAAAGGTTTGCCTTGTTAAGGGTTAATTCTTGTGGATAAATTTCATTCTTATATAATTCAAAAGCAGGATTGTCAATGGTTAGAATATCATCCAGATACCTAGAAGTATTATTGAAACATTTCAGCTCATCAAATTTTCTTTGCTTTTGAAGATTTTGGATAAATTCTTTTTCATAAGTGTATAAAAATAAATCTGCAACAAGAGGCGCACAGTTAGTACCCATAGGAATTCCTACAACCTGCTTGTATAGATCCTCACCAAATCTAACATAAATATTGTCCAAGATGAAGGACAAGGCATTACACAGGTCACTACATGTCCATGATTTGTATGATTTGTAGTCTGTCGAGGAAAAGAAACCCTTCGATTCAGATGTACAAATGTAAGTTTTTCGCTCTCGATCAAAACGCCATTTAATGAGATTAGATAATCGATCATTAATTTTGTCATGAGGAAGTGTGGTGTACATATTAGAGAAGTCGTATGAAGAAATCGTATTGGCTTGGAAATTTCCAGATTTCATTTTTTCAATTACATCCCCTGAATTCTTAATAGACCAAAATAAATTTACATCGTTCCTGTTTAGAACCGTTTCACAATATCTAGTTATGTGTTCTTTAATAGCAGTAAGTGCTGACGTCAGATTTCTAGACAAAATTGTAGTGGAGCAGTTACTAGAATTAGCAATAAATCGAAATTTGTAAGGAGACTTGTGCAGTTTCGGTATGCAATGTAGTGTTGGGAGATCCAATTTAGAAATAGAGATATTGAATGAAGACAGTTCACTGTTATGCTTGCCTAAAATGTTAGATGCACTTTCATTTTTTGATATATGTATTAGTAGACGAAAGTTCCGAAATCAAAGTTGATATGTAGTAACGTTTTCAAATGATAATGGTGTTGTTGGCTGCTTTATCAGCTGGTGCAAATACATATTTTTCATGTAATTTACTTAGTTTGGATTTGAAATATCTTTCCGAATTGGAACGTGGATTTTGAAAATGATGAGGGTTTTTATGGAAGTTATCTATTCGAATATCCGTTATATCTAAAATGAGGTTTTTCCAGTCATTCAGAGCATGCCGTTCGACTCCTGATTTACACCATCTTTTTGTATAATTATCTAAGGCTTCAATAAGCACTTCACGGCATTTGACAAAATCTATCTTGGATGGGATTCTATACTTAGGTCCTTTTTTAAGAAGACCACGGAGCTGTCTGTCTTGGATAATTGAAAAGTCACCTGTAACAACATGGCCAGCTGGTTTGTAGAGATATTCAGAAGTTGCACATTCTCAAGAAGCAGGACACGATTCAAGTATGTCAGGATCCGTTGTAACTTTATTATAGTTAAAAGCAAAGTTTCGAATAGGTTTCTTGTACTTATAACAAATAAGAGGTGGCTCTAAATTTTCAAAATATTGAGGAATGGTACTTTGTACGCGATGATCCCGAAAAATATTAGAGATAGAGATGTTTAGAAGATCAAAACCTTTGTTAATAAACGGGATTTTTATGAATCGTCTTTTCGGTGAGGTGTTTTTCACAATAGGATAAAGTTTATACTGTGCGAATGAGACAATGATATTAAGTCTGAATCAGTCAGTGTTTCTTAAGAATGCAACCTCTTCATCCAAGATAGATTTCAAGTGCATAACTGGTATTGACAACAGAGCATGTAACAGCTCATGTCTTCCGCCATTGCGTGCTATAGTAAGTAAATCGTTGAGAGAGCGGTATATTCTGGATCGTTTTCTTTTTTGAAAGAACAAAATATTAAATTAAAGTTCGTTCAAATCGTACAGATACTTTAGGGGTTATGAGAGTTTAAAGAATTGATCTTTGATGACCTCTGGCGGGGGCATATGTGAACTTTTGGACAAGAAAAAAAAAATGAATTGAGATCTTGATATGCTCTTTCACATGGTATTTTCCACTTTCACATGTATTGCGGTACTTTTTTGTAAAGTGTCTGGAACGTTTGGGGGTAAGAATAATAATAAGAATAATAAGAATAAAGAAAAGACAATACAATAACAGAAAGGATTCCGACGGAAGTCGGAATCCTTAATTATTATGTCAAAAAGGCTATGTCAAAATTATTATGTCAAAAAAAATTTTTAATTAAAAAAAAATTATTGTTTCAAAAAAGCTATACATTTTAAAGATAAAATATTTGCTTCCAATATGGTCAATGAAAGGGATGTCAAAGTTCGAGGTAAAGTACAAAAGATAAAAACACATACTCGTGTAGGTGAGGCCTTGTCAATCTACAAACGATGCATATTATTTACTTGAATAATAACGATATGATAGACATTTTTTTCAATACTTGATCCCATCGATGGCCGTCCTTTGTCGGCACCGATTTGTCTCGTTGCTATATGTTTAGTCATTTGTGCTTGATGTTTCTATGTGATTTGGTGTTCCTTGGACCCTTTACGTCTCTTTCTGTGGGTATATGCTCTGTGTTTTTGCAGTGGGTGTTTTGGGGTTTTACTGTGGTTACTGCAACCGAGTGTTGTTTGAGATCCCCTCCTTTTTTATTTAAACATATAAAGAGAGTTTCGACACAGATAAAGAAAGAAATCCAGTATTGATCACAGCGGAACACACCCACATGATCATTGTAAATAACAAGACAACAAATCTAAAACAACAGGGAGCAATAAAGGATTGACGATTCAAATGTAGAGTATCTGAGAGGAACTGCAGCTCGGGTCGTTCTCCATAAAGACACTTTTTGTTAAATACAAATATACAATCATTATGGTTTTCTTTACAAAATATATATGATTTATTTTCCAAGATCATACCAGTTCCAACAAAATTGTATTCCATAATTGCATGAAACGTTTTATAGCAAAATATGGATGCTTTAGTAAACACAAGTCCCAACCATCTCCACTTTAATGCAGATATCGGAGAATTAATCGAAAGTCCAATAAAGAAATACACAAAATCTTTCAATTGTGTTCCCATTTGTACGATAAAGAGCGGTAGAAAAACTTACCACAACGAAATTATAATATGTTCAATCAATAGATTAATGAAAAATCCATAATACAATATGTTGAAGATAAACAATTGATGGAATACCTTAATTTTACTGGAAATATCTTGCTTTGAAAATCCGAACTAAAAAGGTTGCATCGTGCGTTACTCGTACTGAAAATAGTTGCATCATTCGTTACTTTCAAAATTCTAAAAAAGTATGAAAGGACGAGGTGTTTCTTCACGATAGAACACCAAGTACTATCTCCTTCCAAATGATATAATTTAGAGTATTATGTCTTTAGTAGAATGAAAACTATTTCGAAAAATCGTCTTTTTATCTCAATCGTACAGATAAGTGCAAGGTGTTTGAGAAAACGGTGCATTTCATGATACCGTAAATTGTTTGAAGAGGTAACTCTCTGACATCCCTTTAGTGCAAAGAATGACTCATTTTATCCCCTCCCCCCCAAAAAAAAACAAAGTACTGGATTCACCCTGTTCGTCCGTCTGTCTGTCCGTCTGTAGACGAATGCTTGCCATTGAAATCCTCCCAGTTGTAGGATTCCAATGAAACTTTACACAATGAAAGATCATGATATGAAGATGTGTATGAAGAAAGGGGATTGCTGTCCAAAAAGTAAGACCTCAGTTATGACCCTTGGACTTAGATTTGTAATGCACTTTCAATGTCAAACCTTGTCATCGCAACTTTTCCCAAACCATTGATGAATTTCAATGATACTCTACGGAATGAAAGATCATAATATGTCGATGTGCATGCAGAAAGGGGATTGCTGTTGAAAAAGTGAGATTTAAGTTATGGTCTTATACTTAGATTTCTCATGCATTTTCAGAGTCAAACCTTGTCATCGTAACAAACCATTTGATGGATTTCAGTGAAACTTTACACGATGAAAGATCATGATATGTAGGTATGCATGAAGAGTGTGAATTGTTGCCCAAATAGTAAGACCTGAGTTATGTCCCTTGGACTTAGATTTTTAATGCACTTGTTGCATGAAGAAAGGGCATTGCTGTCAAAAAAGTAAGACCTGAGTTATGGCCCTTGGGCATAAATTTTTCATGCATTTCAATGTCATACCTTGTCAACCCAACTCCTCCAAAACCATTGGATGGATTTCAGGGAAACCTCACACAATGAAAGATCATAATTTGTAGATATGATATCTGTCAAAAAAGTTAGACCTGAGTCATGGCCCTTGGGCTGGGATTTTTAATGCATTAATTGATTTTCGATTACAAACCTTGTCATCACAACTACATCAAAACCATTTACTAACTATTTTATTCAATGCAGTGTCCTTAACCCTGAATGATAACCTTATATAAGACAATGTCCATTTGGAAAATTCAATGTCAGGTAAGGTAATAAAATGCCAGGTTAGAAAATGGATCCGTTCAGAAAAAAAGTATTCGGCGGGGGTAAAATTCGTCCCTTAAGGGCAGTTTTTATTGGAAATCTTGAATAGAATAGACTTCATAAAGACAACCTTTATTTTTCTCCATGTTAAACGGTCACAGTTGCATCCGACGTTACGGAATAGTTGCATCGTGGTGACGTTGTGCCACGGTGAATTTGTAGATAAAGCTGTAGCTACGTATTTGTTCTTCACACGGCAATTCTCAATCTTGAAATTTTGGGGTAAGCATATTAAGGATTCTGGATGAAATGTCCATCTCATAATGTTTTTTTTATTTCTTGAAATGAAAAAAAATTCAACAGATTTTACCATAAAGTTACATGTTATAAAACTGAAAATCTCTTTTCCGGTAGATTGTAAGTCCTAAATTTAGGTGGAAGGAGGGGATCACCAACGACGATACAGAACCAAAAGCAAAACGCCAAATGCAAAAACACAGAGCAGACACCCACAGAAAGAGACGCAAAACAAAAGGGAGAAGGAACACCAACTCACACCACAGAAACATGAAACACAAAAGACCACACATTTATAAACCAACGAGACTAATGGGCAATCGGTTCCACAGGAGGCACATTAAATCTCTTATTCTAATGAACTTTCGGTTTTGAACACAAATTAAACTTGCACTTTGGGAAATGGATGTTGTCGTCACGTTATCTACCTTTTCATGACATCGTTATTAAAGGCGTTCTCATGTTAAAGGAGAAATTATCTAAAACTAAATTCAGTCAAATACTCTACGGCTAGCGGTTATCTCTCTAATGCATAGCTTGGTAATAAGATGGTTCCTTTGTACTTGCATTAATTTAGGTCATGTTTAGAATCAAATATCCATATAATTCTTTGTACTTCCGCTGTCTCTGCTTAGAGCATCACCGATGAGAAATTTGTTAAAATTCGCATAAATGATATACATCTATTTTTAGACAGGGAGAATTCATTGGTCCTACATATGCTACCCTCTGGCGTTAGACTGTAAGTAATATAAATGAAGCAGAAAAACAAGATAAACAACGCAGCTACGTTAAGGTGCTCCACGCAATGACGTTAGAGAAAATTCCGCGAAAACATTGTGTGACGTTATAAATGACGTCACATCAGTTACTGTATGCTAAGGATATTTCAAGGGATAAATTGTACTGGATCGATTTTCAATATTATTGAGCTTTCATCCTATTCCTTACATCAACTCTTAATGTTCCCAGTATCTTATTTACGAGAAGTAATGAAAGAATGCGTGTTTTCCACAGTTTTGCACATCGGGTCATTGTGGGTCAAGCATGCGCAGTCTGAGTTCAGGGTTAAAGGGAAGCTTTGGATGAGAAACCGCTTTTAATTCACAGAGGAATCGCTGATTTTCAATTAGTAAATCAATATAAGGAATTGATATTGGTATCCTCATAAAGAAGCACAATTTTCATTTAGATTATTTGTAAGATATTGTCCATATTTAGCTAATGATTGGAGTTTTACTGATTTACCGGCTTAAAAATTATTTTTTTTTATTCATTTTTATATTCATTTAGTTGTTGTTGCTGCCGGGGTGGGGGGGGGGGGGGGGGTTGAGGGTGCCAGCTCATGCACATTAATACAGTTTATTCTCAAGCATTATTTTTAAAATTATATATAATATATATCATTACGAATACGGTGCTAAAATACATGTGTCAGTAAATGGCTTTACGGGCACCGTATACATAGCCGGTACAACAGAACAGTATTGAGACTTCAGATACGGTCAACTTGTACTAGACTAAATCTAAGAACAAATGAAAATAATAATAAAACAAATTGTAATCAGCAAGAGATCGGGCGGGTTATAATTAGACTGAAACATGATTAGCCTAGCCGGGAAAGACCCCCCCCCGCTCTCTTTCTCTCTCTTATTTATTCAAGTTATATACATTTTATATTATGATTATTTTGTCACCGATAGAGCTCTGCTCACGAAAGCACTGTAACAAGTTTACAATCTATTTTGTTAAATACAAAATTAGAAGACGGTCAGTATCGCGGTCTCAATAGTCCGCCGGGTTGGATATTTGATCAGCAGAAGTTTTATTGTCTAATGGCAACCTTTATCACCAGAGTTGTTCACTACCACAAACTTTCCCACAAAGAATGTTTTAACTTGAAAAAACATATATACTAAAAGCGGATACCCGGACGAGGCTTACCCTCCCGGGGTAAGCCCCCCCCCCCCCGGCCGGGCCTGCCTTCTTAATATATGTATATTACATTCTCATCGTTGTAAAAATAATACTAAAATAAAAAAAAACACTTTACATTGTATCAGATATTAAAAACCCGTATTATTATGTTGTACACACGTATATGTTGCATGTTAACTAATGCTTTCCCGCTTAATTTCTATGACGTAATCCAGATCACCTGTGCGTTTAGGTCCCATCTGAAAATAGACTGATATAGGGAAGTTGTAAAAAAAGGGAATTTGCAGGTGACTACCCTTGTACAATTTCGATATTTTTAAACAGAATCTATAGAGGACACTTCAATTTACCAAGATTTTGCTGCGCATTTAATAGAAATTTTAGTAGTTGTGTAAAATGTGGATGTAAAGTCGAGTTTTGCAGTGTTTTTACCATTTGTTTTCCTTCTCGGTGTCTTTTCTCCTCTTAATCGTTCTAAGTGTCACAATGCCCAGCACATTTCTAAATCTACAGGATTTACCGAAGAAAACGATATAACATTTATATTATTTTTTTCCTTATTTACCACTTGCGAAATTCAATTTAAAACCGAGACAACACTGTAGAGTTATATTTAGGACTGTCACGTGACACAGGGGAATCCCCCTGGTGATTTTTTTTTCTTAGCTACCAGTCACCTACCAGATATTAAAAAAATACAGCTTTGAACTAAAGAAAGAACGTTTAAGCTGTAATTGAGGGTTGAATGCCAGGCACCGTAAAAATGGAATATTTTCAGCGCGACGTCAGCGTGGAGCACCTTAACGTAGCCGCGAAAAGAAGGAAGTGTTAGCAAGAAGAATTGGAATGTGAGCTAGATAAATAAGAAAGTAAACAAATGAGTTAAAGAATATCCTGACGATAATCTCAACAGCACTCACAATAGAGCACAAAATTAAGCATCGACGGACCCCTTACAAGCTAGAGGTGGGATCAGGTGCCTTGGAGGAGTGAGCATCCCCTGTTGGCTAGCCGCACCCGCCGTCGATATTTAAGCACGAAAATGAAAACAATAAATAAAATTCATGCAATGTCTGACGTTATGTCTATATGGAGAGTGCTATGGCGACATTGTGAGGGAAATATATTCAAAACTCTTACTGTCAAAGTCCTCGCGGGGAACTCTTTACGAGCTCCACATGGCAAAGGGCATAAGTGTGACACAAATGAGTTAAAGAATATCCTGACGATAATCTCAACAGCACTCACAATAGAGAGCGAAATTAAGCATCGATAATCGGATGGTTTTCATGAAGATGAGTGTTTTTGTGATGTGAAATAATATCCTGGCTAACATGTATCAATCCAAACCATATTCCTGAACGGATAAGCTATTCACAAATGAGTTAAAGAATATCCTGACGATAATCTCAACAGCACTCACAATAGAGCACCAAATTGAGCATTGATGGACCCCTAGCAAGCTAGAGGTGGGACCAGGTGCCCGGGAGGAGTTAGTATCCCCTGTTGGCTAACCGCACCCGCCGTCGATGTTTAAGCACGAAAATGAAAACAATATGTACAATTCATGCAATGTCTGACGTTATGTCTATATGGAGAGTGCTATGGTGACAATGTGAGGGAAAGGGAAATATATTCAAAACACTTACTGTCAACCCCTCGCAGGAAACTCTTTTACGAGCTCCACACGGCAAAGACATATAGAATTTCGGCGATAATACCCATCCTTACATTTAGAGTAAGTGTAAATAAGTTTTTACAGTTTCCTTCATTTAGAAATGTTTAATATTCTTTTAAAAATAGTCATCTTGGACAATTTCACCTCTTTGTGCTTTCATGAGTTTTTTTTCTAGTCTGATGAGAAATAGAATTGTATAAACTGAATCACTTTCATAAACTCTTATCGATTAGCTATGATTTCAAAAGTATGTGATAGGCGCAACGGAAAATGTGACTGGTGCGGGAATCGAACTCAACACATTCTGCATTCTAGGAAGACGTTTAGACCGATCGTCACAAAGTGCTCCAATTCGTTACCATCTTGAACAACATTTCAAACCAATAATACTGCACCAGACAACGTGTTACTCTACCAGACACCGTGTTACTGTACCAGACACCGTGTTTCTGTACCAGACACCGTGTTTCTGTACCAGACACCGTGTTTCTTTACCAGACACCATGTTTCTGATAGTAAATTTATCCGAGCTAAACGTAATTTTGCACTGGATATAATATCGAAAACTACCTGTGTTTAAGAAAACATAAAGTGGAGGTTATCGGGTAAAACGTATTTCAAGGTCGAGAAAACTTCCCTATTGTAGCTTTAATTTTAAAAGACGGTTTTCTGAAAACGCACATGTATTCATTACACTGTTACAGATGAATAATAATATCCCAGAGTTGTCGTTCTTTCCCGTTGTCAAAGGGAAGAATTTCAAAAGATAATGAAGCAGACCATCACGTATTATTCATTTCTGAAAAACATAACCGATGCTTCTCATGTATTGCAGGTTAGTATCTGTGTGTATAAATCGTATACTTGAAAATATGTCATTTTGTGTAATTCCCTAATCGCTAGACAGATCAGCAAGTTCATTACGGCTTTGTCGGGTGAGCATTTATTTTGCTAAAGGAAGCAGAAACTAAATTTAAATTTCACTCCTGTTGAGGGAAGTTTTTTTTTATCAGAGATGTTCAAGAAACTAAAATCATTTCTTCATGAGGAGTTGTTTACCATTTTATGATAATACATATATTGCTATATGCTATATAGATTAAAAAAGATATCTTATAATAAATCAATTATGAGCGGCAAGCGTTTAAGGTATCCGTTTTTCTTGCCTTGTAAAGTACTTTAAGGTATTTGATGTAAAAGGGCATTTTTTCATGCCTGGTAAGGTACTTTAAGGTATTTGATGTAAAAGGACGTTATTTTCATGCCTGGTAAGGTACAGTCATATTTTAGAAGATCGGAGATATCCCACTCCCCACCGAAAGGGTGGAATTCGAGTGGGGAATTTTAGCATCTTCACTCAGTCAGTGGCAATCCACTCCCCACTCACCACGGTGTCACCCAGCTCACCTGAACAGGTGTTAAACAATCTCTTTGATCCTAACCGCGCACAGGTAACGTCGCCAGTCTACTTTTGTTGTTCATCATCTTTGTTGATCGAATATTCCTGGCAGTGAATCGGGGAAGTTAAATGTTTTTTTTAAGTTAGTATCAAACGTTTTCAGAATGAACTAGGCCAAGAAAAAAAGGAATTGGTTCTCAGGCCCCACCGCATTTGCATTCCATTTTTTCTCAACCAAAATAACATAAGAAAGTAATCGTAAATTCTGGAATTCGGCAAGGTACCAAATCGAAACAAAGGTAAAAAAATAATTCCCGTTTTCAAGCTAATTACCGTCTGGCTTCACCTTTTCACCTGTCAATCATTGTAAGGGAGATAGTATGGAGTGTTATTTTAACACTACCGTGGATACCCCTGTGTAGAATTTATGCAACGATATTGATTTTTTAAAACTAAAATAGATATTCCGAAGTAGGTGTATTCCATGTCGTGGCATTAAACGATCGATTTGACCAACACGTTTTAATTAGGCCTCGCTAAAATATTGAATTATAAAAATCATTATGTTGGTTTCGTCTTCATTTTTTAATGACCGGTCGTTGGTAAAACTGTTGTACGACTCAAAATTATCAAATGATGAGCCGATCAAACATTGATTTATCCTCCATAAATTACTGAACATGAAAAACGGAGGCTTGGCATAGAATTTTATGCCAATAAAAACGACCCTTTACTTCCCATCCGTATCATTCAGTCCCGATCGAAAGATTGAAAAGAAAAAGAACAGACATACAATGTATCTTGGCCGATAAGTACAAAGCAGTGAAGCTCCCGGAACAGAAGACCCTTCCCCAGATATAGATTGCCAAGAAATTCGCAGTCCCAAATATCCAACATCTTCAAGAAAAGCGATGTCATCCGCAAAATTCCAACCCAGACTAGCAAAGACGTCGATCTGGCAAGACAGTTGAAATGGAGGGAGCCCTGACCCAGTGGTTCACGGAAACCGTATCAAGAGAAATCCCCCTATCAGCCCTGTTCTGACAGAGAAGACGACAGATCTGGTTGAACAGCTGAACGAGCCTAACTTCTCCACAACCAATGTCCGACTAGAGGGACAGAAGTCCTGGGATAACATCGAATTCAAGAGAATTTACGGAATAAGGACGCCGATGACGGAGCAGGCACTACGTTGAAAACATAGCTAACGTAAAATACTGATTCTTTTGTATTCTTGTTCTGTGCCTGAGATTTAAATCTCTAACGTCCACTTTAATCTTATCTAAATGTACATGTACTTGTGTATGCGTTCGTCCGTAAAATTTTCATGTCATTTCAAGCGGTCATTCATAGAATACAAAAAGTAATAAATCGGGGCAGAAACATCAATCACACGCCTAGAAAACAAATTACCGGCATCAAAGATGTCAACAGATTCCAATTTGCAGTTATTCTGAAAATGTTTCATGAAAAAAAAACTGCATGCCGCATATGATTTGAAAAAATTAGGCCTGAGAACCAACTTTTTTTTTTTGCTCGGCCTTATTCTTCTGACTTTTTTTTCCGGGTGAATTACAATGAACACCAGTAATCATGGTAACTGAGATTTGACTTTTTTTTTTGTTACTTTTATTAAGATTATTTGTGCGATGTTTCCTCTGTTTGCAATTGTCTTTTAAATGCTTATAAACTTAATTTAGTTTATTTTGGCCAGACGACTCAGATTTATTTTGGCCAGACCAAACAACTAAAATTTTCAAACTGCGAGTGTGCATGAATTTAAAACACCATATGAATGGTACTGTCACGACCGGTCAGTAAAATTGAAGTCAAAAAGGTTTTGTTCCCGTAATGGCCTTTGATGTGCAACACACTGACAAGTTTTTAAAATGGAATCGGAATCGCACTCTGTGAATTTTGCAAAATAAAAGCAAAAATGTTATCTTTGTTTTGTTTTGTTTTGTTTTTTTTTTTTTCATTTTTTTTCTCTCTCTTTGAAAGTAATGATAATTGTTTGATAAGCCGGGAAATACAACAGTAATAAATCATGATAATTTTCTGCAAAAAAAAAAATAAGGTGTTAACTTACGGATTTATGAAGTAGTCTACAGTGGTCATAATTGGTCCTATTACAACCCCCCCTCGTCTATTAGAAATATATCTTACTCTGTTGAAATCGCACCTGTTACCCGCTCGGGCAGTTCACCTCGTTTTACCTGGCAGCATGTCGGTAGCATATTAGAGAGAAGCCCCGGTTACTTTACCCCTAAAATGCTAGTCCTCTGCAGATTAAATCATTTAAAAGAAAGGAGAGGGATCTAACTACAAGGAATCATTCTGTGATAAATGTTCATTAATTTTTATATGAAGCTTTTGTAAATAATAAACGGTCCAATATATACATTAATCATTAAAGAAAATTTTGTTGCGTACATTCAAATTACTCACTCTTATATATGAAATAGAAATACTCTTTTTTCATACCCCAAACGGATGATTCTTTTTAATTTATAAACAGCTGATCACTTTCCTGAGTTTCCTCCGTCTCAACTCGGACGACCAAATGATAATTATATTACCTTTAACTCTCTTTCTCATATTTTCCATGCATTTTGTTTTTGGGGTAGGGTCACACTTTAAAAAAAAAGTTAACTTGTGATTGCAGTTCGTTAGATCGTCAATGAAGAAATACATACTTTGATTTTTTTTTTGGGGGGGGGGCTCCAAATATAACATTCGAGCGATTATGAAACTTGAGTCAGAAGCATATTTTGGAAGGGAAGGAGGCAAGAAGGGGGCTCTTGGATTTTCCATATCTCTATTTTTTTGTTTGCTTAGAACAGCAGAAAACCAAGGGAGCCCGGAGGTGGACCGGGGAATTGGGAAATGATATGAAAATACGAGATCTATAAAAATGTGCGATTATTGTATTTCTTTAAGTCGTACAAATATGATCGTTGTTTCCAATATTCTCTTCGTTTTTCCTTGTGCAGATCGAATCATGTTACATGTATAATTTCAATTTAGCATTGTGTTATGGATTTGATACTAAAATATTTCCATTCGTCCTCCCGTCACTTTTCATCTACATGTACATGTAGATAGACTCCTCTAGTTACAGTTTTCGGCATTTGACAGGTATGATATCCGCACTGTTGAAATATGGAATTACAAATGCAAAAGGAAGATGGCCATAAAAAGAGTGCGATCGTGCGCGGATATACACGCAGACGGGGTAAGGACCGACCCCCCCCCCCTACGCCCTCTCCCTACAACAATCACCATCTTTATCTGTGGTCCGATTCATAGTAAAAGGGAGTAACGACCAAATGTAAAGCAGAGATAAAGTTTCCTAAATCAAGATTTACTGATATATCGGGAGATCGATTTAAATTCATCATTAATTTTGGTACCATATCTTTAAAAAAGTATACTACCAGCAATGTGTGTTTTCAAAGAAAAAAAAATAAAGCTTTACAATAAATACGCAAAAATAAGATTTTTAACATACATGAATTTATTCCTTAAAAATGATCTTTAATCCCCCTTTCTTTCTATTCTATCTGTAGATAATACCCGGCGATGTTTTTACGCTCGGGTGAATTCACACCTAGTAATGCGGTACCTTTTAGGTACTTTGCATGTTTTATTGACAGGTGCGTATACTTGTCGAATCACCTTTGTTAATTGGGTAATAACCGTACATGTATGAAAGCGTAGGCATAGAAAACTGTCTTTGAACGAGTTACACTCTGATTTTATAGAGTTTAAAAGAAAGACAAGGTCGTCTATTTTTCCGTTATTAGAAAAGTGTTGGCCTTTCATTTGGAAGCGGACATTCCCCTCGCACGGCAGAAATAATAAGTCAATGTTTCAATATATAGAGACTTCAATACATTCGAGATGAATTGTGAAAAATCCCGGCCAGTGAATTATGAAATATATTGGCCAGCGTATTGTTTCCTGATGTCTACTGGTCGCTGATAAGTTCCCGTTTAAGAAAATAAGACAAACGTACGTCCATAATTTATACAAAAGTCATATATTTTGAAAATTTCCATCGGTCATAAAAGAAAAACACATTCGGAAAAATAAAACGGAACAAACTGTCGAAAAAAAAAAAAATTAAAACGATCACAAACAAAAGATTTTGAATGAAATTCGCACAGAAATATATTCATGTGAAAACTTTTTTTTATTTCGTGAATTTTTAGTACACATCTACATGTCGTTAACCGCCCTTTTTATTTCATGCATATTTGAAATACTCGGAAAACGATTGTTTAAGCAATTGAACGTGAAATATATCAGGACTTTCTTTTAAATTCTGTACATGTATGAATGAATCAATGAGCTCACATGCAAGCAAATTCTCAATTTAATCAGAAAGAGTTTTTGATCCATAAAATATTGCTATTGCAAGTTTAAATCTGTTGCTTAGAAATATTTTCCCATTCATTTTCCTTCAATGACTCTAGAATCAACCTGGACGTTATATCAGGTGAGATCAATCAAGTATTCACAATAAACAATGATATACATGTACGCTTGTACAGGTGCAAATCCAGGTGAGTGGGGAATCCTGGTGGGGAGTGGGGAGTGGGAGTTCACTCAGGTAAACGGGTGGATTTCGAGTGGGAGTCATTTCAGTGGGGAGTGGGATATCTCCAATCTGCTAAATTACCACTGTACTTTAAAATATGTGATGTAAAAGGACATTTTTTCATGCCTGGTGTAAGGTACTTTAAGGTATTTGATGTAAAAGGACATTTTTTCATGCCTTGTACTACATCACATATGTAAGACAGGAAGGGGAAGGGGGCCCTAATTATCATTAAGTATATGTACAAATTTCTTCCCTTTGATTCTTTCAGCCTTAAAAGTTATATATTTCTATTCAGAAAATGATACCTTCAGAAAATATAATTATAGTATCCTACCAGGAGTTTAAATCATCATACTTTCCTACGAGGACGCCGTAATAAAGATGATTGATTGATGACGTCCACCTAACAGGAGATCATGGACTGTTTCCGAATGTCAAGACTTTTTTATCATCATGTACGTTTTAAAAACCTAGCACCCTGTATTTCACTGTGTTACTTATGACGCCAACTTAAATAAAAATGTTTTACCTCTCGTGATACTTCTGTTCATCCTGAAAAGTGGGAGGATTTGTGAACGTAATCTGGATAACAACGCAACTTGTTATTACATAGCATATCCTCCTTCCGGAGTCGCCATTGTCATCGCCATTTATGAGTTATCATTTGTGTTTCACGTTTTCGCATATATGCTTTAATACGTTGTTGATGTTGACATTTTATGCATTTCATTTGCCTAAGTTGAGGATACTTTATTATGGTATGCAATTATTAATTTTACATGCATGGTACTTACATTGCTTGCGGCAGACGAGAATTCTTGAAGCTGCAAACATCGTACGGCCGGTACTACAGTCGCACGATCACTAAGACTTCTGTGACCTACTGCAAAACTACCTGCTCTCAAAACAACCGTACGACGGCTGATGTGAAACAGGCTTAAACTCGATACGATGTACCTTTTTGCGATATCATAGGATTTAGAGCAGCAATTGCAAATAATTTCGCAAAGGCATTGACCTACAGTGGTCAATTTTAAAAACATTACGGGTAGCGGAAGTTGATAATGCTGGAGGGAAAAGAATTATCAGAATTATTGAATATCGTCGCCATCCATCTTTTGTGCTTTCAGTTTTGCATCTTACTTGAGTATTATGCGGAATCCTACCCGCCTTATCTTGTTAGTTCTTTATATGCTGACTTCTGTGCACTTGAATTGACCAAGTTACGCTATTGAAAATTTTAACGAGCTCCACGGCCTGCCATATCAACCCTGAAGCGACTACATGTATGATTACGTAACTTTAATTTACTTCATAAAGCAGGTTATGTGTGAAAACGTTTACCTCAGCTTTTGTTATTGAAATTTTGGAAACTTCTCCTTTTTAAACAAATTTACATGCATCCTTTGTATGATGCATACAGTTTAAGAGTTATAAGGGGACTGTAAAATTGTTCTTTATCTGATAGTTCTTAAAATTTGTCAATGTAATAGCCTCTAAATTCAAGTTACAATATCTTTGTACTCTGGGCCTAAAACCTCACTTAAATTAGCATTATGATGCTATTTTGTTATTCCGATTCTTAGTTTGACTCTCATATATTGTACATGTATAAGAAAGGAGTTCTAAACATGCAGCGACACAAAGAGGACAACCACAATGGAACAAAAGAAGACTAAACACGACATCAAAACATAAAGGCTATACATATACCAACGAGACCGCTGTTAACTTAGGACGGTGATCTGCGAGAAGCAATGTTGTCAATTTCTCCCCAATTCATAAGTTAAACCCTCCCTCTTTTTATTTATCAAGCCGTCACATAGAACGCAGAATTGTTGTGTAGAATACTTCCTTACAGTAAGATGATGACACAATCTAGACAGTTAAATGCTGGGTGCAAGTTAGGAAAAGATTAATTTGTAAATTGTTATAAAAATCATGAAGGTGTTTTAAATTACCCTAGGAGTCTGACCAGCTTTCAGAGAGAACAGGTGGTCCGACTCTGTCCCCTCTGCAAGGTTCGTACAAGGTTTGTGATTGAATCATGTCTCCTAATTCAGCCGCTGATGCTAGGCTATGTTTAACGTCTTCAAATTGAATAGCATCATTTAAGAACAGATGAATTGGCAGCATGGACCAGACATGCACGTTTCTGGTACTTAACCCTCGTCAGTGATCCTCGAATCTAAACAATGTAATATGCCAAAAAAGCATGAAAGTTACAATGTCAAAAAAGAGTACCGAAAGACGTAATAGGATGGGTGGGATATGATGCTACATGACCCACGTTTTAGAAATTTCAAGAAATTAAGTGACAGAAATTTTAGAATGCGTTGAAGAAAAGATCAACCGAAATTGATCGAACTTGGCTACATGTGCCCTTGGGAACTCCTGGTCCACCAGCAGTGACACTCACCAAGTGGTATAAATGTTAAACGTCTTGAATATGACAGGGTCACGCAGAGTGTCCTTCTGATGACACCAAAATAATACCTACAGTACTGAGATACTCTTTTGAAAGATAATGTAAAACATGACATGTTTGCTTTTTGTTTGTTTGTTTGTTTTTCTTTTTGAGAAAGTCATTTTGACAGAAATCTAAACAAAAAATATATCCTGTATGCTTTTCCGTTAAATACAAGCTTCACATTTTAGATCCCTAAGATTTATTTAATTCATAAATAATGTATCCATAATTATTTTGCATGTATTTGTTTTACTTCACTTTTTCTATTTATTATTATTAATTTAATACCTTATTTTCATGGAAAAAAATCTGTATTGTTTACAAATAAGTCAAGTCACTATCTGAATGGCCTCGACATTTCATCGTCATTAAGATTCCTTGAGAATACAAAGAAAAAAGCTGAAAGATATATTACAGACAGATAGAAATTGAATGCCAACATACTCGATGTCTTATCATATTCAACTCTTCGAACAATAAGATAAAAGATTCAAGGAAGCAGACACAATTCCTTTTGGATACGAATACTCATCGGGCTATAAGGAAAATATCTATGAAATCCGAGTTTAAAAAGAAACCATAGCCACAAGCCCAGTGAAGCCTTGTTTTCAATAATCTTCAAATCCTAAAAATAATTCGACTTGGTTTCAATGGCAACGAAAACTTTATTTAGTTTATCATAAAGAAGCTCAGTATGGAGAAAATATACCAGATGATATTTTTAAAACAATTCCATTGATTAAGTAGGCCGGCCTATCTGTTGAGCCAAAGAAGGAAAGGCCATTATATTCCATGTGTAAATAGGTTTAATGATTTTTTTTCAATCAATTAACTTTAAGAATTGTAATGATTTTAACATTTTCTTTGCAGGAGAATTACAGTTATTGAATGAAACCGAAGTTATTGAAAATGGCCAGCAATTATACTGCAACAACACCTTCAACAGACATTATTCCTGTTATATCCGATTGTACCCTGACCTATAGAGCTCTCTTTACATTCTCCCTTCCATCATTCATAGGGGTATGTGTTTTTATTGTCTTAGTTTGTTTGACCCACTGTCAAAATTTCTTCATTTTTGCATGCTAATGTGTACTGTTTACACTAAATTTATCTGTGGTGTAAAGAGTACGTACTTTATATTAAAGTGTTAATTAGACATTTGTGTGTTGATTGTGAGTTTCTTAAATCTTATTTCGGGTTTTGTGTTCGACTACCATTCACTGATTTATTCCCTTTCCCTTTCAGCTTGGAATCGCCTTAGTCATGATATTTCTGGAAAAGAGAAGGAATTTCAAGAGGGACACATGTTTCGGTCGTCCTGGTAGTCTGGTGTACGTAACCTTATGCAGAATGTTTCATTGTCTAGCTGCTAATCATGACAATAATAGAAAATATTATAATAAAGCGATGTGCATGTCGATTCAATGATTCTTAGTTTCTCTGCTTTTTTCAGACCAATTAACCTAATCAATGGAGATAAGTATGTTCTTTCACATTCTGCTGCGTTTGGATGCACTGTCGGAAGCATCTTTTACTCTTTTGCTGAGATAATTTTAGATGTTGGAATTGACTATGGCAATGCTTGGTTGAATTGTAAGTGTCAAAAGGAATTCAATATATACTCTTTGTAAACACTATTTCCGAGCCTTTTCGTCTCACTAAAGAATTACTAATGATCTTGTATTATTTTGAATAGAACATAGAATTTCAATGCATTATGCATAATAAGCTTATAAATGTTGTTTTCGTTATATGAGCATAATGAAACAATAACGTGTACATGTAAGATGGATTGTTTATTAAAATATAAAGCAGATTTAGATACATTTAGGTTGTTTCCAATTTCATTCCCAGCCATTATGCTTGATTATAAAGACACATTCTGAAATTCATGGGTTTTTGACTGAAACATGTATAATTATTAGAGATAAGCATTTCGTTCTAAGATAAAGTTGTAATTGACATTTATAATAGGATTGTTAACGCACCACTTTAAATGCTTTCTTATCCATTACAAGCATTCGGAGTATTTTTTCAAATGATGGCTCTTGGACTGCAATATTACCCGTTATTTGTTTGTGTGGAATATGGCAGAAGGAACCTGTACGCCCCATTGACTGGATTTCTCTATGCGATTCTTCTGTGAGTATTCGAAACAATCATTTGCAAAAGCCTTAAACCGGAGTTGAAAACCCCATTTCAAAAGCTAGATACATAGGATTGCACGAAGTAAAAATATAAAAAAGTATATCATATCTAACAAACCTTTCAAATGCGATTTTTTTTGTTATTTATCGGTCATTTATTTCATAAAATACGTGGACGATCCAAATACATGATGTTTTATCAACTTTACTGAAGTCAATAAAAACAATAAGGGGTTTGGAAAAGAAAAGTATTTCAGCATAAATTGTTTTGGTCATAATTAGTATTCGGCCTCGTCAGTGATCCTCAATCTAAACAATGTAATATTGCCAAGGAGGGTAAAAATCATTATGTCAAAAAATGTACCGAAAGACGTAGCAGAATGGCTGGGATATGATGCTACAGGACCCACGTTTCAGAAACTTCAAGAATTTTAGTACCAGAAAAGTTTGAATGCGTTGAAGAGACAGACGATCAACAGAAGTTGATCGAACTTGGCTACATGTGCCCTCCTGGTCCACCAGCAGTGACACTTACCAAGTAGTTCAAATGTTAAACGTCTTCAAATTCAATGCTATTTCAAGAGTTTGAGAGTTTGAACCCTCCGACATTATTCAAATCAATCTAAATCTCTGTTGCGATTCTTGAAGACCAAGGATTCTATATCCTCTTAATTGAAATATGCTGCTTTATCTGATGTTAATCATCCCTCAGGTCTCAGATGCTCATTTTTCCTAAATAACTACTTTAACATTTTTTTCAATTTCATATATTCAAAGCTTATGTTAAATCTGATATAGTCCCCAATTTCGGTTGATCGTTTCTTCAACGCATTCTAAATTTCTGTTATCACAATTTCTTGAAATTTCTAAAAAGTGGGTCCTGTAGCATCATATCCCACCCATCCTGCTACGTCTTTCGGTCACTTTTTCGACATACACTGTTAGTATCTTTCATACTTTTTTGGCATATTACATTGTTTAGACTTAGGATCACTGATGAGGGTTAAGTACCCGAAACGTGCATGTCTGGTCCACGTTGCCAATTTATCTGTTCTTAAATGATGCTTTTCAATTTGAAGACGTTTACATTTATACCACTTGGTGAGTGTCACTGCTGGTGGACCAGGAGTCCCCGAGGGCACAAGTAGCCAAGTTCGATCAATTTCGGTTGATCGTTTTTTCAACGCATTCTAAATTTCTGTTATCAAAATTTCTTGAAATTTCTAAAAAGTGGCTCCTGTAGCATCATATCCCACCCATTCTGCTACGTCTTTCGGTACACTTTTTCGACATAGTATCTTTCATTCTTTTTTGGCATATTACATTGTTTAGATTTAGGATCACTGATGAGGGTTAAGTACCCGAAACGTGCATGTCTGGTCCACATTGCCAATTTATCTGTTCTTAAATGATGCTATTCAATTTGAAGACGTTTACATACAAACAAAATATTATTCGTGGTTTCCTGATTATACCGATACCTTAAGCCGTTTATACTTTAACATTGGAACCTATGAAAAAGTAAAAAAAAAAACCTTTTTAGAGGTGATGAAATGTAACTATAAAAGTTTCTTTTTCCCAAAACCATATAAGTTTGATAATCTGAACAATATTCTGAAGAGAAAAAATAGGATATCCAGGCAAAGAATCACTAGCAATGACCTCGATTCTGACCTGAGGGATACTCTGCCTGATGATGCTACATGTATTTAATTTTAAGACGTTTAACATTTGTACCACTTGGTGAGTTTCACTGGTGATTGACCAGTAGTCCCCATAGGCACATGTAGCCAAGTTCGATCAACTTCAGTTGATCGTTTCTTCAACGTATTCGAAAATTTCTTGAAATATCCAAGGCGTTGGTCATGTAGCATTATATCCAAGCCATCCTGCTCCGTCTATCGGTCCATTTTTGACACAATGATTTTTACACTATTTGGCCGTGTTGCATTGTTTTGACCGAGGATCACTGACCGAGGATCACTGACGAGAGTTAAGTACCCTAAACGTGCATGTCTGGTCCATGCTGCGAATTTATCTATTCTTGAATGGTATATATGAAGGGGTTTAACATATTACCCTCACTTGATTTTACAACCTTTCCTGAGCTCTATTTGCAATAATTCAGTCGGATAAAGACCTCGTCGAGGTTTGTATGAAGGTTAGATGCCTCGATCTTTAAATACCACCCTCTTATCTCCTTGGCCATCTAACCATCATACATACCTCAATTCGGTCTTTATCCCATACATCGTTAACGTTAGATTAATGAAATAATGTGAGTCATCCCCCAATAAACAACAATTCTATTTCTATTTCATTCTACTATTAATGAATTACGACGTATATATAACAATATCTTTTTCTTTCTGAATATAAGGACAAGATATAAAGGTATGGTGTCCAATATTCTTCTTATCCGAATGCATACTATTTTGTATTACAGATTTTCCCTCCATATTTACCTTATCAGTGTCTGTCATACCACATTTGTAAGCAAGATTTATTTCTTTAACTTATGAACCCTTATAATAAATATACATAACTAATGCACTTGTCAGAAATATTTATGTCTCCTCCAACGGGGAGAATATATATTGTTTTGCCTTTGCGTCCATCCGTCTGTCCGCCTGTCACACATCGAGTCAATGCTATATCTCCTGAACCGTTTGCATAATCCCTTTAAAATGTTAGTATGTTGTTGCTTTTTGCCAGTTTTACATCAACTTGATCCAAGGTCATGTGACCAAGGTCACTTAGTACATTTTTAAATGAAATTATACATATATCCCTGTCCAGGCTATTTCTCTTGAACCGTTTACCCGAACACTTTCATATTTTAGTATGTTGTTGCTAATGACCCCAAGGTTTCACATCAACTTGACCCAATGTAATACGACCAAGGTCAGTGTTATTTTGTACATTTCTAATGAAATTGTACATATATTCCTGTCCGGGCTATGCATTTTGAACCGTTTGCTGTATTACTTTCATATTTTAATATAATGAAATTTTACATGCTATCCTGCCCGGGGTATACATGTATCTCTTGAGCTGTGAACTTGAGAACTGTCATATTCAGTATGTTTTCGCTTATGATCAAAATGTTTAACACAACCTTAACCTAAGGTCATGTGTCCTAGGTCACTTAGCACATTTTTAATAAAATTGTACAAGCTATCCTGTTTGCACTTTATCTCTTGAACTGTTTACTTGATCACGTATATTGTTGCTTCTGATCTAAAGGGTTCACATTACCTTGACCCAAGCTCATGTGACCAAGGTCAAAGACGCTTTATCTTTTGAACCGTGTACCAAATCACTTTCACATTTTAGTATGATGATGCTGATGGCACAAAGGTTTCACACCACCTTGATCCAATGTCATATGACCAAGATTAAGGTCAAGAATTATTACATTTTTAAATGAAATTGTACATGTTATCGCGTCTAGGCTATATCTCTGGAATCGTATACATCATCATTTTGATACTTTTTGATACTTAGTATGCTGTTGTTCATGATCGAAGGGTTTCATATCAACCTGACCCAAGGCAATGTGTCCAAGGTCAAGATAATTTATTTCTTCTTAATGAAACTATACATGCTAACCCTGTTTGGGCTATATCTCTTGATCCGTTTTTACAATTGTTTTCATATTTTACCATGTTGTTTCTCAGGTGTCAATGTTTCTTATTACATTGTCCCAACGTAACTGCTAGCCAACAGGGGATGTTTACTCCTCCCGGGCACCTGGTCCCACCCCTTGCTTGCTAGAGGTCCGTCGATGCTTAATTTTGTGCTCTTTTTGTGAGCGCTGTTGCGATAATCGTCGGGATCTTCTTTAACTCATGACCAAGGTTACTTTTTACTAATGAAAGTAAAAAAAAATGTATATGCTAATCATACTCAAGCTGAAATTGTATTTGATAATCATGCCTAGGCTGAAATTGTATACTCTAATCATGTCCAGGCTATATCTTTGAATTGTGTATCCAATCACTTATTCATTTGGTGTTGCTCATGATCCATAGGTTTCAGATCACCTATATCAAAGGTCATATGACCAAGGTCAAGGTCACCCAGAATGCTTATAATGAAATTGTATAATTATGCTTATCATGTTGAGGCTTTACCTCTTAACACAATTTAATGAATCACTTTCATGTTTAGTAGGATGTTGCCCATAACTCAAAGGTTTCACATCATCTTGGCCCAAGGACCAAGGTCAAAGTAACTTAGAGGGAGGGGGACATTTGTCTTTTTTTTGCAAAACATTTTTTAAATTCTTTTTTTAAATTGACTAAGTGTGCTAATTCATATTTTCCACAAATAGGAAGATAATATACTTATTCGAATACTTAGTTTCCAGAAAACTTTAAAAATCATTTGACAAAAGATCAAAATAATCTTTATTTGTATTCGACATCGATCAATCCACAAAAATTGTACGTCTTTTTTTCTAGAAATTTGCAGTAGCTCATTCATTTTAAAATAGATACATGGAATTTAGTTTTAAACGAGGGGAGAAGCTGAATTAATTGTTCTGGTATGACTGAAAATTTATCATACTTTACATGAATGAGTAATAGTCTGGGATGCAAAAATGAGGTCCTGGCAACATCCACCACATCAAGCATTCAGAAAAAAATTTAAAATCAGTCAATTTTGGAATTTTGATTATGCTAACCTAACAACAAATATCTTAACATTGTAGGCAAGTTTTTATCTTGTAGCACGTCAGATTCATAGTCAAAGTCATACATAATAAATTCAACCCTTATTTTTCTCGTTATCTCCAGCTTTAGATTTAATTGATTTAATTTGCGTGTCGGAATTGCAAAATTTGTGCTCTCGTTTTCATTTGCTAAGCTTTTTACAACTTTATAAAACGTTTATCTGTCCTAACCAAACAGCTCCTCTTCTTCGTCAGAGTTAGCATCAAAATTTCGCTGTGTAATTTGACGTAACAACAACAGCTAATCTGATCAAATCGTGTCATCATAATATTTTAGCACATAATTGATAATTACTTCATAATATTTTAGCAAATCCCAAATAATTACCTCACAATATTTTCATACTTTAGCACAACCTAAATAATTACTTCCTTCCAGTTCTGTCGCCTCATAGAAGTTTTCTATTTCGGGAAACTGTCATTTCATCCAAAAATATCGAAATTAAAGGCAGTTAACATTCTAGCACCACCCCTCCAGTGCTATTTTGGTCATGGATTTTATTATACTTTGCTACTGAATCGACTCTATACGAAATTTGGAGCCGAGCATACTTTGTTAAGTAGATCCACAAAATTGAAAAAAAAATCTAAATAGAAGGCGCTACTAAAATGTGTCTGAAAACTCAAAGGCAATGCGATAAATATAATGAAGAAAAGTAGGATGGTTAGGACGTATCCATTCTGCGATTTTTGAGGTATGTTTTTTTCAGTATTAAGTACCCGAAGTTAAGTTAAGCAAGTTAAGTACTCGAAGTTAAGTTAAGCAAGTTAAGTACTCGAAGTTAAGTACCCTAAACGTGCATATCTGGTCCATGCTGCAAATTTATCTGTTCTTAAATGATGCTATCGAATTTGAAGACGTTTAACATTGACATGAAATATAAAGTATATATATACAAGGTTAGCAGACATGATATAAAAGAAAAGCCCAAATCATATATCTCTCGTAACATAGTCAATAATGTAAGATTTAGTGTAGAATTACATTTGCGGTGATTTCGTCTCCGAACATCATTTAAGAGATAAAACTTATTGAATTGTACATATAGTGAGTAAACATTATACTTCATATATATTCTTACCTTTTAATGTCTTCAACAGAACATTCTTGTCTTGCTTCCTGTACTGGGTATGTCAGATGTACCTAGTTCTTCTCTTTGCAAGAAACTTTTTGATGGCTATATCAACGATACTGCATAAGAAATATGGAACTGTAAGTAATGTTACATTTATATCTAAAGTTTAAATGAGATATTTGTTTGCTGATTTGAAGGAAACTATCCTTCATCGTCGCACACTTGCTATGGCTTTTATTTCTTCTTAAGAGATTCTGGATCTTGATGATTATTTTGCATCTTCAAATACCTTTTACAACATTAACTTCGAGGCCGTAGAACAAATCAAAAGCTTGTGCTGATGATATAATTTTACACACAATATTACCCCTTTTCTGAATCTACGAGAAACGTCAAGCTTTCATTGGAATGTAAAAAAAGGTGCGCTTTGGCTATAGCTTACTAGAGCTTCGCTCAAGTGAGCTAATAACAACGATCTGACATTTCTTTTACTTTTTCAGATTAGATATTCATATTTTGTTAAATGAGTGATCACTTGAACTCGCTTTATTTGCAGTTGCGTTGTTGGAGGACTTTAGGGAACGTAATGCGACTGGAATCCGACATGGATCGTGACATCCAGATGTTTACATCTAGAAGGAATCGTCTTTATGTTAAAATACTGTTATCCAGTAAGGAAAACTCTCAAAATGGGAACAAAACTGAAAGGTATTTTAATTACTTATATATGGTATGGGGGCGACCCTAATGATTTTCAAGGTCAAAAGGATCGTATTGTAATAAGAATGCAGTGATAACATAAAACACGCTTACATTATGAATACAAACAATGGATACCAAATGTCAAACCAATAAACAGCAGAACCAAAAAAAAAATCAAGAAAGGATTAAACCAAATAGAGTAAATCAAAAACACATGTGAAACTAAGAAACAACACATAGAAATAATCACTGTCCCCTTTATACAACGAGAACTCATTTTGGAATAAACAAAAATTGTGAATATAAGATTACATGTCCCCATTTAAATATATCTCACATGATACCTATTTATTGCAAGACTTCCTGAAGCCACATTTGGGCTGTAATTCGCTAAGCATTTTAATTCAAATGGAGTGGTACTCAATATCTTCCAAGATGCAGTTGTTGTAAAAGAATGCATCCTTACTGTAAGGCGAAAAAGGGCATAAACAAGTGAAACTTTTTGAATTTAATGAGCAAATCGTCGAGATGGTCCTTTTCCTTAAAAGGCTTTTGTTTCTGACATGACATTTCTACTATCTCTGAAATTTGGTCTTTTAAAGAGATAACTACTGTTCTAGTCAAAACTTATGTGTTCCTTGATTTAGAAGAGAAAATGAAAAGTAAAACTCTACAGCAAGAGAGCAACATGTCATTCGATAGTGTTATGCTCTAATAATCGACTTTAGATAATTTTTACATGTCATCTCAATTTGTTATGAGTCCTTATCAATGGTACTTTAAACCAAAATGATTTGTAATGGAAAAAGAAGTTTCATGAAGCGCCTCCCAGTTTAATTTGATATTTATATTTTGAAAACAGCGAGTTTGTCCAAATGTTCAGAGGCGTAAATAAATAATAAAACCAGAACAAAATCATAGAGGGGATTTTCATTGAAAGTATTTTATCATGAAGATGAATGATTCTTCGTCTAGGTTTTTTTTTTTTTCGTGTTTTGTTTTGGTTTTTTTTTTCGTATAATTTGTTATTGAAATTTGAAATTGAAATAATTAATATAAAACTACCTAGTAAAATAATTATTTTTCTTAAGTACTATCTTACTCTATCTGTTGTTAAAGTCTGAGAACAAAGATTCTGACGCTTTTGGCAAAGCAGAAATCCTGTATCCACACAGAAATAGTGCAGAGAACATCTAACAGAATAGCTTCTATATTTGTGATATCTATTATTCTTCTATATCAGGTAAGTATTTTAAAAAGACGTTCTTTATCTTAAACTTGTTTACAGGTTTTGTTTGTATAATCATAGGAATAAAAGTGTGAAATTGCCAATACTGAAATATATGTTCTATAGTACCAATTTTATTGTACTACACACGAGTTTCGGATATTGAATCCTCGTCAGTAGTACTTCATGCCAAACAATTTCAATAAAGCCAAAGTGAATTTTCTTAGCGGCATTTACAATATGAACTAATTTCCTCTTGCAAAAATGAGTGGCTCCAAATTTTATGTAGGGTGTATTCAGAAGCGTCTTAAAGTGAACAAAATGGCCAAAAATCGTTAAAAGTTATTTTCAGGAAATTGAAGTGTTACGGCTTATTTGTATAAACATATGAATAAAAGTGTGAAGTTTATTTTAAAGAAATTGAAGTGTTACGGCTTAGTTTGTATAAACATATGAATAAAAGTGTGAAGTTGAAGTATTACGGCTTAGTTTGTATAAACATATGAATAAAAGTGTGAAGTTCATTTTAAAGAAATTGAAGTGTTACGGCTTAGTTTGTATAAACATACTGAATAAAAGTGTGAAGTTTATTTAAAGAAATTGAAGTGTTACGGCTTAGTTTGTATAACATATGAATAAAAGTGTGAAGTATATTTTAAAGAAATTGAAGTGTTACGGCTTAGTTTGTATAAACATATGAATAAAAGAGTGAAGTTTATTTTCAGGAAATTGAAGCGTTCCAACTCGCAACTTTCTTGAGCAAGATGTCAAACCAATCTTAGTGCACGTGTGTGGCACTGTGCTATCGTAATTCCTTATTAGTAATGATCGATATAGTTCTTTCTATATAGAAATGACCTCAGACATTGCAGTTCAAGTTTTGTTTTATAGATTTCATTTTCGTGCATGAACATCGACGGCGGGTGCGGCTAGCCAAAAGGGGATGCTTACTCCTCCCGGGCACCTGATCCCACCTCTAGCTGGCTAAGTGTCCGTCGATGCTCAATTTGGTGCTCTATTGTGAGTGCTGTTGAGATTATCGTCAGGATCTTCTCTTACTCATTCAAGGCAAAGTCATTTAAGACAATTTTATTTTCCTAAGTTTCCTAGTTTGATTTTATGAATTAAGTGTACCTATTTGGTAAAAGAGTGCGCGGCTTCAAATTTCCTATAGCTGTAGGATCGATTTAGGCATTACTCTGAATTTCTATTAAACTGTTAAATGATAAATGAAAAAAGGCATTTCCCTTAATAAATGTTAATGATTTTAAGATATTTTATTTTGTTCATGAGAAATTATTTACCTAAAGGATGGATTAATACTTCTTAGGGCTAATTTGCTCAAACTTCACAAACTGGTTTGCAGGACTTCAAGGTTATATTACAATAATAATTCAAGATCATCCATGATCATTCCTGAAAGGTAAAAGACAATAAGAAAATCAATCTTCTGGTATCAAAATTACTGTGTTCGGGGAGCATCCATTAGTTTACTGTTTTTGTCTTTAATTTAGTGGCTTGTGTTTTGGTTTAACGTTACTACGATTGTACAAGACTCAGCTGACAGCATAAAGACATATTTGAAAGATGTACCATTTCTAATGAACAACTATAAAAAGATTCTACGATTTCTCGATGCTCTTGTCGGTAAGTACGCGTTATAACTCTGTTATATTTCTGTTACCAAGTTTCTTGAAATTTCTAAAACGTGGGTCCTGTAGCATCATATCCCACCCATTCTGTTACGTCTTTCGGTACATTTTTAACATAATAATTTTCACCCTTTGGTCATCTTACTTTATTAAGGTATCCGTTGTACATGTACAATAGAGTCATTTAACATGGCGTTTTAATCATCTCCATTATAAATTATGGTAAAATTTATGCCTGGTAAAGTACTATGAACTATATATTTTCTGAAGGCAATGATGCCCTGAGTACAGATATAAGACTCTCAATTCTTAAAAATCAAAGAGGAAAAACTCTTGTACAACTTTGTTATTTTGCATATGTTATATAGAGAAGATAGACAATTTTTAAAATGCTTCATCAGTTATTCCCCTTTGTTTTCTGGCCCCAAAATATTATTTCTGAGCAGTGGGCATTATAACCTTTCAGAAAATATATAGTTTATAGTACCTTACCAGGCATGGAAAAATACACTATTGTACTTCGGATACCTTAAGATTGACGATCGATCACTGACGAAGGTTAAGTACCCGAAAGATGCATGTCTGGTCCATGCTGCAAATTTATATGCTCTTAAAGGATGTTATCGATTTTAACGTTTAATAAGGATTCTATGTAAAAACCTAAAAAATCAGACATGTTTGGCCACGGCATGTGTCGGATTTTGGAAATTTTTTGTGTATAAGGTAAATATGATGTCATCAGAACGAATTGACCTTCCATTTTTCTCCGACGTTCCGTTGCCATGGTAACCAAGGTTTTGTATAAAAACACCTTTAAACAAGGCATTTTTATGCATACCGTTACCATGGAAAAAATGTTAAATCCTCTTCAGTTGAAACAATTTGATTTTTCGATGCTCCTTCTCTCTGTGTGTCATGTAGATTTGCTTCAGTTTCAAGAAAAATTGCTTATTCAAAATGAGCCATTTTTCGGCCAATTTAGGCCTTATTTTAGCTATATTTTACTTACTTTTGACAAGAGTAATAATGAAATTGCACGAGATTTGAAATACAGTTGACTATTTTCTGAAGAGTATTATCCTAGGACTTCATGGGAATCGAAGGAAATTTATCTAGAAGTGAGATTTTTCTGTTTACATTCCTTTGAAATAGGTTACCATGGCAACATTTGGTACGAAGGTGTAAATACCTGTCATTAGTAAAAAGCTAATTTCTACAGATGTATGCCTGCTATCGTTACAAAACTTGGTATGTAGATGTATGAAAGACCATTTGATGCTATCATTACCTTGAGAAAATGTCAATGTCATTTGCTCAATTTTCAAGGTCATTGAAAAATATTTGCTATTTTCAGGCCAAATTTTGTGGTTTTTCACTAAAACGAGACATGATTAACAGTAAACAGTATGGAACCTTGGCAAAACAATTTATTATCGGTAAAAGTATGATAAATTTGTTTGGATGAGTATCACATTTATCAAAGTCCAATGAAGACCCCAAAAAATGTCACATATTTTACGAAAAATTTTTAGAAAATCTAAATTTATGCTCTTTTGAAAGTATGTCATGCATAGAAGTGAAATACAATTTAACAAAATTGTGATGAATTCTACTTCTTTTGATCGGTTGATCAACTGTTAATATTTAAAATCAAAATATCTAATGAAATAAGTTAGAGAAATCAATTTGAATTAATTGGAAATCTGATTTTTGTCTTAATTTTAGTCTTAAGTTTGAAATGACGACAGATGACCTTTAAATGATTTGAATAATTTGTATACAGGTATGCTATTTCATAATCATAGGACTCAAACATGAGGAAAAACAATCTTTTTAAATATGCGGTATATGGTAATATGCATAGCTGTAGCATTGATTGGCATTGATGAAAAAATGGTGAGTTTCACCATAAATTTTATTTCTTGATTTTTTCCAGCTATAGACATTTATTTTGGCGAGGTGATGTTGAATACCCATAGCATTCACCAAATAATGGTTTTCAACCTTCAAAATAATCAAAAACAGGCCAAAAATGACCCTTAAATTAGACCTTATTTCTGCTAAATTTAACATAATTTGACTGAATATCAACAACTACCTGATAACACCCTCCCCCGAATAAGTTTTTCTTGTTAGAGTTGAACTTACAAAGAAAAGTTTTTGTGTTCATAAAGTAAATTTTGACCATGGTTTCCATGGCAACAGAATGCCACAATATGTCTTATCTCTAATATTTATGGGGGTGTCAAATAGGTTGACCCCGTTACCATGGCAACCGTTGTTCAAATATTACAATATCGTTTGTTTTCATTGTTTTTACATTAAGTATGATAATTACAGAAAGTTTCGACAAAATCCATGACATGCCGTGGCCAGCTGTTTTAGGTTTTTACAGAGAATCCATATTTTAAAACATTTGTACTACTTGGTGAGTGTCACTGCTGGTGGACCAGGAGTCCTCGAGGGCACATGTATTGATCGTCTGTCTTTTCAGCGCATTCGAAACGTTGGTCCTGTAGCATCATATCCAACCCATTCTCTTACGTCTTTCGGTACAATTTTTAACATAATAGTTTTCACACTCTTTGGCCATATACTTTGTTAAGATTGAGTATCACTTGCGAGGGTTAAGTACCCGAAACATGCATGTCTGATCCATGCTGCAAATTTATCTGTTCTTAAATGATGCTATCGATTTTGAAGACGTTTAACATTTGTACTGGTGAGTGTTACTGCTGGTGGACCCGGAGTCCCCGTGGGCAAATGTAGCCAATGTTTAACGTCTTGAAATTAGTTATGGTCGATCAACTTCGGTTGGTAGTCTGTCTCTTCAACGCATTCGAAAATTTCTGTTACCATTTTCTTGAAGTTCCTGTAGCATCATATCCCACCCGTTCTGTTACGTCTTTCGATACAGTTTTTAACATAATAATTTTCACACTCTTTGGTCATCTTACTTTGTTTAGATTGAGGATCACTGACGAGGGTTTAGTACCCGAAACGTGTCTGGTTCATACTGCAAAATCTGTTATAAAATGATGCTATTGAAGACGTTTAACATATCATACGGAATCGAAAAAATATGGTCATAGACACTGATAACGGTTGCATGTATAGAAAGTTACGGCAATATTTCATAATTTTACTACAAATCACTGATGGAAAATACAGGAAAAGATAATTTCAGCATAGAAAAAGATATCGAAAAAAAAAATCTTCAGCAAGACCATGTTCTACTTGCATCAGCGGAACATATCTTCAATAGACGATGTGCAAAAGACAAATTCCTATTGTGACTCGAGATTTTCTACCTACATTTAGAATAAGACTCACCTGGTGTAAAATCTCCAATAAACAAATACACACGAGGATACACACAAAACAATGCAAGTGGATGAATTGATAAAAGAAGAGAGGAGGTCTCCAGCCAGACCCTGTTGCAGCACCAACAGCAAACCACCAAAACACCCGATGCGAAAATACAAAGACGAGCACAGTCACAGACAAAAAGAGACACACAGCATAGAAACATTAAACACAAAAGACTACACATAAACAAACGAGTACAATGGGCAATCGGTGCGGACTTAGGATGGCCATTTTGCTACACAAGCAGCAAATTTTATGGTTATCCGTATTACGTGCGCACTACCCTTCCATTTTCCGGTTACCAAAAAGTATCGAAGAACGCACAATTGTAGTGTAAAACAATCTCAATGTTAGGGAGCAGCCATTTGATCTTTAGGGGAGGGGGGGGGGGTCTGGAAGACTTTTTCCAGCCGGATATTTTTTTAAGCAATTAAGGGCCGGGATTATTTTTTTCAATTTTCCAATGTTGAAAATTAATCTTAAAGTTTAAATCATTCAGCGAGATTTTTCACCAATATTAGATATAAAACACGGTGTGAGATCAGGTGCCAAGGAAGAGTATATTAAGGCGTCTCTTGCTAGCAGATCACTTCTTTTCAATTTCTTGAATGGCATATGACAACAATAATATTTTCATTTAAATGATGCTCAACGCAGACAGGCTATATTATGTTTATGACTTTTGAATTTGATTTTGTTCCTTTGAATAAAGTTTGTTTAATTTTGATTTGTACTTATTTTATGACACACAAAAAAGTGTTTACCGGGCACGTGGAAAAGTCGAAAGAGGGGGAGGGGCAATTTCATGATCCGGAAAAATGTTTACCCCGAAGTCCGGAATTTTTGTTTTGCAAAGTTTTCCTGCCCCTCCCCTAAAAGCAAATGGTTGTTCCCTTAGTTGACTACACATCCAAGACAGCAAAACGGCATAGATGAATATGTAAATGGATAATAAAAAGGGGTGGGCATACGTAATACAGTCTGTGCTCTGCCGGCTGTAGCGAGGAGTCCGACTGACATTCAGAGAGGACAGGTGGTCGGGCCGTGTCTTCTCTTAAGAGGTTTGGACAGGATCCGTCATGGAATCCTGTCGTCATAGTGAAGTATTAAGAATGCGCTTGTACAACACTGTACCAAGTCTAGTGTTCATAAGTAGACTATAAAAGCACTTCACAGACTAATCGGTGAAATGTGTTCCTAGCTCAACACTGGAGCAAAGAACAAATGTGAATAACAACAACAACAAAACAGATAAAAGAAAACAAGTACAAATGCTGTTCTCAAGACAAATTGTCCTTTGAATTCTAGGGGAATTTAAGAATCTTTAAAGACGCTTATTTATTTGTTGTCCAATTCATGTGAAAACATAAAAAATATTTTTTTGAATATGCAAAGAAAGTCATTTTAAAAATGTATAAATTGTGTGTTTTAAAATTTTATGTCTCGGTATTTCTTTCTGTTTGATTTCGAATACCAAATTTTTTTTCTATTTAAAAAAAACAACTAACAAACAATAGAAAACAAAGAACCGAAGTGTTCAAAATCTGATGCCATAGAATGCAGTGTAAGGAATATGCATGTTTCGGATAACCACTTCATATAACTGATTCCCTATGAGTTGTACTTAAAAATCGTATTTTTTCTTTTATAATCAACTGTGTAGATTGCCCGGTTAGGATGGAGACATGAGGATTTGTTCAACCCATAAAAATAATTGTCACCCAAGGGTGAAAGGTCATACTCGTAGTATGCAGTCGCCAGAACTCGGCGTGAGGCGGCGAGAATTTCAAACGGTTTAAAATTGTTGTGCGAGTTTTCATGTCGTGCGCATGTCGAGGAGATGTCGAACAGATGTCGCATCAACTCGTACAGGCATCGTGTGCATGTATCCACTTCTCATAGCTTCTCGCCATGAATCAAACTCGTGCTAGAAGGGCCGAGTTTATATACGAGTTAAAACGACATGAGTACGATGTCTGCACGACATCATGCGAGTTGTACCGACCTCTTCTCGGCATCTGCACGACTTTGTACGAGTTCTGCCGAGTTCAGTACTGAAATCAAGTCTTCCTCTACAACATGCATAAATGTTTTCAATTTCATAGTATAGCAATGATAGAGAACAAAAATAAAAAGAGGCCCAGGTGGGCTGACATGTTCAAGGCTTAACACGAAAAAAGATGTCTTCCTTTTGTATGATTTGCGTGTATCGATTCACGTTTTCTTTCTCAAGACTGCTGAACAGTTTGAATGAATTGGTTTGTACAAGCTTCACGAAAATGTTAATAACACGATACATCTTCATTTCTTAATTATCTCCTTCTGGAAGGTGCAAAATATGTTGAAAAAATATTTTCTACAATCACAGAAAGGATCTATTAGTAAAAGTAATGAATCTGAGTGTCCAAGAAGGCTGCACATTCAAGATTGTTATATTCAAGAGCCGATTATGGACTCTTTTGAATTTGATCATGTACATCCTAAAATTGAGGTCTTATTCTTTCCTTTTATAATAACTTTCAATATTATTTAATTGTAAATATGGATAATAACCATATCCCTGTATACAAGCTGAGAATTATAATACGTACAATGTACCATAAAGTACTAACTATTCTGTCAAGGGAAGGGGGGGGGGTTGTCAAATTTGTTCTTTTCCATAATATTTTCCAATACAACAAGAATATGAATAGAAATCTTTTTGTATCTACAGTTACCTATTTTTAAATCCTGTCAGCTTAAGAAAAAAATATAATATATAAATTTATCGTTTCAATCTTTTTTAAATGCAATAAAATGGACTTAAAATTACAAGTATTAGCTTTACAAAAAGCTTGCCGTCAGTTCGCTGACGTTAAATGTAAAATTCTAGTTAGATAAACTCGGAATAGAATGCATTTACCAATCCCACATTTCCGGGCTTTTCTGTTTATTTCCGATTCAAGTGACGGAAAATTCCGAAAATCTGCGAGTGTTATAGAAAGTATCGATACAAAGACTTTTCGATACATATTTTCGGAAGAAAATACACTGATGCGATATGACTTTGATTTGTGAGATCATCTAGACTCTTCAGCCGACGTAATGAGAGAATCTCATTCATGAATTCTGAATAACCTGGACGAACATTTGCATTTTATGCTATTGTCAACCAATCACATTGCCAAGAGGTATTCTATCCGTGCAAGCATGTTACGAATACCATCAGTCATGACGGTAACAAGATCGTATACGGGTAGTAGGTGCTCAATGTCTTATACCAAGTGAAGATAAAACTGCCAAAAGTTAACATGGGACTGTTTCCTTTTTGTTGGTTTTTTTTAATTATTTATTAGGACAAAATGATGTAAGAGGTTACATGGACAAACTTATCATGATTAATTGCATTTTTCTGGAGTTAGCATGTGTATGCCTTGAACATGTCAGCCAACCTGGGCCTCTTTTTATTTTGTTCTCTATCATTGCTATACTTTGAAAGTGAATTTTAAACATTTATGCATGCTGCAGAGCAAGACTGGATTTAAGTACTCAACTCGGCAGAACTCGAGACAGTGTCGAGCAGAACTAGTACAAAATCGTGCAGATGTCGAGAAGAGGTTGGTACAACTGTCGTGCAAACATCGTACTCATGTCGTTTTAACTCGTATATAAACTCGGCTCTTCTCGCACGAGTTTGATTCATGGCGAGAAGCGACGAGAAGTGGAGACATGCACACGATGCCTGTACGAGTTTATGCGACATCTGTTCGACCTCTCTTCGACCTCTCCTCGACATGCGCACGACATGAAAACTCGCACGACAATTTTAAACCATTTAAAATCCTCGCCGCCTTACGCTGAGTTCTGGCGACATGAGGGGACATTTCTTCGACATGTGAAGACATCTGTACGAGTTCCATGCGACAAAGGACGAGTTGTGGCGAATTGTAACTCGCCACAACTCGTAGCTAGGACTCGCGACAATGTGACAGTAAAATTTATAACAAATCCATAATGTGTTGACATAACTCGTACACTTCTCGTACTCAGCTCCTCTTAACCCTACTTATCTCGTGCTTAACTCGTAGGCATGTCGTCACTTCTCGTATAAACTCGTACGAAACTCGTACTTAACTCGTATCTTCTCGTACTAAAGTCTTCGTTTGTCGAGAAGATGTCGTTTACAAATCGTAGAGTGTCGTACTGTTCTCGTAGAGATCTCGAGCAAATGTCGAGCTCATGTCGTAATCACAAAAAAATCAAGATTAACTCGGGGAAATTTCGGCGAGTTATAACTCGCCAGCACTCATACAAAACTCGTAGCTCCAATTCGCCACAGTATGAGAGGGGCTTTACTCAACATAGGGTATTCCGAAGCGAGCTTAATTGCTCAATCCTGACCTTTACTGTATGTTAACTCTGATATGAACTTATTTCTTGAATAAATATTGCTTAAACCAACGTAGAATATAAAGTAACATGACGTAGTGAGACATGACGTCTCTGGTCGGTAATATGATTTCTCCGGAGGGAGACATGAAGTTTTGTCGTCCTCCCACGTGACGTTTCTGGACCAATAAGATTTCTTTATTCGTCCGATTGATTATATGAGGTATAATAAAATGCTTTATTGGAGTCAAATTACATTCCAAAAAAAAAAAATGTTTGAAATGGCCGTAATTGTAAAAGTCTTCAACTTGAATAGCATCATTTAAGAACAGATAAATTGGCAACGTTGACCAGACATGCACGTTTCGGGTACTTAACCCTCATCAGTGATCCTAAATCTAAACAATGTAATATGCCAAAAAGTATGAAAGTTACTATGTCGAAAAAGTGTACCGAAAGACGTAGCAGGATGGTAGGGATATGATGCTACAGGACCCACTTTTTAGAAATTTCAAGAAATTTTGATAACAGAAATTTAGAATGCGTTGAAGAACCGATCACCCGAAATTGATCGAACTTGGCTAAGTAAGTGATTCGAGACCATCATAAAACAGACTTTCAAGTCTCTAGATAATATAAGGTATGTGAGAACTATGGATACCCAGGGTCTATCTTGCCCATGAAATTACACAACTTATCTTTTTCACACCATGATATGTTCTTAGGAGAGAAAATCAACTTCCTGATTGACTTAATTAAGTATATTTTGTCCCTTTTGGTCGATTGATCTTACCTGAGTGTTATGATGTTATAAAATGTTTAACGTCTTAAAAATCATTAGCATCATTTTAGAGCAGATGAATTTACAGTAATTTTCCACCCCTTTGCCTCTATCAGACAACCTAATTCCATACAGTCTATAAGGGAAATAATACCGCATTCTTGGACAAAACATATATTTTTTCCATGGATAATACTTGAAAAGAAACATTTGTATGCTAACGCTTAATCGCGTTCATTGCTGTGTAACATGTCTCCCAATGAAAAATGATCACGAAAGGTTATAATTGGCTTATTTTTTAAGAAAAGGGAAGAAAAAATTCTGAAATGAATGGAAATGATAGGATATTAATGAAAACTGCATGCATCTATGAGTTTTTATCATTGTCTCCATCCATTTGTCTTATTTTCTTTTCGCGGAGGAAGGTCTGTTTTGCATATTTTTCTAAAATTCATAAGCCTTTCGATTGTGTTTTTTGAAATATGGTTTCGGCTTTTGCTTCGGTTGTTTTTCATTCAATAATTGATATGTTGAGGATATACATTAACCTGATCAAACAAAGTCCTTTTAGATAAAAATTGAATGGAATGGACTTATCAATATTCTGTATTTATTTCAGGCAGTTACTATACAGCAACCTTTGCTGCTGGTATCATACTGATAGCGAACATGTACAAGATATACTCCTCACATCGTAGACACATCAGTCGACTTATGGCGGGAAATAATACATTTATACCTACGAAGTGCTGGGATATGAAACCAAGTGTAATACTGGTAAGAGTGATATGTAATACATCAAGCAAAACGTTTTTAATTTATGTATTTAAGATTTGATTTTTTTTTATGTTATACTTTTCATCAGCCCATTCTGAGATAAAAAAAATAGTTTATACAGTGCCATTACACCTTTTCAATTGTATTGGCTACATAGACCTTTTTGGCTAACCTGAGCGAAGCTCAAGTGAGCTATTGTCATAGTTCGCCATCCGTCGTGCGTCCGTCCGGTGTAAACTTTAAACATCTCCTCTACAATTGCTGCATAAAATTTCGCGGAATTTTACAAGAAGCAAATACTCAAGGCCATCTACTAAGTTTGTGTTTTTCGTTCTGATCGGTCAATGAATATGGCCGCCGAGGACTCTGATTGGCCGACACATTTTCGCCTTCACCTCTGCAACCACTGTACAGAATTTCATGAAACCTTACAGGAAGCATGTACTTAGAGTCCTCTACCAAGTTTGTGTGTTTCGTGTCAATCGCTCATCAAATACGGCCGCTTAGGGCTCTGATTAAGTCATTTTTGACTTTCTCTTTGCAACCATTCCACAGATTTCATTTAACCTTACAGGAAGCAAGTACTCAAGGTCCTCTTCCAAGTTTGTGTTTTTCGTGCCGTTCGGTGAACAAATATTTCCACAGACGGCTCTAACTGGCTGTCACATTTCGACTTCTTCTCTGCAACCGCTGCACAGAATTACACGAAATTTTAAAGAAAGCAATACTGAAGGTACAAGTTTGTCTGCCGATCGGTCAACAAATATGGCTGTCAAGGGTTCTAATCAGTAAAAGTATTTGGGCCACTTTTAATCCTTCGTCTGCAACTGAGATGAGCGATGTGCCCCCCCCCTTGGGCCTCGTTTTTACTATAAGGTTCGCTCGGATCACTTTTGTCTCTTCGTATGATATTTTATCTACTTGATACAATGAAATGACATCATGGCGAAGCAGTGCATGCCACGATTTATAGCGGTTTGACGTCATTCTTGAGTCGATTAAATGTACACGAGAAGACAAAGGTGATCCAAATGAATCTTATCGTAAAAAGGTCTATTGTTTCATTTGTGACGTAAGCATTATGCCATAAATCAATTTAGAAAAGAATGTTATGTCCAAGCTTCATTATCATAAATTGTAGGCTCATATTCTTCATCAATTTTGGGTGAGGCATCTTTACAAATGTGACCTGTTATTGTTGTCATACGTCAATGTCTGAATTTCTGAATTCTCGAAAATGATACAAATCATCCGAACTAGCATTCTCATCAGCCAAGCTGAATGTTCGCCACTACGGAAAAGGGTGAAGACTTCGGAATAGTACAATTGACATTACCTGTAGATGTACAAAGTACAATTCTTGTTCATTTATATATTCATTCTCAATTTCATAAAGAACTTCATTCAACATACCCATTCTTACTTTTACATCTTGACTCTCAATCGAACTCACAACTATTAACTGATTATTTCTTATTCATTCTGTTTTCTACGTTCTATGTTTCGTTGTATTCCTTGCCTTGCAGTGACTTTGACTTGTACTGAACGTTATCATGAAACTCGTCCTGCAGCATTTGCCCCTATTCTCTTTCTCTGCATGTTTTCTAGTTCTACATCCGATCATATTTACATTTTCAATGGGAAGCAATGTTTCATAATGTTTGATATAATATAAAGGAGGTCAAAGCATACATGAAGCCGAAAGAGACAACCCAATCCCGGAAATGGTTTGGTGTAAAAATGAAAGTGGAACATCTTGGACTATAAAGCCGGTCATTGTTGTTATGCCTGGCAATATTCCATCAAATCTGCGTAATGATGATACTATCTGAATCGTTTTAAGAATGACACATGGTATATCAAATGTACTTTCAGGCAAGAAATATAATTTATCCCGGCCTGCAGATAGGACATTTTGTATGGGGTAAAGTATATTTATATCATGTATATTTCCTTGAATCTTTGAATTTAATATAAATTTAAATTAATTTATATAACGGCCATGTTTAACGCTTAGTTTCTACATATTTATAGTAATATGATGTACATACATCAACCATGTTTGGTATTATGCATTAAACGATATTCTAAGATATTCAAAATGCCAATAGACCTGCTTAACTGAGAACACTGAAAATCTTACAATGAATGTGTACAATAAAATTCTAGATTCTACCTTTGATGCAGCTTAAAAAATATTAATATTCACATAGGGAAACAATATTGTAAAAAAGTGGAAGCGGTTTAGAAGAAGATTTAAAAAAAAAGAGACCCTCCTTGACCTAATATGTATACTATCACGCGCCTGACCAATTTTTAAGGGATAGGGCCGAAATGAGCAAACTTGATTAAGGAACGTTACTACTTTATGCATACCAAATATTTTCAAACTCCAGAGGAAAATTTATTTCGAAAATATTGACGACGGACACTGTTTAATCCGATATCACAAAAAGCTGTTTTGAGTGTTTGACAGAATGATGAAAGTTTTATCTATCTGGTCTGATTAGGATTTAAGGTGCGTCATTGGTTAAGATTTAGGACCATTCTTGCGCATCTCCCGTTTAAGTACTCATTGAGCTTGAATTATATAGTTATTTCGTTTTATGACGGAAAATATATCATTTCTGACTCTATTGAAGAGTTAAATTTATAACATGCCTAAAAGACGATAAGGTTGAAAATTTAAACTAAAGTGAATGAAGTATCTGCAGGAAAATGCTTCACGGTAATTTAGAACTATAAAAATTGAGCTGGAGGTACTCTTTTGATTTATCTTACGTAAGTATGAAATAACCCCTGAATTTCGTTTTACATATGGAATATTATTGACTTAAACTGTTTTAAAAGGTACAGCTAATGGATATCGAAAAATTATAAACTTTTTAAATTCGACCCAAATGAAGGCAAATTTTACCGCGCTGATACTTTTTCAAGAAAACAACAAAATGGCACAGTTGTTGAGCATTTGTTCCCTCTTATTTCATCACGGACATATACTTTTTCTTCAATATTATGAACAGTCTTTCTCGGGAGCACAGTTTACTGAGTGTATGAAAATATCGTTGATATTCAGTATCTCTGATATTTTGACCTAAACTTAGTCGATTTTCGTAATTTTTGTCTAATGATCTGTGAATTTGGTACCTACGGTGAAACTTTATCAAAATCAAGTTTTATACAAAGTTAACAATTAACAATCCAAAATCCATTAACAATCCAAACAAAACAATCCATTAACAATCCAAAATTCGCGGATTACCTGAGCAGTATCTATCCTTCGGAGCTTGAAGTCAAAGAAACTACAGAGACAAATAATTCAGCATCCTATTTGGACATAATGTTGTCCTACGACACTGATGGTCACATGAACACCTCACTCTATGACAAACGTGACGACTTCAATTTCAGCATTACAAACTTTCCTTTTCTGAGTAGCAACATCCCTTCATCGCCTGCTTATGGTGTGTTCATATCTCAGTTGATACGCTATGCCAGAGCAAGTACCAAATATACAGATTTTGTTCTGAGAGCTAGGCGTCTTTCAGATAAGCTTCTCAGTCAGGGATATGTTTGTGACCGACTAACATCGTCACTGAGGAAGTTCTACGGTCGATATGGGGAACTTGTCATACACTATGATGTCCCACTCTCCAGAATGGTGGATGATATTCTGTCATAGACCATTTGATCCATCCAACCAAAGATTGTACTCTATGTCTTCCAAAATGGAAGTAACCGGATGTGACAGTTCTACCGAATTGAAGCGACGGGTGTTGCATGCAAGCAGGAGATGCTTACTCTTCCTGGGCACCTGGTTTCATTCCCATATCGGGAGTTCGCTTCTTTTCATATGGTGGAGGTTTTTGTTTGTTTGCTTTGGTTCCTGTTTTATCCTGATTTTGTATGCCTTCGGTTTCTGATTTTCTGAATTATCGATTTTGTGCTGTAAACTGGGATATGGTCATTATCCATATTTGTCATTGCTAACCTGCTTTATTGTATGTTAACAAAGAAAAATAAAATTATAGTCAAATGAGTGCATTTGAGCACTTTTTGAATTTTCGTTACAAATGTGCTTTTTTAAGCAACAAATTTCCCCCATTTTTTACCTTGTTTTTGAAATAAGCAAATGTCTTGATTTTCATCACTGACCTACTTATTTTTCTTCATAAAATGATTTATTGACATCAATCCTACGATTTAAAATGGTTTTCATAAAATTGTTGAAATTCCTTACTATAGAAATGACATGCCTTAAGGTGGTCCAGAACAGTATCAGAAAGAACTCCATCGGAAAACTCTAGATCAATTATGACGTCATAATTCCATTCCGCGACATTGGCGTGTTCTTCGCAATAACGTCAGCATTAAATAAGTCAAACGTAGAAATAAGGGGGAGGGGATAACAAATTTACTATAACTTAAAAACCGACGGTCAAATTTCATTAGGAACTTATCGATGTTTCACTTGACAGATGAAGAAGGTAATATCAAGTTTTCACGGAAAATAGATTGTAAGTTTTTAGATTAACAGACTTTATCATTAAAGATTAACAACTCAAAGATGTTCTAAAAATAGACATAAATTTATCTCCTTTCGACAATTTCTTTGAAGAGTCTAAGTGATCATTTATAATTCTATACATATCTGACTGCCCACATCATATCTAATTGAAAAATACAGAACTTATTAATATTCTGCCTCTACAGAAGATTTGTAACTGTTTTTCATTACCTAAAGTGTGTTAATTACGGCCCATTTATGGGCTTTCAATAGGTATATATGTGCGTTCGTAGCTTCAAAACTAACGGTAAAAAGTGATGAAACTTTGCATGTAGAAAAAGTATGTTTCAATTATTAACATTTATAATTTTTAGGAAAATTAAATGATAGGATCTGTATTTAGTCTGGCTGTCCTGGACCTCCTTAAGTATACTATTCCTGTCATATTTATCGTAACAGAAGCACTTTTATATTTCAGGTTTCCTGTTAAATTTCATTGTTATTTGGATGTTGTGTCTTTTGGTTTCCCTTCTAATCATAAAACCAGATGTTCTTATCTTCATTTTACAAAATTTGCTGTAAGTTGATTTCGTTAGCTTAAGTATAATCGTATGCTAAACTCTTGTTTGTACATACATACATACAACAACAAAACAATGATGCATTTGTGAATTCAAAAACAGAATGTAAGATATCTCTGAAGAGAGTAAACTAAACATCGAAAAAATACTCATCAATTATTCAATCTAAAAGTCGAAGGCAAGGAAAATCTTTAGAATTTCCATTGGAAAAGTTGCAAACCCCGGAATAAACGATACGAGGTGAATCCAGGTGCCCGGGGAGAGTCAGCGTCTCCTAATTGTAATCAACACCTTTTGCAACAGTTCAATGATAATTTGTCGAATTCGGTAATTGTCTTGTTTACATTGTTTAGATTGAGGATCACTGACGAGGGTTAAATACCCGGAACATTCATGTCAGGTCAATGCTGCAAATTTATCTGTTTTCAAATAATGCTATTGAATTTGAACACGTTTAATATTGGTGTTGGTGAAAAAACTTTTAGGCCATTAACAATGTTAAACGTCTAAAAATTCAACAGCATCATTTAAGACCTGATAAATTAATAACAGCATGGACCAGACATGCATGTTTCGGGTACTAAACCCTTGTCAGTGATCCTCAGTCTAAACAATATCAAATGGCCAAAAAGTATGAAAATTATTATGTCCAAATATGTACCAAAAGACGAAGCAGAATGGGTAGGATATGATGCTACAGGACCCACGTTTTAGAAATTTCAAGAAATTTTGTAACAGAAAATCTCAAATGCGTTAAAGAGACAGACGATCAACCGACGTTGATCATACTTAGCTACATGTGCCCTCGGGGACTCTTGGTGCACCAGCAGTGACACTCACCAAGTAGTTCAAATGTTAAACGTCTTCAAATTCAATAGCATCATTTAAGACCTGATAAATTTTCAGCATGCACCAGACATGCACGTTTCGGGTACTAAACCCTTGTCAGTGATCCACAGTCTAAACAATGTAAAATGGCCAAAAAGTATGAAAATTATATGTACCAAAAGACGAAGCAGAATGGATGGGATATGATGCTACAGGACCCATGTTTTATCAATTTCAAGAAATTTTGTAACAGAAAATATCAAATGCGTTAAAGAGACAGACGATCAACCGCCATTGATCGTACTTAGCTACATGTGCCCTCTGGGACTCTTGGTCCACCAGCAGTGACACTCACCGAGTAGTTCAAATGTTTAACGTTTTCAAATTCTATAGCATAATTTAAGACCTGATAAATTAACAGCATGGACCAGACATGCAAGTTTCGGGTACTAAACCCTCATCAGTGATCTTCAATCTAAACAATGTAATATGGCCAAAAAGTATGAAAATTATGTCCAAATATGTACCAAAAGACGAAGCAGAATGGGTGGGATATGATGCTACAGGACCCAAGTTTTAGAAATTTTAAGTAATTGTGTAACAGAAAATCTCAAATGCGTTTAAGAGACAGACGGTCAACCGAAGTTGATCGAATTTGGCTACATGTGCCCTCGGGGACTCTTGGTTGTTAAACGTCTTCAAATTCAATAATTTACGTTCCATGATCAAACATGTACTGTATGAAAAAAGCAGGTATGAGACGAACAAAAAATAAAACAAACAAGAAAAACAAAACAAAAACAAAAAACAAAAACAAAAACAAAAACAAAAGAAAGAAACGGACGGGAAAAACTAGAACATTGGTGCATGAAGGGCAACGCTATTCATGAATACTCTCCTCAGAGTCCAATTGTTGTAGATGCCGTGTAAATGAATAATTACATACGATTTGAAATATGGTATTGCAAAGTTAAGATGTATAAATTCTCTATTTTCGCCGTCTAGGGACAATACTTTAAAGTCAGATATTTTTGAAAGTAAGTCCGTCACATTATAACCATACACACTTACTAGACAATGACCCGCGCAAGCGCGAGAAAGATTGTCGTAGATATGTTGAGTTGAAGAAAATCCTGACGTTAATCTCAACGGCACTCACTAAAGAGTACCATGATGAGCAACGACAGACCCCTAGTATGTTGACATACATTGTATTTAGATACGTTATGTATTGCTCTTGTATGCAATCTTCTGTTCAGATTGATATTGTTTGGCACTGATATTTTAAATAAACTCACTATATGCAGTGGCGGATTTATGGGGTTGCGAGGGCCCCTGGCACTGACCCCACATGTTCTCAAAACGGGATTATTTTTACCCATTTTCAGTAAAAATCGGCAAATTTCGCCTCTTGACCCCTCGACAAAGGGGGCGCTGGATCCGTCACTGATATGAATTTGAAATAATATAATTTTCATTGTCACCGGTAAGAGGATGACCGTAATCAATTACGGCCATCTTAATATTTTGGTATAATAAACGACTAAGCAAAATCTATTGATATTTTTATATATTTTTAAATTATAAAGTGGTTTAAATCGCATTTAATGATTCATTAAGTTTCCAAAGTGAATTTAAGGAACTTTAAAGTCAACTTTTAAAAAATGAAAAGTGACTTGAAAGTTGACTTACTTTCCGAAGGGAAAGTAGTCACAAACGCTTTCCTTCGCTAGCATATTATAAGAACGTAAGGGGCATAACATTTAAACGCATTACTTGTATACAGAAGTGTAAAAATATGTAAGAAAGTGTCCACATCTGAGTTTAACATAGATCCAACAGAAAACGTCATTGAAAAAATTGGCATGAGAAAATGCATAATGTATTTAAAAAGAAATACATATTCCATACTATTAGTGTTGTTTGGGGTCTAACCAGACCGTTCTAGTTCCCTCCGATCGAAAGAAAAGACGGGGCGAGACAATTAATCATCTCTGAGAAAGTTTTCCGACGACGGGATTCGAACTCAGACTATTCAGATTGAGAAATCGGGGTGGGTGCCCGGCGCTCTACCAAATGAGCTATAAAATCCCGTTCTCGAATATTCTCTAGTTCATGGTTAGTGCCCGATCCCGGTTTGAATTTCAGAATTTCAAAGACATAATTAATGATTACACAATAATTAGAAAAAAAATCCTTCTAAACAATTTTCTAATTCACATTGTCATATCATATGCTATACCTTCATATCACGCAATTTATCTCTGAACTCTTCGTTTCGACGGAGAATCGGCTTATTCGTTCCTTTAGTAGTATAGATTTGAATTAACCATGCTCTTGACTCCAAGAAATTGTGCACTATATTATAACTATAACTTGAATTTGATTTATATGGAACTAACACCTATTAAAGTTATCATCTAACTACAGTTTCGTGTTCTCTACATTATCCTTCAGAAGATCTGGTCATATCTATAAGGTTGCTTTTTCATCACAATCGGTTACTATACATGATGATAAATAATTTGAACCATCACACCAAAGATTGTAATCTATGTCTTCCAAAATGGAAGTTACCGGATGTGATAGTTCTACCGAATCGAAGTGGCGGGTGTTGCATGCAAGCAGGAGATGCTTACTCTTCCTGGGCACATGGTCTCACTCTCATTTCGGGAGTCCGCTTCTTTTCATGTGATGGAGGTTTTTGTTTGTTTGCTTTGGTTTCGGTTATATCCTGATTTTGTATGCCTTCGGTTTATGATTTTCTGAATTATCGATTTTGTACTGTATACAGGGATATGGTCATTATCCATATTTGTCATTGACACAAATGAGTATTTATTTGAGGTCATTGGTACATAATAAAAAAGTATTCCCTAAATTAGTACGATCTCATCTTATGCATACCTTTCCTTCTTAGTTATTGTGCGTTACTTTTGACTTGTTATTAAAATGTTTCATTTGATCTATATGTGAATTTGAAACCACAGTAATTTACCTTTGAGTGAAGCGCCTAAATGTTGATCAAATGTTAGTACAAAAATAATCAACTCTCCTTTTGAATATTTTCTTTTTAGGCCCCCAATCGTAGTAGCCCTGATAGTGTATATAAGCATTATTTGTTTCTCCAGTTGTTTCCTTCAATCGGACAACATAGAAAAAAATGGTGTAACAAAAAGCAGGAAGATTCTTGCACTCACAAATTGGTAAGTCTTACTAAAGCAATGCCATGGGAGATATAAATAATAGCCCTCCCGCAACCGATTTGCGATGTACAAATTTGAAAAGAAATCATACAATTGTCCATATGAGTGCTTCTTAATCAAATCCATTACTTTTATATGCTTTATGACCAGTAAATGTCCTATCAGACTGTACAGTATATAATCCATAATAATTATCAAATTTAAATATATCAGAACCCACTAATATTCTAAATTGAATGAGAGGCTGTTTTTGGTCTCAATTTGTATATCTATGGCATGTGACACGAAGAAAGCATTGTGCTTTTTCATCTTAAAATATTATAAACCGAAGATGCAATGCACATGAGAGTTGTCTAAATAACATTTGACTGATATTTTGTCATTCTACTATGTTTCAGGAGAGCGTACCAAAACTTTACATACTTCATGTTTTTCTTCTACATCATTGTGGGAGTGTTCAGCTGTCTGAGGAGAATTTTGGTGTCAGCAGCAGTAGGCTTCTACTATTTGGCACGATTGGATAAATGTATACTGATTCCTGGGCTAGAACAATTTGACACAAGTAAGGGAAAAAACAAGAGGTTTAAAATCCTGACGTGTCCGTTTATTTGTAACTTAATAAGCGTTTATGCTTGTAGATATTTTACCTTTTTAGAAAATATATTCGTGAATGCTCATAATGAATGTATCTATTTTATACTATTCAGAACTCTTTCTGCATTTTATCCATAGACTAATAAGGCACGGTCCATTTGATATTCTGGGGGGGGGGGGGGGGCTTGGTTTTTTTTTTTCGAAAAAATTGATTTTGCTCTGAATTTTGATGAAATAAATAAATTTGCTTATGGTGTGTCAGAAAAAAATAATCTTGCTCTTACAAGTAAACTGAATTTGAAAATCTACCATAAAATTTCGCTTAAAATTCCTGAAAATTTTCCGGCTCGCTACGCTCGCCAGTTTTCAATTTATATTAAAGAAAAACTTTTGGCTCGCTTCGCTCGCCATAGTGCTCTATCAAAAAATTATTTCTTTAATGGCAAATTTCATATTTGAAGATATCAAAAGAATACATGTTATCAAAACATGTATAGTGTAATTTACTATTCAGTTTTTTTTAAATAGAAATGATAAATGCATATCACCATAGAGTCTAATTTTATAATATTCAAACTTTGAAGGAGAACTTCAATTATAAATTTGAACATTTATCTAGAAGAAACTCCCCTCCGACACTCTAACTTGTACCTTATATAAATTTTGTTTACTGAGAATTATATTGTCAAATTCTTTTATATCTCTGTTCTTTAGAAGTGAATTGAATTTTTGTATATTTAGTAATATTTCAGAGTTTTGGTAAAAATAAAGAATTTCTATTGAATAAACACAAGCATTCTTAACATATTGCACATCACTAATGTTTGAAAAAAAAATTTCTTGCTCCAACTTTGCATGAAAAAAATAATTTTGTTCCGGTCCAGGGCGAAAAAAAATCATGCTCCGTCGAAAAACCCAAGAACCCCCCCCCCCCCCTGAATATCAAATGGACCGTGTCTGAACGATTGAAGAACAAGTACACAGTACGCAAATGCTAAGGTCACCAGCACACATACACATACACGTCGATTTTCTGAACCTCTGCTACTTTCTACTTTTATGTATATTTTTAGACGTCATGTACACGTACCCGTTACCCCCATTACCCTTATATTCACTGGACAACATATTTTAAATTAATATATGCATTTAATATATATATTTCTTGATTTATTCTTAAACATAATAGAGTTTTTTTAATTTGGTTCTGATAAATGTTTTAAAGACTTGATTCTGCTAATACAATTTATAGATCAAAATAAATCAAAAGATAAAAGGACCAGAAAATGTTTCTCTGAATCATTAATATAGTCATAAACCTAAAGTAATGTCATGACGTTATATACAGGAATGAATTCATAACTTTCATTTGCCATTTTATTTGCAACATCTCTGCGCACGGTACCTTAAATAAAATCAACAAAAACTATCATAGGTCAAAGGTTTTTGTCCCCAGATCCTCCATCAGTACTTCACTTTAATATCAGGGGGCGTCCAGACTCCTTGCATTTTTGATAAGCATACACCCCCCCCCCCCCAACTGAAATCCTGAATTATCCCTCTCCTATGAATCATGGGTACCAGGAATAGCTGTGCACTCTTGTACATGTATATAGGGACCACATTGATTGAAAACATAAAAATTGCTCGGACCAATAGTTAAATATGTAACATTTCAGATATTTGACTGAAACCGTCCAGCAGTGAAGAAAATGATAAGATATTCCCAGGAATAAACACCGATCCTAAAAAAGTAGGGGATCCAGCAAGACTCGGTTGAAGCATCAATCGCAAAACAGAAAAAAAAAACTCCCAGTCTTAAAACAAAGAGTAAACAAGGAGAGTAATTAAGAGACACAAAAGGGGCAAGGAACACCAAGTTTGATATCAGAACATCAAACGCAAAGACTACACATTAACAATACAATGGGCAATCAGTTTCGATTCGACGGTCATCTCCCATGTCTGAAATTAAGCAAATGATGTTGTTATCCGGATAACGTGCACATAATCCTTCCGGTTTTTTTTTCCTGGTAACCCAGAGATATAAAGAAATTTTGTATATCCACGTACATTTGTATATGTACATAACTATAATAAACATATCATGTTCATAGCTATAATACACATAATTTCATTAAATGCGATTTTAAACATAAAAACCTAATTGGAAATTCGGACCTTTGTAATGGGCGTTTTCGAATTACATCTACGGACCGATCATCCCATGGTCCGATTGTTCCTCTGCTCCTTAATATTGTAGGTATCTTGGTTTCTGAACAGAGACGGGGTGGTCTGACCCTCTCTCCTTAATGGAATAAGAATAAAAAAAATATTTTCTTTAGAACCACTTCACTGCAAATATTCATATTGTGTCTAGAATTTCATTTGAAGGGCATGGTCCCGTCTCAGTCAGAGACCCCTCGATCCTACGTACCCGTCCCATGCATGCCTTATTCCTACCCAGCACAGCCCTCGGCAAATTACCTCTCTAAAAGAGAAAAATAGTTCTTTATTTGCATTTTTGTGATGTATCTACATGTATATACCGGTACAGTATATATGTACATGTAGATTTGTATTGCTTTAATTGTATGATATATGCTTCGTATGTATCCTATCAACACAGGTATTTCAACGCAAAGGTGAAGTCCAATGCTTAGTAGCATGTATCGATCAAATACTTATATATGCACTGTATAGATAGCTTTGATAAAAACTCGTTTGAACGACTTTTTATCTTGTTTGAACGACTTTTTTCTCGTTAAGACGAGCTTTTATTTTTTTCAAACGAGTTTTATAAGTCGTTAAAACGAATGAAAAAGTCGTTTAAACGAGTTTTTATCTAGTTAGAACGACTTTTTTTCGTTTGGTACGAGTTATTATCTTGTTTGAACGAGTTTTATAAGTCGTCAAAACGAGTTATTAACTTGTTTGAACGAGTTATTAACTTGTTTGAACGAGTTTTTATGTTATTTGAACGAGTTTTTATCTTGTTTGAACGAGTTTTTTCTCGTTTGAACGACTTTTTATCTTGTTTGAACGAGTTACAAAAAGGTCGTTTGAACGAGTTTTTATCTCGTTTGAACGACTTTTTATTTTCGTTTGAACGAGTTATTGACTTGTTTGAACAAGTTTTTATCTTGTTGGAACGACTTTTTAATTTTTTTTCTTTCCCAAAAATGGCACTAATAAGCTTTCGTAATATATAGAGAATAAGTGTCTTAATTTGTGTTTTGTTACGGGTATACAACACACAGCAAGTGCATTTATCGTACATGTAATGCGCGTTAGCGCATTTCATGCGATAAATGCATTTGCTGTGTGTTGTATACCCGTAACAAAACACAAATTATGACATTTATTCTATATATATGCACCATAGTTGTTTATTTCATTCTTGTTTTCTGAAATCGCGTTTTCTAGGTAAAAGGGTGACGTTAAAAATTAGGTCACCGCGGGTTCAGTTTGCAGGTTAGAACAGCCGTCGCGGCATGTTTCTTTAGATCTTATGCATTGTGACGTCACGAGTGTTAATACACGAATTGCAGCACGTTTCTTTCAATAATAACATCTCAGGGAATTACATTGGTTGTGCATATATATATATATATATATATATATATATATATATATATATAATCAAAATCAAAGTGACATAATGACGATTAAATTTGTTTATTGCACTAAACGTTTTCGCCTGTTGGCTCTTCAGAGTTGCAATGAATATAAACAATAACAATAACAAAGAACAGTAGGTAGGCAGCGTCTATGACGTCATCATAACGTTACAGTTAGGCGCATCACGTACAAATGTCCCAGACGTTGGCGCACTTATTATTTACGTATATTGATGCTTTAAGAACAATAATAAATAGCTTTTTGTAAAGAAGAAATGAAATCATAGTTTAACAATTCAACTTAGGTTTGAAAATCTCTATGAAATAATCTTCTTTGGCTTTACGTAATTGTTCATTGTCCTCTTTTACTTTGTAAAAGGGGAAAATAGAAAAACTTCCCCCACCACACATATCAAAATGTCCGCTACAAGGAGTGTTTCTAGTGGATGGATCCCTGATCTGTTGTTTGTGTACGCGTACACGGTCCGCCAATTTCGTTCCCGTTTGTCCGACATAGTTTTCGCCGCAGTTTGGACACGTCATCACGTAAATTAAGTTCTTGGATTTGCAATTCATTTTTGCGTTTACGTGAAATACTTTTCCATTTTTAAATGTAAATGATTGACCGGTTTGAATGTACGGGCATGTTCCACAGCGAGGGTCCTGGCATTGGCTAACGACGTGTGTTTCCGTTTCGGTTGTAAATCTGGCTTTGGTGAGAAGTCTTTTTAAATTAGGTGGTTGTCTCCTGCTATTAATGATATCCTGTTGGTTGATGAGACTCCTCAAATTGTCGGACTGATGAAGAATTGGTAGACAAGTTTTTGCTGTTTTGAATACGTTTTTATTTCTCGGATTGTGTGTTGTTACAAATGGAATGATTTTATGGCTATTTGTGTTACGTCTGCTTTTCTCTCTAAGTTCCGGTAGCGGTATTTCCTTTGCTCTGTTTGTGGCTGCGTCAATTAGATTTACGGGATAATTCTGTTTAAGTAGGAAAGACTTTAGTTCTTTTAGTCTTTTTTCTCTTCGATGTTGGTCTGAAACTATTGTACAAATTCGTCGAGCCAAGTTGAACGGGATGTTACGTTTTGTGTGAGATGGATGACAGGAACTGAATATAAGGTACTGGTGTGTATCCGTACTTTTGTAAAACAGATCCGTAGTAATTCTGTTATCTTCCTTAATTATCAATATATCGAGAAAAGGAAGCTCTTTTTCACTCTGTTCCATAGTAAATTGAATGCTAGTATGAAGTCCGTTTAAAAGATCATGAAATTTATTCAAGTCATCCAAAGATCTATTCCAAAAAATGAAACAATCATCCAAATAACGTTTCCAGTTTTTCCGGATGCAATTTCCGAAGTTCGCGTCAAATACATCTTCCGTACGAGAAAATAATTTTTCTTCCAAATATCCCATAAAAAGAGTAGCGTAAGTAGGTGCGACTTTGGTTCCCATCGCTGTCCCCTTTATCTGAAGAAAATATTTATTATCGAAGAAGAAATGATTGTTTTCTAAAACAAGTTTGAGACCATCTATGATAAAGTCTTTTGTAAATCTGGACGGGATTTCATCACGATGTTTTTCTATCCAATATGTGATAGACTCCATTCCTACGTCATGAGGAATATTGGTGTAAAGGCTCGTTACGTCAAAACTTATCAATTTGGTGTTTGCATCGACACTATCTGGGATATAATTTAGGAAGTCAATGTCATCTCTGATGTAGCTTGGGACTAATTTACAAAGTGGCTTGAGTATAATGTCTAATAAATTGCTCAATCTGTGCGTGGGACATGCCGGACCTGCTACGATCGGTCTTAATTTTAAATCACCGGGTTGCGGTAACTTAACATAAGTTGCATTTTTGGCCTGAATTCCATGTTGAATTTCTTTTGACTTATGAATTTTAGGAAGGCCGTAGAAATTACTTGATTTCATTTCGAAATTGTTTAGGTAGTCTATCTCTTTATCGGTAAGAGAATCCGCGTAAACAGAAGTGAATTTTTTAATTTTGTTCATTGTTCTTGCGTCTTCCGGTGACGTCAGTTCGTGATAAAAATTACGATCATTAAGTTGGTCCATAACCATTTTCTTATAATGTTCCCTATCCATAATACAAATTGCGCCACCTTTGTCAGCCTCTTTGATGACGATAGTTGCGTCGTTTGAAAGGGTTTCGATTGCACTACGTTCGCTCCTAGAAATATTATCTTTGATATTTTGATTGTTTTGGTTTGTTGAAGCTGAGCTTTTAAGACAATTGATATAATCCTCCAAATGTTTATCTCTATTCGTTTTAGGTTTGAAATTACTTCTGTTACGTACCAGCGATCCATCGTCGTAGTCATTATCTTGGAAAAATTCACGTAGTCTCAATTTCCTATAAAATTCTTCAGTATCTTTTATCAAGTCCACTTTATTTCCTTTCGGAGTTGGTGTAAATTTTAGACCTTTGGAAAGAAGCTTTATTTCTGTATCTGAAAGATCCCTTTGAGATATATTTATGATTTTCGCATCTACGCGTTCCTTTTCCTTTAGAATCTTTTGAACATGAATGTCTTCTGACGTCCCCTGTGAAATTTGCGTCTCTCCAAAAAATGACGATCTGAAGGATTGTGTTCAGTACAATTCCTGTTTAGATTTTCATTCCCGTTTTGTTCTGAGACTCGGAATCCCTGTCTCTCTCTATGCTTGTAACCACTCATCCTTCCGTTATTTCTTCTTTCATATGTGCTTTCCTGATTAGGACGTGATTCCAAATTATCTTCTGTGTTACTATCTGATCGATTAAATCGCTTTCGGTTTATACGATCGCGCTCGTTATCATCTCGCTCACTTTGTAAGACCTTTGCGTACGTTTGCTCGGAATCCATTTGTGAATTTGTAGTAACATTGTATTCGCGTTTCTTTTGACGGTTAACCTTTCGGTTTTTCACGATTTCCTTGCCGTATGTGCGTTCATATTCATCAAGCCATTTCTTTTTAGACTCCAGGATAGATTCGGATTTGGCGCTTTCACGGTTAACGTCTGCCGTCCAAATTTCTAGAAGTTTAGATTGAACGTTGTCGCTGTATCTTTTCGTGATTTCCTCGCGCATTTTGGTATCACACTCTTCGAATCTTTCTTTGTATTTAGGAACTCGAATGCGTAGAAGTGTGATTTCTGCGTCGAAGCGTTGTAGAGCTAAAGTCATTCTAATTTTTGTTTCTTCGTCGCTTTCTTTGTTGATCGGTTTAATTCTGTATTTTCGCGGTAGAATGACCTCTTTCTTATGTCGCCATTGTTCGTAAGTATTCGCAAGACTCTCGCTTCGAATAGCATTCCAGTAAGCTTGTTTTCTTTCATTTAACATCTTTTTCCAGAAATGACCTATTTCTCTGCGCTTTTGATACGCTTCATCATTGTTATCGTGCGTTTGTCTCCTTTGCAATATAAGATTTGCGTTTGTGTCGAATGTTATATTTGCTTCATTTTCACTCACAGGAACTTTATCGAACGTTTGCTTTAAGTTGTTATCTCTGATTATCAAATCAAGCTTATTGTCCGAACTTTCAATACGTTCCTCCAATCGATGAACAATCTCAGAAATGTTTTCAAATTTTTCATCTAAAGTAGAAAGTTTACCTGAGATGTCTTCTAAGTACTTTTCAAAGTTATTCTCCGCTGCCGCTCTTGCTCTTGTTTGCGTCATTTTTGTCCATATACCAGTCGAATCACAGTAAATAATAAATATCCATTCCCGGTATAGTCAATATAATCAAAATCAAAGTGACATAATGACGATTAAATTTGTTTATTGCACTAAACGTTTTCGCCTGTTGGCTCTTCAGAGTTGCAATGAATATAAACAATAACAATAACAAAGAACAGTAGGTAGGCAGCGTCTATGACGTCATCATAACGTTACAGTTAGGCGCATCACGTACAAATGTCCCAGACGTTGGCGCACTTATTATTTACGTATATTGATGCTTTAAGAACAATAATAAATAGCTTTTTGTAAAGAAGAAATGAAATCATAGTTTAACAATTCAACTTAGGTTTGAAAATCTCTATGAAATAATCTTCTTTGGCTTTACGTAATTGTTCATTGTCCTCTTTTACTTTGTAAAAGGGGAAAATAGAAAAACTTCCCCCACCACACATATCAAAATGTCCGCTACAAGGAGTGTTTCTAGTGGATGGATCCCTGATCTGTTGTTTGTGTACGCGTACACGGTCCGCCAATTTCGTTCCCGTTTGTCCGACATAGTTTTCGCCGCAGTTTGGACACGTCATCACGTAAATTAAGTTCTTGGATTTGCAATTCATTTTTGCGTTTACGTGAAATACTTTTCCATTTTTAAATGTAAATGATTGACCGGTTTGAATGTACGGGCATGTTCCACAGCGAGGGTCCTGGCATTGGCTAACGACGTGTGTTTCCGTTTCGGTTGTAAATCTGGCTTTGGTGAGAAGTCTTTTTAAATTAGGTGGTTGTCTCCTGCTATTAATGATATCCTGTTGGTTGATGAGACTCCTCAAATTGTCGGACTGATGAAGAATTGGTAGACAAGTTTTTGCTGTTTTGAATACGTTTTTATTTCTCGGATTGTGTGTTGTTACAAATGGAATGATTTTATGGCTATTTGTGTTACGTCTGCTTTTCTCTCTAAGTTCCGGTAGCGGTATTTCCTTTGCTCTGTTTGTGGCTGCGTCAATTAGATTTACGGGATAATTCTGTTTAAGTAGGAAAGACTTTAGTTCTTTTTACGGGATAATTCTGTTTAAGTAGGAAAGACTTTAGTTCTTAATGCACCATAATATATATAATATATATATATAGTTCTTATGGTGCATATATATAGAATAAATGTTATAACAGCAAAAACTTGTCTACCAATTCTTCATCAGTCCGACAATTTGAGGAGTCTCATCAACCAACAGGATATCATTAATAGCAGGAGACAACCACCTAATTTAAAAAGACTTCTCACCAAAGCCAGATTTACAACCGAAACGGAAACACACGTCGTTAGCCAATGCCAGGACCCTCGCTGTGGAACATGCCCGTACATTCAAACCGGTCAATCATTTACATTTAAAAATAGAAAAGTATTTCACGTAAACGCAAAAATGAATTGCAAATCCAAGAACTTAATTTACGTGATGACGTGTCCAAACTGCGGCGAAAACTATGTCGGACAAACGGGAACGAAATTGGCGGACCGTGTACGCGTACACAAACAACAGATCAGGGATCCATCCACTAGAAACACTCCTTGTAGCGGACATTTTGATATGTGTGGTGGGGGAAGTTTTTCTATTTTCCCCTTTTACAAAGTAAAAGAGGACAATGAACAATTACGTAAAGCCAAAGAAGATTATTTCATAGAGATTTTCAAACCTAAGTTGAATTGTTAAACTATGATTTCATTTCTTCTTTACAAAAAGCTATTTATTATTGTTCTTAAAGCATCAATATACGTAAATAATAAGTGCGCCAACGTCTGGGACATTTGTACGTGATGCGCCTAACTGTAACGTTATGATGACGTCATAGACGCTGCCTACCTACTGTTCTTTGTTATTGTTATTGTTTATATTCATTGCAACTCTGAAGAGCCAACAGGCGAAAACGTTTAGTGCAATAAACAAATTTAATCGTCATTATGTCACTTTGATTTTGATTATATTGACTATACCGGGAATGGATATTTATTATTTACTGTGATTCGACTGGTATATGGACAAAAATGACGCAAACAAGAGCAAGAGCGGCAGCGGAGAATAACTTTGAAAAGTACTTAGAAGACATCTCAGGTAAACTTTCTACTTTAGATGAAAAATTTGAAAACATTTCTGAGATTGTTCATCGATTGGAGGAACGTATTGAAAGTTCGGACAATAAGCTTGATTTGATAATCAGAGATAACAACTTAAAGCAAACGTTCGATAAAGTTCCTGTGAGTGAAAATGAAGCAAATATAACATTCGACACAAACGCAAATCTTATATTGCAAAGGAGACAAACGCACGATAACAATGATGAAGCGTATCAAAAGCGCAGAGAAAACGGTCATTTCTGGAAAAAGATGTTAAATGAAAGAAAACAAGCTTACTGGAATGCTATTCGAAGCGAGAGTCTTGCGAATACTTACGAACAATGGCGACATAAGAAAGAGGTCATTCTACCGCGAAAATACAGAATTAAACCGATCAACAAAGAAAGCGACGAAGAAACAAAAATTAGAATGACTTTAGCTCTACAACGCTTCGACGCAGAAATCACACTTCTACGCATTCGAGTTCCTAAATACAAAGAAAGATTCGAAGAGTGTGATACCAAAATGCGCGAAGAAATCACGAAAAGATACAGCGACAACGTTCAATCTAAACTTCTAGAAATTTGGACGGCAGACGTTAACCGTGAAAGCGCCAAATCCGAATCTATCCTGGAGTCTAAAAAGAAATGGCTTGATGAATATGAACGCACATACGGCAAGGAAATCGTGAAAAACCGAAAGGTTAACCGTCAAAAGAAACGCGAATACAATGTTACTACAAATTCACAAATGGATTCCGAGCAAACGTACGCAAAGGTCTTACAAAGTGAGCGAGATGATAACGAGCGCGATCGTATAAACCGAAAGCGATTTAATCGATCAGATAGTAACACAGAAGATAATTTGGAATCACGTCCTAATCAGGAAAGCACATATGAAAGAAGAAATAACGGAAGGATGAGTGGTTACAAGCATAGAGAGAGACAGGGATTCCGAGTCTCAGAACAAAACGGGAATGAAAATCTAAACAGGAATTGTACTGAACACAATCCTTCAGATCGTCATTTTTTGGAGAGACGCAAATTTCACAGGGGACGTCAGAAGACATTCATGTTCAAAAGATTCTAAAGGAAAAGGAACGCGTAGATGCGAAAATCATAAATATATCTCAAAGGGATCTTTCAGATACAGAAATAAAGCTTCTTTCCAAAGGTCTAAAATTTACACCAACTCCGAAAGGAAATAAAGTGGACTTGATAAAAGATACTGAAGAATTTTGTAGGAAATTGAGACTACGTGAATTTTTCCAAGATAATGACTACGACGATGGATCGCTGGTACGTAACAGAAGTAATTTCAAACCTAAAACGAATAGAGATAAACATTTGGAGGATTATATCAATTGTCTTAAAAGCTCAGCTTCAACAAACCAAAACAATCAAAATATCAAAGATAATATTTCTAGGAGCGAACGTAGTGCAATCGAAACCCTTTCAAACGACGCAACTATCGTCATCAAAGAGGCTGACAAAGGTGGCGCAATTTGTATTATGGATAGGGAACATTATAAGAAAATGGTTATGGACCAACTTAATGATCGTAATTTTTATCACGAACTGACGTCACCGGAAGACGCAAGAACAATGAACAAAATTAAAAAATTCACTTCTGTTTACGCGGATTCTCTTACCGATAAAGAGATAGACTACCTAAACAATTTCGAAATGAAATCAAGTAATTTCTACGGCCTTCCTAAAATTCATAAGTCAAAAGAAATTCAACATGGAATTCAGGCCAAAAATGCAACTTATGTTAAGTTACCGCAACCCGGTGATTTAAAATTAAGACCGATCGTAGCAGGTCCGGCATGTCCCACGCACAGATTGAGCAATTTATTAGACATTATACTCAAGCCACTTTGTAAATTAGTCCCAAGCTACATCAGAGATGACATTGACTTCCTAAATTATATCCCAGATAGTGTCGATGCAAACACCAAATTGATAAGTTTTGACGTAACGAGCCTTTACACCAATATTCCTCATGACGTAGGAATGGAGTCTATCACATATTGGATAGAAAAACATCGTGATGAAATCCCGTCCAGATTTACAAAAGACTTTATCATAGATGGTCTCAAACTTGTTTTAGAAAACAATCATTTCTTCTTCGATAATAAATATTTTCTTCAGATAAAGGGGACAGCGATGGGAACCAAAGTCGCACCTACTTACGCTACTCTTTTTATGGGATATTTGGAAGAAAAATTATTTTCTCGTACGGAAGATGTATTTGACGCGAACTTCGGAAATTGCATCCGGAAAAACTGGAAACGTTATTTGGATGATTGTTTCATTTTTTGGAATAGATCTTTGGATGACTTGAATAAATTTCATGATCTTTTAAACGGACTTCATACTAGCATTCAATTTACTATGGAACAGAGTGAAAAAGAGCTTCCTTTTCTCGATATATTGATAATTAAGGAAGATAACAGAATTACTACGGATCTGTTTTACAAAAGTACGGATACACACCAGTACCTTATATTCAGTTCCTGTCATCCATCTCACACAAAACGTAACATCCCGTTCAACTTGGCTCGACGAATTTGTACAATAGTTTCAGACCAACATCGAAGAGAAAAAAGACTAAAAGAACTAAAGTCTTTCCTACTTAAACAGAATTATCCCGTAAATCTAATTGACGCAGCCACAAACAGAGCAAAGGAAATACCGCTACCGGAACTTAGAGAGAAAAGCAGACGTAACACAAATAGCCATAAAATCATTCCATTTGTAACAACACACAATCCGAGAAATAAAAACGTATTCAAAACAGCAAAAACTTGTCTACCAATTCTTCATCAGTCCGACAATTTGAGGAGTCTCATCAACCAACAGGATATCATTAATAGCAGGAGACAACCACCTAATTTAAAAAGACTTCTCACCAAAGCCAGATTTACAACCGAAACGGAAACACACGTCGTTAGCCAATGCCAGGACCCTCGCTGTGGAACATGCCCGTACATTCAAACCGGTCAATCATTTACATTTAAAAATGGAAAAGTATTTCACGTAAACGCAAAAATGAATTGCAAATCCAAGAACTTAATTTACGTGATGACGTGTCCAAACTGCGGCGAAAACTATGTCGGACAAACGGGAACGAAATTGGCGGACCGTGTACGCGTACACAAACAACAGATCAGGGATCCATCCACTAGAAACACTCCTTGTAGCGGACATTTTGATATGTGTGGTGGGGGAAGTTTTTCTATTTTCCCCTTTTACAAAGTAAAAGAGGACAATGAACAATTACGTAAAGCCAAAGAAGATTATTTCATAGAGATTTTCAAACCTAAGTTGAATTGTTAAACTATGATTTCATTTCTTCTTTACAAAAAGCTATTTATTATTGTTCTTAAAGCATCAATATACGTAAATAATAAGTGCGCCAACGTCTGGGACATTTGTACGTGATGCGCCTAACTGTAACGTTATGATGACGTCATAGACGCTGCCTACCTACTGTTCTTTGTTATTGTTATTGTTTATATTCATTGCAACTCTGAAGAGCCAACAGGCGAAAACGTTTAGTGCAATAAACAAATTTAATCGTCATTATGTCACTTTGATTTTGATTATATTGACTATACCGGGAATGGATATTTATATATATATATATATATATATATATATATATATATATATATATATATATATATATATATATATATATATACGTTTCTTTGATGATAAAATGTTGGGTGTATTGATCATTACCCCATCTCTGACAAGTTTGCCTTAAAATCCCGGATAGCGATTGGCTAATAGCGGTCACGTGAAGACGTGGTATATCTTATACCGGGCGCCTAGCTTTTTATCCAGGACCCCTTGTGTCGTCACAATAGTATCGGCTTCGCCTCGCCCGGTATAAAACCTAGTGACCTGGTATCATCCCGTACCAGGTCACCAGATGACTAGATAACTAATAGTACTAAGTCTTCATTGACTTCTTGTATTTCTGCATTCATCCTCTTAATTTCTGTATAAATTATAACGTACACAAAATCCTACATTTTATTTAAAAAAAAACACACTGTTTTATTTACTTCAGAATTAATAATCCTTACATCTGAATCCTATTAAAGGTGGCTCAATAATCCAAAAATTCTTTGTCAGAGTCAAAAAAATTATTCTGTATATTTGACATTCATGTCTGATGATTTATATTTGTAATTAAGATTACAAATAGATAGATAGATACATGATATAGGGATAATAATTTCACATTAGAAGCATTCTTGTGATTATTTTCACCATAATATTATCAAATATGTCTATTTCTTTATAGATAATGCTTTAATAGAGTAAAATAGCTAAAACTGTTCCCGAAACGTACATTTTTGTGCACCCCCCACCCAAAATGAAAATCTAAAAAAAGTACCCAGTACCCTTATTTGTCATCAAAGTGATAAGAAGTCTTTGTCAGAAGTTATTTTCTTTTACATATTTCTCAACGACAAACTCTGTTCTTCAAAAATAATTATAAAAAAGTACATGTTTTCGGTCATCCTGATTCAAAATACTTGGTTGTCATAGAAACGATTTAAAAAAAGGGGGGGGGGGGTAGGATTGTCAATAAAGAAGGGGGCGATTCTGAAATAAGTAACACAGAAGATGAAATTTCTAGATTTAGTTATCTCTTAAACGGCGTTAACAGTGTAAAATAAGCGGGGTTTTTTCAAAGCACAACGATCGCCGGGTGTCGGAGATACGGAAATATGAATAAGAGAAATAGAAAAAGTAAACGGAAGCGTTTTTAAACATTTTGACGTTCAAGGTCAATAAGTAGACGTTACTATCCTCCCTCGTTCTCGATAATACGTGCACTCATCTGTAAAATGGATATATCTTTGAACAAAGCAGGGTTAAAACTAAAATTCACTCACTTAAAGTTTTTAAATAGGGAAACTTTATTCGATAACATCTCGCCGCGAAGTACGATAGTTGACAGATTGTAGAAAAATTTGTATTACCTAAGGTAATGAGAGATAGCAAACTTTAAATATTTCATCTATTATATTGCTAAAATCTGTATTTAATTGCAGAAATATCCTGTTTGATAATTAAGCTTTAGTTTTTCTACTTGATTTTATTGCCAAGCAACACACGGTTGGATTTTCGATGATGACGTTATGAAAATAACACGTTTTCGGCAGTAGCAAGGGTGTCTCACTTACGGGATATTTTTAATATATAGATTTAACGATGCATATGACTATAGATATATTACATTCAGATTGTAGATGATAATTTTCTGGTTCCATCGATACCAAACTTTTCGAAATCCGCCAAGAAAGAAGCGAATTAGAGGAGTTTGAAGACCGAAACCGCACTCGGTACTATTCGAACCAGTATTGACGCCGGGAATATGATGACGTCAAGCAATTATTGAGCCTCCTTAACTTGATGTACTTTAACACCAATTCTTTGTAAGCACCAGAAATTTATCATATGGGCCCGGCACGCTATGTCACAGATCCTTTCCGTTTTTATCCAAATGATAGGTCATGATGAAAATATTTGAAAATGACGAAAAAAATCACATATTTATGCTGGTTGCCATGGAAACGAGATGTAAGCACTGAAAAAGTGCAAGTCTAGCTTTTTTGAAGCCTCACAGGATGTAATTATCACATTTACTTCCGACAAATGTGTTTGAATCGTAATGTTTAATCCTATGTCTTTTTGTTAAAACCATAAGATGACGGGAAAAACTACGAATAGGAAGTTACCATGGCAACAATTTTACCATTATCTGAAGATAGCAATTTTCAATTTTTAAGTTAAATAAAGGTAAATGGAGAAGATTTTAGGAAGTTTAAAGTTTAAAGAACTCAGACAGCAAAAGACAAATTGTAATTTCCCTTGGTTGCTAAGGCAACATGGATGATATCCAAAGAAAATATTCTGTTAAGTTCAGAATGTATACCGTAATTCTTACAATATCAAAGGAGAAAACATGAAAAAAGATTAATTAATAATAAGCTTTTACGGTTATCTTAAATTTCTTTTACAAATAGTTTGCTCAATACTAAGAGAAATAAACCGTTGCTAAGGAAACATATAGAAGATTAAAGCTTTAAATTTGAAATAGGCTTGTTTGTATCCTTCGATACGACCATTTTGAATAAATATAATGGATTTAAACTTTTTCTATAAAAATGTTTAAAAGTAAAGTAACCTACATCTTTATCACACAGATATTTCTTTGTAACCTCAAAAAAAAAAATTAGATTTCAAAAGCTTTTTTAAAAAGTCCAAAACAAGAAGAAATTTGTGTAAATCGGTCTTGTTTCCATAGTAACACAGCAAAAATGTGTCTTGTTTTTATCGAAATGAATTATATTGGTAAGGTCAATTCTGATGGAGTGGGAAATATTACTATTAAAACACTTCATTCTTAAAATTCAACTTTATGTCAGATGGTTGCAATAGTAACGTTTACCCAACCAATTTTATTTAAGCTTTAGAAAGGGTGCATTACATGCGATATAAAACTGTTATCATAAGTTCTTTCAAACAAATAGATAAAATGGCTAATTATTATCTCAAAGCGATTTAGAAACAGAAAATAGAATTTATTGCCTTAAAGAATTTTATGTGAATAAGCAATATTTATTACCATGGTAATCATCTGTATTAATAAAATCTGAAGAGATAATGAATTTGGTTGAATATCTCATAGCCTCTATTGTTGAATTATATAATAATTGAAATTATGAATCCATTGCATGAGACACAGTAATGCTTCAAACTTGTTTAATTTTCATATATTGATATCTTATGACCTGGTTACCATTGCAACCAAGTAAATTGGCAACAATATGTTGATTATTTTCTATTCCCGACATGCTGTCCTATCCGTATATGAAATTTCATGAAAATCGGAGAACATGCTTGGCAAATACAGAGAATATTTACGTCTTATATCATTAAAATTTAGTTTTCATTGATTTTCAGGTTATATGGCATATGTTGCATTTCTGCGTGTTCAAATTTCCCACAGTAATCCTATTGTGATGACATTTTGTGAGTTGTTGGTGCGTCGGATAAATGTACTGCATCCTAATAGCACAGGCCAGTTATCCACTGTTTCAATTGAAGATGGGAAAAGGAATCAAAAGACAAAGTCACTCGCTCGCAGGCGTTGGTTTAAGGCAGTCACACTACTACGTAATCCAGCCTTGATCTGTGAAAGTAAACCACAACTCCTGAAGAAGACAGTATCGAATCAGGGCATCGAGGAGAATATACATGTAACTCATTACGAGAACATTAAAGTTTATGAGAACAATGCAATTTGAACTGTTTTTCTCATTTCATATGATTGTATTCTATTTTGTCATTTAATATAATGACAGCAAACTTTATCTGTAATATCACATACATGTACATACCTGAATAGTTCATATTGACTTAAATGTTTTATTTTACGTTGTACATACTTTTAAAAATTAAAGATGATATGTCCCTTCTAATTGATGTATTTGTTGATCGAGGTTGAGTTTATAACATGACATAAATTCGAGCTAAATGTACAAGGAGAATTATTTTAGTAGTGCTTTGACCGTGGTTCGTCTGTTCGAAACATCATATTTTCGTTTCCTAAGAAATCGCTGCAGAGATTTCACGAAACCATATGGTAAGCAACTATTCAGTTTCTCTACCCAGTTTGTGTTTTTTAGAGCCGATTTGTCTACGAATATGAATGAGAGAAAGAAGATCCTGACGACAATCTCCACAGCACTCACAACAGAGCACCAAATTGAGCGTCGACGGACCCCTAGCAAGCTAGAGGTGGGACCAGGTGCCCGGGAGGAGTAAGCATCCCCTGTTTGGCAAGCCGTATCCACCGTTTGTGTTCACGCATGAAAATGAAAACAATATCTACAAAACATGCACCGTCTGAGGTTATGTCTATGGAGAAAGTGCTATGGCAATCTTGTCAGGGAAAATCATTAAAACAATTACTGTCAAAACCCTTGCGGGGAATTTTCTTACGAGCTCAACACGACAAAGGGGATAAGTGTGACACAATTATTAAACGTCTTCAAATTCGATAGCATCATTTAAGAGCAGATAAATTTACAGCATGGACCAGACATTCGGGTACTTAATCCTCGTCAGTGATCCTCTATCTAAACAATTTAATACGGCCAAAGAGTGTGAAAAATAGTATGTCCAAAAATGAACCGAAAAACGTAGCAGGATGAGTGGGATAGTGTCACGACATTGTCATCCTACTGTGTTCATTTCTATATCTAAAGCTAGAAATGGCCACGTATATATTACACACGAAGATGCAGATAAATAGAATTCAATGAAAGTGTGTACCTAGCTAAAGTCGGTCTACTTTTGTTTACTTTTGACACGATCTCCAGCGAGCTGTCAAACGATGTTTACAGTATTAAAACGCCTCGTACGATGAAAACATGGAATAAACAGAATAATCAGATTACCTGGAGACTCTAACTATCAATTACATCTCCATATTTCTTGAAATATTGGTAAAATATGCCACAATTCACTGGGACAAACTCTGATCTGCACGGCGCCATCTTTATTTTATGACAACTTCCGCTGCAATGCATGCACTTTGGTGCACTTGCTGCAAGTATGACGTCACATGCATGACAAAACTTATCAATAAAAAGAGCTTCGATCAAGGGATTATTGTGATTCTGACCATTCTCGCTCGCCTATACGACTGCTGATAGAACACGCTATAAGCGACTTTCTATACGATCTTTCACAACCTTTCACGACTTACAACCTTATTCCAAGGGAAAAGTAGCAACTTTGCACTTCTACAAACTTTACAACCTTCGAATGCATAAAGAGCAGTAACTCTAACAACCGATACCGGTTACAATCAATCGAAGGTTGCAACCTTCCTTTTGAAATAAACATATATTCTCGCACTATCTCATAAAGTGCCACAGATATTTTACATATCACTCTTTCGATCAGAAATATAAGGCTTTTAGAGCTATATTAGATCAGAAGTAACATATACAAAACAGCTATAAATCTTCAGTATCCTGATCGTCGGTGGTAAATACCCCCAACCTTGGTGGTAAATTTACGCCACCCGTAACGGTTGCAATCTTTGTTATCAAAATAGAATAAAATCATCACAATAAAGGGGTTATAACTTCCCGACCTGTACATATTGTACAGCTCCGGGGATCTTGTACAACCTACAGGCTATATGTCATATTAACTTACGAGAATTAGTTAATTACCGCATAATCATAAAATTAGATTATCTTACGGCAATACGCCACTAGAAGTAGAAATCTACTAATTTGACGTCTTTGCAACTTCTAGGCAATACAATTACTAGAATTAAAAAGAGTTTGGATCAATAACGTTCTTCCAATCAGTGATAAGCCATATACATGATGTAGATGCACGCTTTCTAACTCTCTCTCACTCTCCGAAGACGCACGTGATAGATCATACCTGTCCTGGACTACAGATAAAGACTAAAAGATCGCGCTGATTTCGGTATTTTATTGTTAATACATATTTGAAATTGTAACACACTGTTCTTGATATGGGTAACTCAGTTGTAGTCGATCAAAGACGATCCAACAAACTTTGTAGGGTCGCACTGGTCAAGGGATAGCCTCGCTACAGGACCCACATTTAAGAAATTTCAAGATTTTTTATAACAGAAATTTTGAATGCGTTGAAGAGACAGACGATCAACCGAAATTGATCGAACTTGCCCTCGGGGACTCCTGGTCCACCAGCAGTGACACTCACCAAGTGGTTCAAATATTAAACGTCTTCAAATTCGATAGCATCATTTAAGAGGAGATAAATTTACACAAATGAGATAAAGCAGATTCTGACGACAATTTCAACAGCACTCATGAAGTCAAGGAACTATCTTTGCTGACGCTTGTGTAACTGCTGTACAGAAATTCACGAAACCTAGAAGGAAGTTGAAAATGAAAATATGTCTTTGCACCAGCTGATAAAGTGGCCAACAACATCATAATCATTTGAAAAAGTTGCTACATATCAACTTTAGTTACGGAACTTTCGTCTACTAATACTAAATCAAAAGCAATGAAAGTTTTTCAAACATTTAGAGCAAGCATACCAGTAAAGTGTCGTCATTCAACATCTCTATTTCTAAATTGGATCTCCCAACACTATATTGCATACCAAACCTACACCAGTCCCCTTACAAAATTTCAATTTATTGCCAATTCTAGTAACTGTTCAACTACATTTTTGTCTGGAAATCTGACGTCGGCACATCCGGCTATTTAAGAACACGTGACTAAATATTGTGAAACTACTCTAAACAGGAACGATGCAAATTTCTTTTGGTCTATTTAGAATTCAGGGGATGCGATTGACAAAATGAATAGAAATTTCCAAGCCAATACGATTTCTTCATACGACTTCTCCATCATGTACACCACACTTCCTCATGACAAAATTAATGATCGATTATCTAAACTCATTAAATGTTTTGATCGAGAGCGGAAAACTTACATTTGTACATCTGAATCAAAGGGTTACTTTTCATCAACAGACTACAAATCATACAAATCATGGACATGTAGTGATTTGTGTAATGCCCTGCCATTCTTCTTGGACAACATTTATGTTAGATTTGGCGAGGATTTATACAAGTAGGATGTAGGGATTCCTATGGGTACTAATTGTGCGCCTCTTGTTGCAGATTTATTTTTATGCACTTACGAAAAAAATCAACCAAAATTTTCAAAAGCAAAGACAATTTAATGATTTGAAATGTTTCAGTGATACTTCTAGGTATCTGGATGATATTCTGACTATTGACAATCCTGCTTTTGAATTATATTAGAATGAAGTTTATCGACAAGAATTAACACTTAAAAAGGCAAACGTTACGAACACAGAAACACCATTTTTGAACCTAAATATCAAACTTATAAACGGAAAGATTAATACATTGTCAAGTATTTATGACAAAAGAGATGATATTGGATTCAACATAGTAAATTTCCTCTGGCTTGATGGTGATGTTCCAAGACTACCGTCTTACGGCTTATACATATCACAGCTCATCCGGTACGACAGAACACGTACTAATATCATTGATTTTCACAGTAGAGATTTAAAAATTATCAAGAAACTTTTAGGTCAAGGTTTCCGCTTTCATTAAATAGCTAAGACTTTCAAAACTTTCAAAAATTACAGTAAAGTTCTGTTACATTTCGAATCTAGACAAGCGACAGGGTACATTACTTTGGGTGTTACACAGCCTGTCTTCTATGGTGATATGATAAACAAAATTGGAAGGATCAAAAGTAGACAGTAAAATCATCGAAAGTGCGTAAGAATCATCAAACGCCTGTTACACTGTAGATACTATCCTAATGTCACCAGACGGACACTAGGCTCGGCACGTGTCCAATCTACAGTCTTGTACCAGCGCATTCTTAATACTTGCATTCTGACTGACTGTGACGACGAGACTCCATGACAAGCCATGTCCAAACCTCTTTAGAGAAGACAGGGTGCCGACCACCTGTCCTCTCTGAATGTCAGTCGGACTCCTAGGGTGATAGAATACATGAGCTCTGTATTACGTACCCCTCACTTTATATCCATTTACATATGCATCAGTGTTGCTTGGGCCCCTGCGTTTTGCGGTCTTGTTTGTGTGCGGTCACCTAACAGTGAGGAGATTGTTTTATATCGCAACTGTACGTTCTTCGAAGCCTCTGGGTCAGGATAACCACACCATTTGTTACTTGCGTAGTTGGAACCCTTCGACATTATTGCGTAGCAGATGGCCGTCCAAAGTCGGCACGGGTTGCCTATTGGTCTTGTTTGGCTATGTGTAGTCTTTTATGCTTAATGTTTCTTTGTCGTATGTCTCTTTTTTATCTTTTACTGTACCTTCCGACATAGAAGTAACCCGATGTGACAATTCTACCGAGGAGACAGACGATCAACCAAAGTTGATCGAACTTGGCTACATGTGCCCTCGGGGACTCTTGGTCCACCAGCAGTGACACTCACCAAGTAGTTTAAATGCTAAACGTCTTTAAATTCAATAGCATCATTTAAAACCTGATAAATTTACAGCATAGACTAGACATGCACGTTTCGGGTACTAAACCTTCGTCAGTGATCCTCAGTCTAAACAATGTAATATGGCCAAAAAGTATCAAAATTATTATGTCCAAATATGTACCAAAAGACGATGTAGAATGAGTGGGATATGATGCTACAGGACGCAAGTTTTAGAAATTTCAAGAAAATTTCAAATGCTATGAAAAGACAGACGAACAACCAAAGTTGATCGAACTTGGCTACATGTGCCCTCGGGGACTCTTGGTCCACCAGCAGTGACACTCACCAAGTAGTTCAAATATGAATCGTCTTTAAATTCAATAGCAACATTTAAAACCTGATAAATTTACAGCATGGACATTGGGAAGTGGTCATTTGTCATCTATGACCAAAAAGAGCAATGGATGGTTGATGGTAGGATGTAAACGTTCCTTAATTTTGATGAAAGTTTAGGATGAAATAAAAAGTTCCAACATTGCAAAGTATATATGGTGTCAAAATGACTTAACGCAGGGAAAGAATTCTTAACATGTTCAAAATACTTGTTTAATGTAAAGCAAACCTTGAAAAATATATTACAAAGAAAAGAAGGATATCCCATATAGTGAAAAGGAGGATATCCGAAATAGTGAAAACAGCGCTGACTATATTATTTGGAGACAAGAAAACCCATTTTAAACTCGTCAAATTCCCTTTTCATATTGGATATTATATAAAAACGATTTTACTCCATGCGTACATGCCAATACTTGAAATATACATGTTCAGTTTTTGATAACATCTCAGGTTATAGAAAGGCCTCCTAGCCGTTAATCTGAATCATATATCATTTAAATGACGTTGTACTTATTAACTTATCAAAGAATAAGAAAAGGTTGGTGTTCCTTGTCCCCTTTGAGTCTATTTCTGTGCGTGTCAGCTCTGTGTTTTTGCAATGGGTGTTTTGGGGTTTGCTGTGGGTGCTGTAGCCGAGTGTTGTTTGATATTACCTCCTTTCTTTTTCGTAATTTTGCGAACTCGTTATCTTCTTGGAAAAACATTTAACGTCCTTCGGTATATTTAGGACATAATTTTAACAGATTTTGCCCATTGTTACATTGTTTAGATTGATGATCACTGACGAGGATTAAATACCCGAAACGTGCATGCCTGGTCCATGCTGTAAATTTACATGCTCTAAAATGATGCTAATGAATTTGAATACGTTAAACATGTATGTCTGGTTCATTGCATTTAGACATTTCGGTTCATAAGACGCTTTTTGGGGAGTTGAATTGGTCGCTTCGTTTGAAGTTGCTGGTTTATTTTGTCTACCACTCAACAATGAATGGTGGTACGTCCTATGTGTTAAATGTTTTCATTTCTTGAGGAGTCTTTCCTGTGGTTAGCATGTTGTTTGTATAATGCGATACGAATAAGATAATGTAACATATAGTGTCCGTGATAAGATAACAGCACTGACAAATGATGTCTCAGTCAATTTTGATTGATAACTTATAACCCGCTTTTCTGAAAATATAAAATCTGCGTAACATGAAGTATAAGGAATATACAGTAAACTTCTTAGTATTGAAAAGGAAAATTCTTGCAGACGGATAGAAAGTAAGTCCATTTTTTGTATTTATATTATTCCTAGAGAAGTTGTAAGAATAAGGTCTTGGTTTAGCCTTGAAATAGGTCGACTATTTCTCGTGTCCATTATTTAAGGAATTTTTTCTATGTTAAAATATGTATCCGAAGATTCCTTGCATATTTTTAAGAAGATTTTTTTAAAAAAAGATTTTATTGCAATGGGTAGAAGGAGTAGGGACTACCAATGTCGGAAAATTTAAAACAGCGTAAATCCCCCTTCACACTTTCACGGATCAAGCCATGGATAGCTACGGATCGAGAGGAAAAAAAATTGCAAATAGATATCCGGAGCAATTCGTAACTCGACCCGGTGATGGTCTTGACAAGTCGTAGCTATTCTTGGCAATCCTAAGCTACCCGGAATGAGACAGAAACTTTTTGAACATGTTAGAAGTTTCTACGACTCCGCTACGGTTTAATCTGTAGTAGCGGAGTCGTATTGGAGTCGTAGCTATCCATAGGGGAGTCGTAGCAACCCGTATCGCATCCGAAGCAGTCGGGGGCAATTTTTGTAATAAAAATAGCCCTACGACTTTACGGATTGCTACGACTTTCCTCTGGATTGCTACGACTCTCCTCCGGATTGCTACGACTCGCCTACGGATTGCTACGGATTGCTACGGAAAGCCATGGATTCGGTAAGGAAATGTTGCGGATAGCCACAGATTGTGTCTTTTGTTAATTTCAAATCTATCAGTATTCTGTGCGTTTTTAGTTTATGAGTTAATTTACATATTCATCTGTGTTGTTTGGGCCCATAAGTTTTGCGGTCAGACAGTGCATGCATTTTATATACTATGTTCATTTTCATGCATTAACATCGACGGCGGGTGCGGCTAGCCAACAGAGAATGCTCACTCCTCCCGGGCACCTGATCCCACCTCTAGCTTGCTAGGGGTCCGTCGGTGCTCAACATGGTGCTCTATTGAGAGCGATGTTGAGATTATCGTCAGGATCTTCTTTAACTCATTTTTTGTGTGTGGTCATCTAACAGTGAGAAGGTTGTTTTACACCACAATTGTACGTTTATCGAGACCTCTTGGGTAATCCGAAAAGTGGGAGGGTTGTTGGCACGTAATCCAGAATAACCACAACTTCTGCTACTTGCGTAGCACTTGGGGGTAGATGGCGTTGATCAATAATGGAAATCTGAATCTGTTAAAGAACTAAATAAAATGAACATTTTATGAGAAATTAATCCGCGTACATTCTAAGTCTAATGTCACGTGACAGGCTCTTGTGTTCATTGAAAATTGCATTGCAATTGGTTTGGTACCTTCATATGAGGTAAACGCAGTAGGAATGTAAATATAATAGAACGACAGCAAACTTTATCATTTTTGTTACATTCATGTACGTATATGCATACTTAATATTGACTAGGCTGTGTATATTTGTGCCTTATTCGAGTGTTTTACGTAACGTTGTTCCTACTTCAAAAATTAAAAAGGGTATTACATTCTGGTGGTTCTATTTGTCGATGAAGGTTAGGGTTGAGTTAACAACCCATCTGACTTGAATAAGAGCACTCTAGAAAAATTATTCTATTGGTGTTTCGACCGTTTTCCGTCTGTCCAAAACTTCTCAACAATCGCCGCAAAGATTTCAAGAAATTTTAGCGTCAGGAATTTGCTACACATATTGTCCCTATTTGTTATATTATAGGCATTCATACGAAACCCTGTATGATATATTTTTCTCCTTCAATATTCTATTGTATAAAACAAACAATTGCTTTAGATAAAATTCTATTTCATAAAAGCATTTTGAATTCGACAGTACTTTCAAATGCATGATGTGAAACATCGTCCTTTGTTGGTCAAGAACACATTCTATAGAATGTTATATTTGATTACATCAGAACTTGATAATTTAACATATCTGGGGGAATTTTATATACATGATCTTCATTAGACTTTCGTGCAAAGATTTTCCTTTGTAGTAGATTGTTTAATTAACATCAACACTTGATCTGGAGCACACCAAGAGACGTAAAGGAGATCCAATTTAATTATGTCGAAATGAATCGGAATTAGATCGACATCCAACTTAAGTATGCTTAGGTCCCTATGAAATTAATAAGTTAACTTAAGCCTACCAGATTATGTCAGCATCTTATGTATCTTACATATTTACATATGTCACAACATGCATCTTAATCATGACAGCATGTAAATTAACTTTGTCGACAAGAAACTTCATGTAACTAAATTATGTCCATATCAGGCAATACCCTCTTATTTTTGGGAGCATATGAGCTACCTCCAACGTCATCCAATAACATGTTTATAGAGATATGAATGGGTATATGGGAAAAGAAGATACCCCGTTCTGTTTGGCAACTTTTAAAGGTGCGTTACAACAAAGATGCGTCAATCGGCAGAGTGCGGGGATCTGACTTCACATTATTGCTGGACTTGTGTCAGTAACAGCATAAACGGGTGTATAAAACGGGCAAGCCTCGTCGTGGATTGCAAATCTTTTGCACTCGGATGAGATTCCCCTGTCTCGGTCGATACATCGTGATAGATTCTATAAATCCTCCATTTTCTAGAGTTATCTCAATCCTTGGATTACAACTCTCGGACTTTATCCATCTCTGCTATATTGAAATTTAATTCAAAATGTTTTGAATTCGTTTACATCAAAATCTTGATGAGAATTACAAACAAAAGAAATTTTAAATGAATAGTCCGAAGATAAGTTATGAAATATCTTCTGAAAATTTAATTACAACTTTTTTAATGTCAACGTTTTGAATGGTAGAAATGAATAAAGGCCGAGAGTTGTAATCCAATATGGCGGTTAATTTGGAGGTATGGCATCATCATTGGAACACACTATATTGAACGGTGCCTTAGTTTCCTGTCCCTTTTATGCGTATCGATTCGTCCAGACATTTGTAAAGACACGGATCTCCGATTCTGCTTTCCAACTACAATCTTACACTTTTCATATAGGCGTGGTAGAATATTCTTTTTTCTTTGGTTGATGAGGAATGTCGGTCACTTGGATCTTCAGTGTTTCTTGCCTTTTCGGTATATCCTCCTTTTTCCCGTGTAACATGGTATCGGAGAATAAACATGTATTAGAGAGGTTGAGCAAACCGAACTTGTATGTGTACGTGTACGCGTAGGTCAAAAAGTTGTATGACGTCATCACAGTTTGCGTACGACATACATGTGCTAAAAGTTACACGTTCGGTAAAACGTTTAAAGTGGTAAGTAACCTTTCATTATTACTTGTAGATTTTATAAGCAACTGAATGCAGAGAACCTATGAAAACCTATATTCAATTTATTTGGGAACATATGAACTTTCTGAATATTCCAAGAAATTGCAATTAAATGCATCCCATTATAAAGAAGAGCCCTCAAAGTTGACCCAAAACTTTATCCTTGAGCTTTATTTATTATTTTTTTTTTAATATCCGATTACTTGGAATAGAAAAAAATAATTCACCGTCTTTACTAAACGCCCCTTACCTTTAGAATCTAGATGCCAAATGACACACAAAAGACAAATAACATAATCAAAACGTATGAACGATTTACACGTACCAGTACGCGTTTTGATATTTGCTCAACCGCATAATGTCAACATGTAAATAGTTAACATGTAAATACACGTACAAGTTCTCGTGCACGTACAAGTTGGGTTTGCTCAACCTCTCTAATATCATTGTCGTGTCGACTTTTCTCTGATTCGTGCCAATTTCTAATGGTCCAGGCCAGAAACAAGGTATCCTAGTTTCGATTTACCTGTGGTTGGACATTCTCCGCGTATGATTTCATGTTTTATGATTGATTAAAAAATCTGCTCCAATGAGTTATAAAATATTGAATCTCTCCTCGTTTGATATCGTATGCGATTATTTTAACCCTTGCATGTACGGCAATTTGTTGATGTTCGAACGATATATAATATTTGTTGTCGTGTTAATTTTCGGGAAAAATATGACATCGATTTTTATTATGTTTCTATCTTCAGTTTCCAACCAGACTGTCGCCTTTTGTACCATAGGATCTTCTCATCCCTGTCCACTGAAACCTGAAATTGGAGTTGCAACTGTTCTGTTTGCTTTGATATTTAAAATTGGCGTCAAACCCTCGGAAATATATCATCTCTGTGCTTCTTCGTACAACCGAATATAAGCCATGTCAGCTTCGTACTCGCAAATTATTGTTCGAACTGTAGTCTTCAAAAGAACTTCTTGGTGACTGTCTTGAGCAGATCGAAGCACTTTTGGTTCAGAAGATTCAGAAAGTTCCATATTAGCATGTGTCTATTTCGTCATTCATCGCCTACGTTTTCCTTTCGCATATCCGTTTTCGTTTCTTCGTTGCTAAAAACACAAATATGGTGTTTCTTGCCACACTTCAAACAAAGAAATGAACATCGTGAAACTCTGTGATTCCCAAAGTAGAGATTATTTTTCTTAATATTGTGATTCGTTGTCCCCGACCTGTGATATTTGAACAAACATTTAGATGGCGTATTTCTTCGCAAAATTAACATTTTTTGTTTTACGTTTGGTGTTGATTATATTTTATCGGTCCTCGATAACATGACATTCCCACCGCAAACAAAGATGCAGATATCACTTCCTGTTCGCATGTGAACTCCATATTGATAGCAATTTCTGCAGATTATACTTCCCGCAACGCCGAGATATCCCAATCGTCATTCCCTCTGTCGCGTGTGATGATCATGCGAATAACAGACGGTATATTCATTGTAAATGCGTGGTAATAGGTTCAAACGAATTTTCCGTTGTGCCATGTGATTCCAATTCCAGTATTCTACATACGAGACGATCGGAGAAATTTATGTTTTACTTATTATTGTGTTTTGTTTCTGAGCAACTAAGTTCATAAGATTTGAATGTGCGCACTTTGTGGTGTTTGGAGGAAAGGTCTTCCAGCAAATTGTCGGAATTCCAATGGGGACCAATTGTGCCCCACTCCTTGTCGACATTTTCCTTTACTCGCACGAAGCTGAATTCATTCAATCTTTGGTCTCTGAAGGGAAAAGATACTTAGCTTCTGATTTCAACTACGACACTGATGGTCACATGAACACCTCACTCTATAACAAACGTAACGACTTCAATTTCAGCATTACAAACTTTTCTGAGTAGCATCATCCCTTCATCGCCTGCTTATGGCGTGTATCTCAGTTGATACGCTATGCCAGAGCAAGTACCAATTATACGGATTTTGTTCTGAGAGCTAGGCGTCTTTCAGATAAGCTTCTCAGTCAAGGATATGTTTGTGACCGACTAAAATCGTCACTGAGGAAGGTCTAAGGTCGATATGGGGAACTCGTCATACACTATGGTAGCGGTGAAGACCTGACCTTGACCCTTAGCCATAGTTTCGTAAAAGTCACCACTGTTTATTTTTGGAAATTGATTTTTGTGATAGAATTTCTAGGATATGAGTAATCATGATGAGTTTTGCAGGATTTTTTATGATTTTGTAAGACTTGTAGGTGGTAAAAAGTCCATATGTAGAAGTATGAAATGTTCTGAGAGCTAGTACACACTTTCTACTTTCGGTTTGAGCGACTCTCACATGTGCTGATTTCAATGTCAGAAATAACATGTATTTTTGTGGTCCTGCTTGTTTCATGGAAAATACCGAGAAAACAAATCGATAAACATCTTATAAATTTGGTATGTATGGAAAGAGGAAGATTTTTTCTTGTAATTGTATTGTAGCAGATTATCACAGAATTTTTTGTTTACTTGCTATTTTGGGTGAAAAAGTGACTTTTTTTTGGCCTATTTTTGCTCCAATTTCTCCTATTGGGGGCATGTTTTGAATGTATTATCCCTGGGGTTGTATACATGAATACTAATTTGTGAAATAGTAGTTTGATTTTGTAGAGAATTCTTCTTTTTTGACAAGAAAATTAAGTCTGTAAAACGGTTGCTATGGTAACCAAATTAGAAATTGATGCCTAGTCTTCTTTCATGCAAGCAAAACATGCCGCGGGGTCTTCACCGCTACCTATGATGTCCCACTCTCCAGAATGGTGGATGATATTCTGTCATAGACCATTTGAACCATCCAACGAAAGATTGTACTTTATGTCTATATGTTGCATGCAAGCAGGATATGCTTACTCTTCCTGAGCACCTCGTCTCAATCCCATATCGGGAGTTCGCTACTTTTCATGTGGTGGAAGTTTTTGTTTGTTTGCTTTGGTTCCTGTTTTGTCCTGATTGTGTATGCCTTCGGTTTCTGATTTTCTGAATTATCGATTTTGTGCTGTATACAGGGATATGGTCATTATCCATATTTGTCATTTATAATTTTTTTATATTGGTAAAATCTTTCTCGTAATTTGCACACTGTGAGAGGTAAACCAGCAATTCATTCTGCTGCGAGACCTCAAAGATGATTTCTTTGGTAACTGAGTTTGTGTAAATCGAATAGTGTTTCGTTATCATAAACTGAGGATTTAAAACTTTCCCAGAAAGTTTGCCTTTCTAGAGGATTCCCTTCGCGAGACGGTAGACTCAATGTCGGCCGTCTTAACATCAATTCTATAACTGTCTCATTTGCGATAAGGTTGAAACGGATTTACCACACGCGAATTCGTTGACATTTTGAGTTTGATCTACTTGCATTACGTTTTGATTTGTTTCGAAATTGGCAAACTTGTTTTGGACTTTCGTAAAAATACATTCAATGTCAGTTCTGTACCTGTTTCATCTGTTTCTTCCAATATTTACATGTTCTTTTTTGACAAACACTCCTGTTTTTTCGTAATGTCTCACACAATCTTTGAATAAAACTAGTTAAATTCATTTCTTCAACATTTTTGTTCTCCAGTTCGTCTTCAATTTTCCGAATTAATATCCTGACGGCTGCCCAACTTGTATACATCTCTTCTTCATCAATCTTTCATCACCGAACCAAAAGTGGGTAAATATCGATCGTACAAACTAAACAACTAACGTAATGTGTTCTTAGCTAGATATCGATCTATGCATAAGCTGACTACAATAACAATGCAATGTTAAGAACACACTCACATGATGTCACTACTTAATATATACATAATATTCAATTTGAAGACGTTTACATTAAAGAAGAACCTATCAATTATTAAGTCTCAAAGTCGAGAAGGCAAGGGAAAATAATTCGAATTTCCACAGGAACGGTTGCGAACCTCGGAATGAATAACATTCCAAAGCAACAGTAACATTTACATTATGTTATAGAGTCAAATGTAATCGCCGACAGTTCAGCCCATTAGAAGGTTCCAGCATTTGCTTTTTAAAGAAATATACATGTATGTTATACGAAAGAGCGCGAACTTTTTGTATTGTGATATAAATAAATTGCACGTTCACATAATTGAAAGGCATGTTGACATACTTACGGTGCATGCCGACATTAATTTTTTGCATGCTAGTATAGTTATCGTGTATGTTGACATAATATCTTGCATCTGCATGCTGACATAATACAGTTACATTTTGACATAAATATCATGTATTTGCAAGACGGATGGTATTTAAAAATAGCGTAAAATTGACATGTTGACAGAAATATCTTGTATGAGAAGGGGGGGCAGAAATATGCCACGGTAAGTTCTTGATGCTAAATGAATTTGTTTGTAGAAACTATTTGACCATCCTTCATTTAAGAAAAAAATATTAAGAGTCCTTGAAACTTCAAGTTATTTTGCATCTGCTTTTTTTAAGGTAGAGATTTAAACATTGCAAACATCAATGAAAATCCACCTGAGATGGCTCAAAATAGTACAAATACCACGGAAGTAGATTGGTGTCACCTTCTCAGACAAGAGATTTTCAAGGACAATTTCTTATCCCTGATTGCGGTAGGTTTAGGTACCAATAAGTATAATTTGTTATATTACGCTGATGAAAGGAAGACACTTCAGAGGCATTTTCACTTTTTCGAAAGAAAACATGGAACTGTATAAAGTTTGATATTTATTTTTAGTGCAAGCCTCCAGATACAACAATGACGATTTTCAGGTACATGTTGCAATAAACATCTACTAAGGTAAAACATCCCTCAGGTCTCAGATGACCATATTTCCTGAATAACTACTTTTACAATATTTCATTTCCATATACCCAACGCTTATGTTAAACCTGATATACAAACAAAATAATATATAAAATATAATTTGTGGTTTCATGATTATACAGAGTTCTTAAGCCGTTTGAACTTAAACATTGGACCCTATGGGAAAAGTAAGAAAAATCCCTTTTTAGAGGTGATAAAATGTAACTATAAAAGTTCCTTTTCCCAAATCCATAATATATTAGTTTTATAATCTGAACAATTTTCTGAAGAGAAAAAGTATGGTATCCAGGCAAAAAAATACCAGTAATTTTGACCTGAGGGATACTCTACCTTAAATCAGTACATCTACTTTCAGTATAACCATCATTCTGACGGAGAATGCCTATTTTCTATTCAATTCACAAATTTAAATCCATATATAGGAAAAGAATGGAAATATCTTCATAAAGACAACGTTGCAGCGAGGGTAGCAAAACAGTCAAATAGAATTAATAAAACAGTAAAGACGAGAAGTTCTTTTTTCGGAAGGATGTGGATTATTTGATAAAAACAAATTTGATTTTCCTATTCTACCTTTTAATAATTTTGATTGAATATGCGATTTCTATTTGGATTAATCAATAGAAATATTTACAATGCCTTATTTTCAAGCATATGGTCACATGTCACGGAGCAGCTAACAAAAAAGTGACGATGGTGCTAGATGTCTCGCGTCTATGTGGCAATCTTCTAAGAAATATAAGTTATTAATTCCACATACGTTATATCTCTTTATCTATCTTTGAGTAAAGACATGGTCAGGTTTTTCTGTTATATATGTACATGTCGCAGTCTAATGTCTAACCATCAAGGGATAGAATTACAAACCTTGATTAAGTTTCCATCTTCTATTCCGTTCGTGATGATAATGCTTTCTTACATCTTTACAAAATATTACGCTACTTCGATAACACAGATACGGATATTTTACTTCGATGGTAGGAAATTGAATTCTTTATTATTTTTAGCTTGGAATTGTTGTGTTCATGTCGTTTTTGGAAAGAAGAAGAAGCTTCCACAAAGATAAATGTTTTGGTTGTCCAGGTGCCCTTGTGTGAGTATGATTTCGCTTCTAGCACTTTCAGAATGTTAAACGTCTTCAAATTCAATAGCATCATTTAAGAACAGATCAAATTGATCTAAACGATTCTCGCTTGTTTTCTATCTCATCAGTGAATTAACTTATTTTTGTTTTGTACTCAATTACAATGTATTACTGAATAATTAAAGTAAAAATAAGAGATCAAGTTGCAGGCATGGACCAGACATGCACGTTTCGGGTACTCAATCCTCGTCAGTGATCCTCAATCTAAACAATTTAATAGCCAAAGAGTGTGGAAATTATGTCCAAAAATGAACCGAAAATGTAGCAGTATCGGTGGGATATGATGCTACAGGACCAACGTTTTAGAAATTTCTATTTTTTTTTTTTTTTGATAATTGAAATTTTCGAATGCGTTGAAGAGACAGACGATCAACCGAAGATGATCGAACTTGGCTACATGTGCCCTCGGGGACTCCTTGTCCACCAGCAGTGACACTCATTAAGTGGTTCAAATGTAAAACGTCTTCAAAAATACTTTAGTGTTCAAACTCTATACCTTCATGAATAAAATTCCAAACCATTTGTTTCTGCAAATTCAATAGCATCATTTAATAACAGATCAATTTGCAGCATGGACCAGACATGCAAGTTTCGGGTACTCAACCCTCGTCAGTGATCCTCAATCTAAACAATGTAATGTTATCTCTAAAGATGATTATTTGAGTCATCTTTTAACTTTATCGAATGATGAAATCACTGTAACGTAACATTAATGATTCTTTGTAAATATAATCTTTTAACCGGACATAAACAAGATATCACAAATATTACAACATGTACGACATCACAGGGATTATAGCAGAACATACTCTTAACATACAACATTGATAATTAAAGACGATACTTTATATTAAAAAAATCCACAGGGTACAATTGTAAAAATAAATTCATTATCATGTTTGACATTCAATCGAAATGTGACGAAGCTCCACCTTTCAATCTAAAGAAACAACTAAATATGTTCTGATAATGATTTGCGACAACAAAGTTACGAACAATTTTAATCGTATCTCTATGCTTACGAACATTAGTGAAATCGAGTTTAGGAAAATTTTATACTTACGTATGACCATATCCCTATATACAGCACAAAATCGATTATTCAAAAATTATAAACCGAAGGCATACACAATCAGGATAAAACAGAAACCAAAGCAAACAGACAAAAACCTCCACCACATGAAAAGAAGCGAACTCCCAATATGAGAGTGAGACCAGGTGCCAAGGAAGAGTCAGCATCTCCTGCTTGCATGCATCACCCGTCGCTACAATTCAAGGGTAGAATTGTCACATCCGGTTACTTCCATTTAAAAAGATATAAAGTATAATCTTTGGTTAGTACAAATAGACTGTGACAAGAATATCATCCACCATTCTGGAGAGTGGGACATCATAATGTATGACGAGTTCCCCATATATTCGTAGAACTTCCTCAGGTGACGATGTTAGTAGGTCACAAACGTATTCCTGAATGAGAAGCTTATCTGAAAGACGCATAGCTCTCAGAATAAAATCTGTATATTTGGTATTTGCTCTGACATATGGTATCAATTGAGATATGAACACGCCGTAAGCAGGCAATGAAGGGATATTGCTACTCAGAAAAGGAAAGTTTGTGATGCTGAAATTGAAGTCGTCACGTTTGTCATAGAGTGAGGTGTTCATGTGACCATCAATATCGTAGGACAACATTATGTCCAAATAGGATGCTGAATTATTTGTCTCTGTAGTTTCTTTGACTTCAAGCTCCGAATGATAGATTCTGCTGAGGGAATTCGCGAATTTTGGATTATTGATGGACGACACATCGTCGTAAGTGAAGATTGAATGAATTCAGCTTCGAACGAGTAAAGAAAAATGTCGGCAAGAAGTGACAATTTGCTGGAAGACCTTTCCTCCGAACACCTCAAAAATGTTGTCGATCAGGAAGTTTAACATCTGAACAATATCTGTTTCAGTGTACTTATTTTCAAAATCGGACTTTTCTTTTACAAAGTAGGTTTTGTCATAGTTAACAACAGTAAATTTGTATTTGCGATTGCCGTTCGTGCTTGTAAACGCATTACTTATCATTTTTGCGAGTCTTTCTTTCAATTTAGAATGTGGGATTGTAGTATTAAGTGTCGAAAAATCAAAGGCCTTGATCGAATGGACTCTACTAAATGAGTGGATCCCTGAGACAGTGAAAGAAAGACAAAACATAAAATGTGGAAGACATACCTGTATCGTGAGTCTACTTTGGACGACCATCCAGCATAATTTAATTTGATGTAGTTATTCGGAATACGTGCTTACAACCTCCTTCCTCTATATTCGGATACAAAGGAAAGATCATTTTGTAATGATGTCCAAGTCATAAATGCGGTCTCTTTTTCAATTGATTTTATTCTTTCAGATGTCTCTTTGGATCGACCTTTCCCTGTTTAAACATTGTTAGTTTGAAAGGTTTTTTTTTATTAATTGACATCCTCTTTGTAGAGTTTAAAGAAACGTTTTTCAATAAAAGGACGATTAACGCATTTAATTATACGGAAGTGTTCCAACTCTATACCTTCTTGAAGAATATTTTAAACCAATTATCATGCACAAGATATTCAGATATTAAATCCTCATCAGTGATATATGCCTCCAGCCAAAGTGATTCTCACTTTGATTTGAGTATATTATGTATTTTATTATAGCATAAACTATAGAAAATTTCATTTCAGTCCAATCAATCTAATAAATGGAGATAAATATGTGCTGTCACACTCCGCTGCCTTTGGATGCACCGTTGGAAGCGTATTCTTCACGTTCTTGGACTCGGTATCGGGGACAGATATTGATTACGGCGATGCTTGGTTGAATTGTGAGAATAGTCTTTTAATTCGAAAGCAATTCATCAGTTTTATAACCCTTTTAAACATTCTTCAGAATTAAACAAATCCATATATAAATCTATGTATTAACAAGAAATTTGTAATTTCATTGAAATGAGTAAACTAACTGATGGATAAATGTGTGGAAGAACAACAGATATTAAGTTGAATTAAAAAAAATTGTACAAATATGAAAAAAAATCTGTTGAAAAAAATCAAAAGGAACATAGACAATCGGATTATGTTCCTTCTCTTATGGTTTTTTTTTTCATATCTTGTGTCCCTTACGTCCCTTGCTGTGTCAGTCTCCTTTTTGTTTTCACACCAGGTGTTTTGGTGCTTTGCTGTAAGTTTGAAACCGAGTCTGATTGGACTTCCCCTCCTTTCATCCAAACATATTATTTTTGTCTTTTCAAAAACGTTAATAATACGGAATTGTCATCATGAAGGAAATTCCAAAACAATTTTTTCTACACTAGACACGTGTTTCGAATTTAAATTCTCATCAGTGATGCTTCCAGCGGAGCCACCAAAATTCATTTCAGTAGCGCCCTCTTTAACGTTTTGAATTTAGATTTGTATATTTACTTTACAGAAAGTGCGCGGCTCCAAATTTCCTGTAGGGTCGATTCAGTAGCATATCCAAAGAAGACATATGTTCAAAATAGCATTTGAGGGATGGTGATATGATGTTAACCTCCTTTAATTTTTCGGTGATAGTTTTGAAAGGAAGGACAAGTTTTCGAAATAGCAAAATTATATCTATGATGTCAAATCAATCAAGGGCCAAAACAAAGCTTCTTTCCGGCGACAGAGCTGGAAAGAAGTCATTAAAACACTTCTAAACATCAGGTAATTGGGAACGAGTTTAACTGCTCCACACTGCAACTGAGTCTTTTGCAACTCAAATGACCTAATGTAATATTAATTATTTTCCAGCGTTTGCGGTGTTTTTTAATATGATGCTTCTAGGATTACAGTATTATCCATTATTTGTGTGTGTGGAGTACGGCAGTCGTAACCTGTACGCTCCTGTAATCGGACTTCTCTATACGCTACTTCTGTAAGTAACCATGTCGAAACGGCACTGTAAATATGGTCATTTTCGTTGGTAGAAATTTTCGCGAAATGATCGCCAATTCAGTTCACGTGGATGTAATTTTGGCAAAAACAAGAGTATTCCCTTTTTAGTCTCATTTTTAGTCTCAGTCACTTTTAAGTCACATATTTTAAGATAATAATACATTCGCGAAAAGCGCGAGAATTACAACCACACGAAATTTCCACTTTTACAGTATCATCAATGGTAATCAAAGTAAATTTGGCAAATGAAAAGTTTGTGTACATATAGTAAGAAAGGAGCAAGAAAGGAGGGGATCTCCAACAACACTCGGTTGCAGCACCCACAGCAAAACTTCAAAATATCCAATGCAAAAAACACAGAACAAACATCCAGAGAAAGAGACGCAAAAGGGACAAGGAACACTAACTCACACCATAGAAACATGAAACAAAAAAGACCACACATAAACTAACGAGACCAATGGACAACCGGTGCCGACTTAGGACGGCCATCTTCCACGTAAGTAGCAGACAGTGTGCTTATCCTGGATTACATGCGCACAACCCTCCCACTTTTCCGATTAACCAGAGGTCTCGAAGAACGTACAATTATGGTGTAAAACAACCTCCTTATTATGGCTTATGTTCAAGAAGTAGAATATTTCTGTGCATACGTCAGTAAATATTCAATAGAAGAGGCTTTTAGTTTTCAAAAAGTATTTTTGCAGATATTTGTCCTCTACACCCGACGTTCCGACATTAGACTTGATATGAATAATTATTCGTAAATTTTCCGTCGCTAAATTTGAAAAACTAATCCTCAATAAAAGGTCATCTCCCTGAAGCATAACTCTGTTCGTAGCTAGCATAAAATTAGGTCAAAATTAGATTTCACTCATCATATATTCAATTATCACATGATACACCCGTTATGCATATTCATATAGCCATTTCATAAATATATGATATGATAACACGTTACATATCGCTCTGCTTGAATGCGATTGGTCAAGTGTAGAACCTAATCACATAAACTTTGACAAGTGCGACCTTTCAAAGACACAGATTCAATATCAATTATTAAAATTGTTGTTGTTGAATTCATTATTGCATTGACATACTAATTTCATTTGAAAAAAAAATTCTCTTACGCACAGAATATCGATACGATGGAGAACTACTTCTCATAGCGTAGCAGACGACTTCTAGGTCACGGCACGTTGTTCGCCTCTGGTACTCGGAAACTGTTGATTTCACATTAGAAATACACATTTAGGCAATTTCATGTGATAAAAAGAATCTCAAATGAATTTTCATTTCATACGGTGTATTATGAAACTCGTTGTGCGTTTTATATACCCTCGCCAAGGCTCGGGGATATTAAAACACACAACTCGTTTCATAATACATCGTATGAAATGAAAATTCATTTGAGATCCTATATTTATGGATTTCCTCTATTTCGGGTTACAGAAACATGATGAAAAATTTTTGTCTGAAAACGGATATGGTACATCGAAATGTTTACATTAAAACCATCATTTGAATATTGATAATTACAACCAGTGGGTTGGTAACTGTTGGTAGACTATACTAGTATGCAAATCCCTGAGGATATGACTCCACTATTTTCACAGTGTTTCGCCGACAATGACTCTGAAGTATTTATTTATTTTTTTTTTTTTTGGTAAACATTCCCCGTGAATGATAATTCATTCTTACTCTAAGTGGAATCACCCTATCGATCCATAACTCATTAGCGGCATACATTTAGGTCATAAATAGAATATCGCTTTCCATATATTCGATATTTGAATTTTCTCTTTCTCGGTTTCGTCATGATGAGACTTTACATGTTTAGTGCACGTATTGTGCACTTTAAAAGCAGTTCTCTGTAAGGAACAAAGTATTTGTATAGGGGGCCAGAAATGCATGACCTCAGATTTTGGTCAAACAATGTCAAAATAGTTGATACGTAATACAAACATGATTTTGATTAATAAAAATACTAAAATGATATCAGCGGTTGCCATGGTAATGGAAATAGTTCTGTCTGCCCCCTTTAGATTGTAAATATTATGGAATTTCATTTTTTTAAGAGTGTTTTTCTCTAACAAGGATAACTTTTTCATATTTCTCTTTTATGCATGACAAGTATCAAGATTTAAGGAGTTTGTTCAGCATGAAAAATTATTCTTATCAATGTCTGTTTTTTTAGGAAATTTCATTGAAATAAGCATAAAAACCACATTTTCTGCTGTATGTGAAAAACTATGATTTTAGCTTGTTTAAGACTTTATTTGCACAATGTTGCCACTTGAATTATGGAAAAATGATATTGTCACTTAAAGTTTGAATCTAGATAAGAAAATAAAAAATAAAGGTGGGTATTTCATGATTTCATACAAAGGGGTAGGGGCAAAATCTGCCGTTTTTGGCCCCATTTTTTGCTTTTTCAAAAATTGTTTTCATACTATTTTTTATCTTTCAAATAAGAATAGATATATTGTTGTTTATTGAAACTGAATCGAAACAATATATAATCAACTAATATGAGTGTTATTTCCCGCCAAAATTGCCCACTTCTATAGAAATTAGTAGTAAAATGATAACAACCAGATTTTAACATAATGGTTTATAGTATATATAGAGCAAGCGCATGTAAAAACTTATACTTTCCATGTACATTCAGAATATAAAAAGGAATGTCCCATATGAGTATGACCCTGTTACATGCCCTTGCTCTAGGGCTTACGACTGTAGGTATGTGTGTCCCTTGCCAAAAATCAGAATTTCTAATGTGAAGACATAGTGCTAACCTTAAAATCATTTTGCCCTGAAAGGCAAAGTTTTCAAAAAATCACACAAAATTTGTCATTTTTTGTTTAGAAGAAGCATAATGAATAAGAAAATATAACTTTTTAAAAAATTCTGATTGGGGCCAAAAATGATCACTTTTGCCCCTACCCCTTTAAAAGCTAAAAATAGATCATTTTTGCATACTAAGCGAATAAATTCCATCTAACTTTATTGGAATTTCATAGTTAATTGCTATAAAACAATGTAACAGTTTCTTTTTGATTTTCTGAAAAATGTATAGAGTATTTTCAACATACGACAAGAAATGTAGATATTTGCATTTTTGTGATGTAAAAAAATGTGTTTCCATGGCAACAACACTTAAATATGTAAAACAAATTCTTTTGAATAAACAATTCATACAGTTTTATTTCATTTAATCAATTTATTCAATCTTTTCATTTTTATAATTGCATGGAAAGAAATTTATTAATGCAGGCCTTAAAATCAAAATATGTTACCATAGCGATAGCCTCATGTCATAGCAACATCATAGCAACCACGTATATTTTATCTGAATTTTATGAGAATCAAGTCAAATGTCCCTTATTACATCTTTAAATTCATACATGTACACATAAATTTCTTTTTAACCATCTTTTCACTCCTATTGATCAGGCAGGATACATGCCCTTGAAAACTTAAAAAATGATGGGCACTTGAATTATAACAGTTGAATAGTGTTCATGTTTCTATAGCTCGTCAAACAAAACGTTTTTGATAAAAACCTTAGATATTAATTTAATCCTTTTCATGGGGGGAAAAGGAGAGAGCTACCCCTCTTGCTCTCGACCCTCTCATAGTTTACCATAATCCTTTCTCCATAGACAATATAGAAATGTACAAAGTTATAATCCATTGGTGTTTCTATTAAAAGATTTGAAGATAATTGAAAAAAATGAAATATTTTTCAGAAGTTTCGTATCATAGAACTTGATTTATATACATTTCTATACCAAATATCATTTTGATCCATCAAATCTCTAGGAGAAAATGTTTGAAATCAAATGACGGACGGAAGGACACAATGATGACAGAATTCAACACTATGAAATACCACCTTCAAGTGGAAGTACAAAAAATACATACACAATTCTTTGTTGCAAATACATGAAAATCTTTGTTGCAAATACATGAAAATCTTTGTTGCAAATACATGAAAATCTTTGTTGCAAATACATGAAAATCTTTGTTGCAAATAAATGAAGTACAAAAAATACATACACAATTCTTTGTTGCAAATACATGGAAATCGTTTAATTCAAAGATACAATGTCTGCAATTGTATATAGTTACCAAAAGAAACAGTACAACAATCAAAATATCTGACAAAACATGAAAAGATGTTTCAAAACTCACTAGATAATTCTAATGCCATTAGCGGTGCAGCCCCCCCCCCCCCCCCCCTTGCCCCCCCCCCCCTTAAATTCGTCGAAATAAGGTACTTGTCCGGCTCAAACTTTTGTGTGAAGACTAAATTTCTTGTAATTTAAAGATGAATTTTAGAAAATATTTGCTGCCGCTTGCCACTTCCCTTTACAATGATGTATTAAGATAAATTTGTATTTCATTTTTGCAATATAATCAAAGCTAAGCACAATATCTATTGCATGTAAAGTATCCCCTTCTAGATCTCAACTTAATACTTCTGATATACAAGTACCAAGAAAGGAAACATTCCTTACAGAAAAGGATATGGAGTTGTGTAACCCCCCCCCCCCTTCCCGAACATTATTTTCACACTGCAAAGAAATTTCTAGGAATCTAATTTACTTTTTAGCCTTAAATAAATATGGAACTTTGTGACGTCAGGAAAACCTTTGCTACTTGATGTCATATAAAGTATTTCCCGTTAAAAAATTTCAAATTTTTCTCTTTCTTCAGATCCCTTAATTTTATTTTTCTGTTAAATAAATTTCTTTCATCGTATATTCACTTTGAATAAACCATTTACAGATACAATCTTTTTTGTGGTGAAGAAAATTTTACAATACATCAACACATAAAAAAGTTAATAAATTTTACCCTCCACAAAATTTTGAGATGACAATGCATAAGTGATTTGTAGTATGACAAAAATGTTATTACGGTTACAGGCAGGTCATATTGTCTGATATACCTTGCCTAGGTAGCCTACAGCTCGGGGAATATAAATTCCAGATGAGGTTTATCAGACCATATTACCTGTCTGGAACTGTACTAAAGTATATCATTCCTCTAAAATAAAAAATTCAAAGGAGCTGTTAAGATAAGGGCCGTATTTAGCCCTGAATCTCGTGACTTATTTCTTCCGCATGGCGAATCGTACACAGAAAAACATGAATCATTATTGAAATATAATGTATTTGCAGACCTTTTACATGTTTTACATTGTGTTAAGGAACTCTTTAGGTTGTAAAATTAAGGTCGAAAGAGGTAGGGGTGCTCGGATAGAAAATCCGACAATATCGACAAAAAACGTATACATTTTTGAATATTTTATCTAAAATGGATAAATATAAGCTAAAAGACATAAAATATGTCTACATTGTGTATCAGAAATAGATTTCGAACGTTCTACCTCATTAAATCGGTAAATAATGAAATCCGGAACTTAAAATACGGTCTTATTCTTCATTCAATGGCTTCAATGTAAGTCTTTTAGCGCGAAATACACATTGACGGAGGAATGAACATCACTCTTGCTTATTTCGTTTCTAATTCTTGTATCTTTCATTCAATTATATTGAGTACACAATGTTTGATGGATTAAAGAGGAAAAATAGTCAAATGTGCTATATTTAATGGTCAAAAAGATCGATTCTTATAAAATGCACCCCCCTTTCCATTTTTAGTTTTTCGTCTCTGGGGTAGTGTTCCCCCCGGAGATACAGAACCCCACTTTGCCAAAAAAATTGTATCATGGATACACATCTCCAGTAAAAGTGGCTTTCTGTATATCCGGGGGGAACAATGTTCAATAAAACTTTTCCGTTTTCTATTGATTTCTATGAGAAAAAGAGAAGTTTTGACCTAAAAATTAGCAATATTATGCAAAACAGATGAAAAATAACTTCATATTCTGATGGGACGGCGTATAGGTATACATTTTACCAAAAAAGGTTCTTGAAATTTCAATTTTCAAAATTCCACTTTTCAGGGCTGATTTTACGCCTTATCTTAACAGCTCCTTACCTTTTAGTATTGTCAATGTCATGATATAATATCCGTAATAGTAAATTTGACAAAGTTCATCTGAAATTCAATTATTATGTCATAACAGATAGCTGTTTGACTTAGTTTATCTCCCTTGGGATAAGTATAACATATGTATGCTTTTTATTTTGACATTATGAGATAATGATTCAGTTTAACATTGCTGCAAAATAGAAAAGCCCTTTGAATTTTTATCACAAAAGAATGTCAAGGTCACAGAATTAAAAGAAACGGCATCAATATAAGATCTTGCAACAAGTAAAAGAAAAGGGGGGATCTCCAACAACACTAGGTTTCAGCACCCACAACAAAATCCCAAAACACCTATGTAAACAACACAGAACAGACACCCACAAAAAGAGACGCAAAAGGGACAAGGAACACCAACTCACACCATAGAAACATGAAACATAAAAGACTACACATAAACCAACGAGACCAATGGGCAACCGGTGCCGACTTAGGACGGCCATCTGCCACCTAAATAGCAGACGGTGTGGTTATCCTGGATTACGTGCGCACAACCCTCCCACTTTTCCGATTTCCCAGAGGTCTCGAAGAACGCACAATTATGGCGTAAAACAACCTCCTCACTGTTAGATCACCACACACAAACAAGTCCGCTAAACACAGGGGTCCAAGCAACACAGATGAATATGTAAATGGATATAAAAAGAGGACGTGCATAATACAGTCCCTGCTCTGCTGGCTGTAGCGAGCTCATATATGTTATCACCCGAGGAGTACGACTGACATTCAGAGAGGACAGGTGGTCGGGGCCTTGTCTTCTCTAAGTAGGTTTGGACAGGGCCCGTCATTGAGTCCCGTCGCCACAGTCAGTAATAGTCTGGGATGTATCACTGGGTTGGGTGCACCCCCCCCCCCTTTGATCCTCCAAAACTGGCCGAACTTTGTAGCATTTTTTGCGCTCTTTCAGGTAAAAATTTGTCTCATGGAAATTTCCATTGCAAAAGTGGTGTTTTTTAGAAAAAAACATGTTTTTTTAGTCAAAAATCACTGAAAATAGGGAAAAAATTATAACTCTGATATGGTTGATGTTTTTAAAAATTGAAAAGTGTAAATATATACTATTTTTGCTGTGTGTTTTGGGGTAAAAAAGTCGAATTTTTACCAAAAATCACAGAAATTTGAGGAAATTTTAATTTATTTCTGCTTCTCAGCTCCTCAATATTGCATATGATCGTTCAATGATGATTTGAAAAACATCTTTAAGGTCTCAAATGACATATATTTTATATTCTTATTTTTTTGCAAAATCCTCGAAATTAATTATTTTATACAGAAATCTGTATTTTCAATCAGAAATCTCAGATTTCTGTATATTTATTTAAAGAACCCTTATTTGTCATAAAAGCAATGATTGAAAGCTATTTTCTAGTGTAACTTTTCACACTCTATCAGATTATATATGTTTTACTAACATTTCATTCAAAATCAGCGTGTTTTTTGGGGGAAAACGTATTTTTTCATTTAAAAATAGCTGATTTCTGGAGAATATTTATTGAATCTATAGAAGTTCTTGAAATGATAGCAGGAATGTATTTTGAACTGTAATTATTTAGGTTCACTCATAAATTACATGTATGAAACATAAAAGGTATATTTTCTACTTAATTTTGGGGCAAAATGCCTGTTTTTTGTCTAGAAATTACAGATTTCTGGAAAAAATTTATTAATTCATTTTCTTTGCTAAAACTATACATTTAAAGCTATTATCATTATAGAAAGTAATCATCTTGTCAGATGATTGTGAAATTAAATGTAATAATCAATTAAAACCATCATTTTTGGGTAAAATATGCATTTTTTATGCAAAAACCACTTATTTTGAGAAAATAAGTACAAGCTCTTTTAATTTGCCTAGATTGATATGTTTTAGCTTTGATATTATGCTGTTTCGCATTATAAATGGATAGAAATTTTATTAGATAACTGAAATTTAATTTATATCTTATTTTGGGGCAAAAAAACCTTATTTATGTGAAAAATTCACTTATTTCTGTTAATATTTTTAAAAATTTATATTTCTTATTTAATCAACACTGGAGAGGTTTCATATAATTGGATTGCATTAATGTGATCAAATTTAATGAGTTAAAAGAGAGTTCTTTGATAATCTTGCTTTTTTGGGTGGAAAATCTAAATTTTTATTTAAAAACCGCTGATTTCTGGAAAATCCTTATTACTATGAAATGTGTCGTTATCATTTATATTCTGAAGTGTTCCTGGGTATATCATAGTTTGTCCTTGTACGTCAAATGTATTTGAAGTATCCTCTGTTAATTTAATTGGTATTTTGGTGCAAAAAATATATTTTTTATGAATTATATATAGCCTATATCAAGAAACTTACTATAGAAAGTATCATATTTCAAACTATGATTATTATCCTCTATTCCTATTCAACTGAAATATAAGACTTTCAATAGTTAGTTTCGATATATAGGCTATATATTCATATAAAACATATTTTTTTGCCCCAAAATACCAATTAAATTAACAGAGGATACTTCAAAAACATAATTTTATGACATACAAGGACAAACTATGATATACCCAGGAACACTTTAGAATATAAATAATAACGACACATTTTATAGTAATAAGGATTTTCCAGAAATCAGCGGTTTTTAAATAAAAATTGAGATTTTCCACCCAAAAAAGCAAGATTATCAAAGAAATCTCTTCTAACTCATTAGACTTGATCACTTTCATGCCATCCAATTATATGAAACCTCTCCAGCTTTGACTGAATAAAAAATATAGATTTAAAACAATTTTCACATAAATAAGTGAATTTTGCACATAAATTAGGTTTTTTGCCCCAAAATATCAATTGAATTAACAGAGGATATTTCAAATGCATATGACTTACAAGAACAATGTAAACTTCTTCAAATTGAATAGCATCATTTAAGAACAGATACATTGGCAACGTGGACCAGACATGCACGTTTCGGGTACTTAACCCTCATCAGTGATCCTAAATCTAAACAATGTAATATGCCAAAAAAGTATTAAAGTTACTATGTCGAAAGAGTGTACCGAAAGACGTAGCAGGATGGGTGGAATATGATGCTACAGGACCCACTTTTTAGAAATTTCAAGAAAGCTATGATAAACCCAGGAACACTTTTGAATATAAATGATAACGTGTGATTTCATAGTAATAAGGATTTTCCAGAAATTAGCGATTTTTAAATAAAAATCAGCGGTTTTTAAATAAAAATTGAGATTTTCCACCCAAAAAAGCAAGATAATCAAAGAAATCTCTTCTAACTCATTAAATTTGATCACATTAATGCAATCCAATTATATGAAACCTCTCCAGTGTTTATTAAATAAGAAATATAAATTTTAAAAAATATTAACAGAAATAAGTGAATTTTTCACATAAATAAGGTTTTTTGCCCCAAAATAAGATATAAATTAAATTTCAGTTATCAAATAACATTTCTATCCATTTATAATACGAAACAGCTTAATATCAAAGCTAAAACATATCAATTTAGGCAAATTAAAAGAGCTAGTACTTATTTTCTCAAAATAAGTGGTTTTTGCATAAAAATGCATATTTTACCCAAAAATGATGGTTTTAATTGATTATTACATTTAATTTCACAATCATCTGACAAGATGATTACTTTCTATAATGATAATAGCTTTAAATGTATAGTTTTAGCAAAGAAAATGAATTAATAAAATTTTTCCAGAAATCTGTAATTTCTAGACAAAAAACAGGCATTTTGCCCCAAAATTAAGTAGAAAATATACCTTTTATGTTTCATACATGTAATTTATGAGTGAACCTAAATAATTACAGTTCAAAATACATTCCTGCTATCATTTCAAGAACTTCTATAGATTCAATAAATATACTCCAGAAATCAGCTATTTTTAAATGAAAAAATACGTTTTCCCCCAAAAAACACGCTGATTTTGAATGAAATGTTAGTAAAACATATATAATCTGATAGAGTGTGAAAAGTTACACTAGAAAATAGCTTTCAATCATTGCTTTTATGACAAATAAGGGTTCTTTAAATAAATATAAAGAAATCTGAGATTTCTGATTGAAAATGCAGGTTTCTATATAAAATAATTAATTTCGAAGATTTTGCAAAAAAATAAGAATATAGAATATATGTCATTTGAAAGAGGAGACTTTAAAGATGTTTTTCAAATCATCATTGAACGATCATATGCAATATTGAGGAGCTGAGAAGCAGAAATAAATTAAAATTTCCTCAAATTTCTGTGAATTTTGGCAAAAATTCGACTCTTTTACCCCAAAACACACAGTAAAAATAGGAATTGGAACTTGAAACTTATTTCATCTGAAAGAACATCAAAAATACTATATATTTACACTTTTCAATTTTTAAAAACATCAACCATAGCAGAGTTATAATTTTTTTCCTATTTTCAGTGATTTTTGACTAAAAAACATGTTTTTCCCAAAAAACACCACTTTTGCAATGGAAATTTCCATGAGACAAATTTTTACCTGAAAGAGCGCAAAAAATGCTACAAAGTTAGGCCGGTTTTGGAGGATCAAAGGGGGTGCACCCAACCCAGTGATATATCCCAGACTATAAGAGTGCATGTCTTAAGAATGCGCTCGTACAAGACTGTAGATTGGTGAAGCACCAAGCTTAGTGCCCGTCTGATGACATTAGGATCATATTCACGGTATAAAAGGCGTTTGATGACTCTGACTCATTTTCGATAAATATGCTGTCTACCTTTGATCCTTCTTATTTGGTTAATTATGTCACCATAAAATGCAGGTTGTGAAATACCTAAAGTAATATACTCTGTTGCTTGTATGGGTCCGAATTTCAAAAGCAGTTGATCATAATTTTTGTAAAATTTTCAGAAAGTCTTTACTGGTTTGTGAAAGCGAAAACCTTGACCTAAAAGATTCTTTGTAATTTGTAGATTTCTATTATGAAAATCCAAAACATCAGTACATGCTCTAGCATACCGGATGAGCTGTGAAATGAAGATACCGTATAACGGTATTCTAGGGACATCACCGTCAAGCCAGGGGAAATTTACTATGTTGAATCCAAAATCATCTCGTTTGTCATATACACTTTTATGAATTTCTCCATTGACAATTTTGATATTTGGGTCCAAAAATGGTGTTTCTGTGTCTGTATCATTTGCCTTGTTTAGAGTCAACTTTGTGGACAAATAACATCTTTATACTTTCAAAAAACAGGATTATCGATAGTAAGAATATCATCCAGGTACCTAGAAATACCAATGAAGCATTTCACATCATTATATTTTCTTTTATTTTGAAGATTTTGAATAAATTCTTTTTCATATGTGTATAAAAATAAATCTGCAACAAGAGGCGCACAATTTGTACCCATAGGAATCCCTACAACCTGCTTGTAGAGATTCTCACCAAATCTTACATAAATGTTGTCCAAGAGGAAGGACAAGGAACTACTCAGGTCGCTACATGTCCATGATTTGTATGATTTGTATTCTGTAGCGGAAAAGAAACCCTTCGATTCAGATGTACAAATATAAGTTTTCCCCGCTCGATTATAGCATCATTTAATGAGTTTGGACAATTGATCATTAATCTTGTCGTGAGGAAGCGTGGTGTACATATTTGAAAAGTCGTATGAAGAAATCGTATTGGCTTGAAAATTTCTAGATTTCATTTTGTCAATCACATCCCCGGAATTTTTTGTAGACCAAAATAAATTTACATCATTTCTGTTCAGAACAGTTTCACAATATTTTGCAACGTGTTCCTTTACCGCCGTGAGGGCTGACGTCAGATTGCTAGACAAACTTGTAGTTGAGCAGTTGCTAGAATTAGGAATGTATCTAAATTTGTAATACACAAATGAAATAATGAAGCCTAGTCACTTATACTTCAAAAGTTATGAATAGAGTTAAAGTTTTTCAATTGTAGGTCAAACTCCATGGTCAAGGTCATGAGATTAAACATTTTGTTATCAATATGGGTTATGCTATAGGAAAAACATGTATCGTTATACAAAACATGTGGAATATGAAACACATGTATCGTTATACAAAACACGTGGAATATGAAACACATGTATCGTTATACAAAACATGTGGAAATTTCAGCAAAAAGATGGGATGACAAATATGGATAATGACCATATCCCTGTATACAGCACAAAATCGATAATTAAGAAAATCAGAAACCGAAGGCATACAAAATCAGGATAAAACTGGAACCAAAGCAAATAAACAAAAACCTCCACCACATGAAAAGAAGCGAACTCCCGATATGGGAGTGAGACCAGGTGCCCAGGAAGAGTAAGCATCTCCTGCTTGCATGCAACACCCGCCGCTTCAATTCGGTAGAACTGTCACATCCGGTTACTTCCATTTCGGAAGACATAGAGTACAATCTTTGGTTGGATGGTTCAAATGGTCTATGACAGAATATCATCCACCATTCTTGAGAGTGGGACATCATAGCGTATGACGAGTTTCCCATATCGACCGTAGAATTTCCTAAGTGACGATGTTAGTCGGTCACAAACATATCCCTGACTGAGAAGCTTATCTGAAAGACGCCTAGCTCTCAGAACAAAATCCGTATATTTGGTACTTGCTCTGGCATAGCGTATCAACTGAGATATGAACACGCCATCAGCAGGCGATGAAGGGATGTTGCTACTCAGAAAAGGAAAGTTTGTAATGCTGAAATTGAAGTCGTCACGTTTGTCATAGAGTGAGGTGTTCATGTGACCACTAGTGTCGTAGGACAACATTATGTCCAAACAGGATGCTGAATTATTTGTCTCTGTAGTTTCTTTGACTTCAAGCTCCGAAGGATTGATACTGCTGAGGTAATCCGCGAATTATGGATTATTGATGGACAACACATCGTCTATGTATCTGTAAGTGAAGTTGAAGTCAGATGCTAATGAGTTAAAGAAGATGCTAAGTATATTTTCCCTTCAGAGACCAAAGATTGAATGAATTCAGCTTCGTATGAGTAAAGGAAAATGTCGGCAAGGAGTGGGGCACAATTGGTCCCCATTGGAATTCCGAAAATTTGCTGGAAGACCTTTCCTCCAAACACCACAAAAATGTTGTCGATCAGAAAGTTTAACATCTGAATAATGTCTGTTTCAGTGTACTTATTTTCAGAATCGGACTTTTCTTTTACAAAGTAGGTTTTGTCATAGTAAACAACAATGAAACAATGAATTTGTATTTGCGATTACCGTTATTTCTTGTAAACGCATTACTTATAATTTTTGCGAGTCTTTCTTTCAATTTAGAATGTGAAATTGTAGTGTAAAGTGTCGAAAAGTCAAAAGCTTTGATCGAATTGACTCTACTAAAATGAGTGGATTTCAGATGTTCTAAAAGTTCCTTCGAATTCTTTAAAATCCACATCTGGTTGATTCCACTGCGAGAATATACTGTCGAACAATATTTTTTAAGCCCAGAACTGATTTCAGATAAAACTTTGGTGAGTAAGATCGATACAGATTTTGTAGAACGTTTTGAGGAACCAGCGATGAAACGTTGTTTGTACGGATTCTTATGCATTTTAGGTATGCAGTATAAGTATTGTAAATCTAAATCTAATTTGTTAGTGTTGAAGCCAAAGGAAGCAAGAGCTGATTTGTGGTTATCTATTATTTCAGAGGCAGAAAGACTGTCGAAATAGAACTTTTTGCAAATAAATGTGTAATTATTTGAGGCTTCGTCCGCTGGTGTGATGACATAATGTTCTTGGAGGTACATAGGTAAGCTCTGTGATAACGTCAGGGTCTTTAAATATAGACTCGAATCTGGTGTTCACAGTTGATTTTAATCGGTTAATCCTAGATAAAAGTAACCCTCTGATGGATTTTATCCATTCGGAAAGGGTGTCGAGCTGTACATCCTCTTTCTTTGCCCAACGTCTTGCATATTCCTCACAAGAGTCCATGATAATTTTGACATTTTGAGTCCATGTAAAGGACATACTTTCTCTGTATTTGTTTGTTGCTACCTGACAGTATAACATCATACCTCTGTATGATGTTTGTTGCTACCTGACAGTATAATTTCGCTAGATTTTCTAATGTATTCATACACATATGTATCTTACACAGACAGATTTTTTGCAATTTTCATCTTCAGTTCATTTTTGCAATGTTCATCTTTTGCTGATAAGTACAGATCATGTTGTGTGTTCTTTTCCTCTACTGCAAGTCGAGAAAAATAGGAAGCAATCTGTTGGCCTGATAGATACTGTTCCCTTTTAAACTTATACTGCCCATTTTCTTTTGTACTCCTCATCTCTTCTGACGCAATGTATGGGTCAACCTCGCTTCCCTTTGCTTTGCCCACATCAAATTTTAATTTCATACAGTCAATCTGATCTTGATCAAATTGTACTTTCTTTTCGTCATTTTCAAAGCCCATCCTTCCTCTAGCTTGTTTTCAGTTGTATTCACAGGAAGGCATAATTTCTTTTGATTAACAAATAATGAGTTAACCTTATTTGAGTACATTTTCTTGGCTTTGTCATATAATCTATTGCATTGCTGATGATAATTACAATCTCCAATTACAAGATGATCCTCCAAGGCCTTCATTGAAGAAAATGAGCGTAAACAGCCATCCTTTGGGCATTCATGTACCATGCTGTTGCTCTTCTTTGGTACTAGAATGGCAGTTGCATCTAAAAGGAAACATATTTTTTAATACGTGTTCTTGCATGAGTAAACAAGAAAGAAGTCTAGAAGTTGAAAAGTACCTGTAAATGTAACTAGATGAAAATAACAATTGAATTTTACCTCAATTAATCCTGTTGAATAAAAATGTATGCTGGACGATTATAAATACACTGTTTTCATGTTCAAAAAATGTTAAATTCAAAGAAACGATATATTTAACATGACTCCTCTTACCATTTTGTGTCAGAAGATCTTTCTGTTGAATTTGAAGCTGTGTCAAGAACTAACCAATCTTCAATGACCAATAATTCATAACCCTTAGGTGGTGAACCAAGGGATTCCCAAGAAAGCAATTTTCCTAAAAGAAAAGAAAATAGATAAATTCACATTCTTCAAATAAGCTTTAGAGATACTCAATAAAGTGTATAACGTAAATCATTTATGAAATGATGGTATGCATTAATAAAGTATACATCAGCACAATCCAACATTTATCTTCACCAATATGAAAGATGATATTTCTGATTAAAACAGTCATTACCATCTCCTATATTGTAGGCTTTCCTAACTCTCAGACCTGTATCTTCAAACTTGAAATTATACAGGTTACTGACACCTGGCAAACTTCTCTTGTTCTTCTCATCATCAATGGTGGTGATAATGTCTGCAACTTTTACCCGGTATTGACCATTTTGCCTAGAATCTATTGTCTATAACAGAGTGAAAAAACTAAATGATTGTATATGTGTGTTTTACATACATATGTGCTTTAGTCTTACAATGTGAAAACTATATGCCAAATCTTTTAATTCCAGGGGAAAAGAATTCATAGACGGACAACAGACGATAAAATGCTTAATAGGATTGACTTTACCTATGATTAAGGATTGTTTTTCAGTTTTTGCTTTGCATTGGTGTATGCAGGCAGCTTTATTAAATTTTGTAATAATACTGTTAAATGCTGTTTTCCATACATGTCCAGACCTTGACATTTTGATCCTTCATTATATTCAAACTGAAACTCTCATTCAAGATTAAACGCTTTGGTGTGAAAATTTAGTACTTAGCCCAAGCAATAAAGAAAAAAACGTTGGCTCTCAGACCATTTTTTTTCAAATCATATGTGGCAGGAAGGACTTTTCCATTAAACATACATGTTGGCTTCTACAGAAAACCATTAGACTAGGGTTTTTTTTTCTTCTTCTTCTTGAAATGCATTTTGTTCCCACATACATGTATAAGGGGTGTCTCTGTCAGCTCAGTTCTCTCTGTGTCAGTGTCATAAGGATCTTTCTATATTACAAATCAATACAAACAAAGGCTTTGAAGATGCAGTTTATACACAATAAAGTTTGGAATAAAGCGGACGCGAAATTCCAGAATTACTTCACTTTTTAACGTTTTATGGTTTGAAAAAAAAAACTTGTATGCGGGGGAGGGGGTAAAACACATGTTAGGAGGGGCCTGAGTTCCAATTCTTTATTTTGCTTGGCCTTAGTATATTGCTTTCAGAACTTTATAACCAAAATACAATCATTCTTGTTATGAAGTCCATAACTTCATATTTCCATTGCAGAGGAATCCCCATGTTAAGCGCCCATTAGGCAAACGGATTTATAAACTATAATTCTGGTTGCCTACTATGCTTCATGCTTTAATTTTGAAAGTGCGGAGAATTTACCAACGTTCAGATACTTTTGACGTTATAACATGCAAAAGGCTCATTATTAATGCTAAACAGGGTGTCTGTATTTTAGTACAAACGGAAATATAAGTAATGACTGTCTTACTTTGGGTGTTCATGGTAGTATAATTCTGGTTGGACATGTGCAAATTTCCCGAGAATCGCTTCGCGATTCACGGAATTTGCCCGTGACCAACCAGAATTATACTACCATGAACATCCAAAGTAAGACAGTCATTTCTTAATTGCATAGATCAAACGTTAAGGTCAAGGTCACAATGTTAAAAGTCACGATACAAGAATGTAGTACCTTTAATAGTAAATGTGTGCATGAAATATGAAAGGTCTTTCATTGATAGCATGAAAGAAATCGGCTTTCAAATCTTCTTAACTTAATTTGCAACATATTCCAAATTTCAAGGTCATAATTTCAAAAGGCATGATACCAAACTGTATCATATAGTGAATGTTTGTATGAAATATAAAAAGGGAATGTTTGTATGAAATGTTTTGTAATTTACTTCACGAAATATTGACATTGCACTTTCATTTTCCACATATATCATGTTTAGTCCGAATATCCTCTTTAAAATAACAACGTGACGTCAGCATACAACTTTGTTTCGCGGACTTTCTTTCATCGACAGCTCCCATAGACAACGCCTAGAAATTCACCGATATACTCATAATGCTGGAATGAAAATACAAACAAAAAATAAAATATCAGCGCGATAAGCGACTTACCGAACTTCATTCTACTTCCGAGGATGATTTGCAGCTGATATTTTGATACATGTAGATCTAATAATGTTGTTTCTCTCACAATCAATGTTTTTACTCAGTAAATTCTAGTTTATTCCCAAATAACTCATTTTGCACCTATGTTTCCATCAAGGCATGGAGGTTCCGGGCTGGTTTCCATGGAAATCAATTGATTTGAAAGATTCTAATTTTCAATTTTATTTATGAAATTTGATATAAATGAAATATATGTATGATTTTTTGAAATACAGAAACATGCGTTTCCGAAGAATTTTGGTCCTTATAGAGAATGACTTTTGATTTTTACACTAGTACAATATTTCAGTCAATATTGAAAATAAAATTACATGTATATGGTCAACACTTATTGTTCATTCTTTTGTATATATTATTACTTAGAAAAGTTTTTCGTTCAAAAAGGTAAATACATGTTAGTTGTTAAGTTAACCAACCAAAATTGTGTATGAATGTGCACCTTATTTGACAGGCTGAGATGAAATAATAGATTAAGCGTCTCGATCATTTATCATGTATTACAGGTCTTTTGTGAACATCACTTACGTCGTAGCCTGCTACAATTTACTGGTAAGTTATCGATGTATTCATGACGTGTGCGTTTTTTAGCTCACCTGAGCAAAGCTCAAGTGAGCTATTGTCATAGTGTGGCGTCCGGCGTCCGTCCGTCGTAAACTTTTCACATTTTCGACTTCTTCTCAAGAACGGCTTAAGGGATTTTGATGAAACTTCGTAGGTATGAAGTACTCATGGTCCCCTACAAGTGCTGTTGTCTTTCGTCCGGATCAATCAACAGGTGGCGCCACCACAGCCAAAAGTAAGTCACGGGGGGTGATTTTCATACATTTTCTGCTTCTTTTCTATAACCATCCTTCAGATTGTCATGACAATTTGTAGGTATGAGGTACTCATGCATGGTAGCCTACAAGAATTTTGTCAAGATATCCACTTTTGGATTTTTCAGGAATATTTTTTTAGATTGTACATATTAGGTATAATGTATGTTTTCCATGCCCAATGTTACAGGTGCAACTACAGGAAAAATACCTTCTTTGTATGATTAATCATTTTTAGATTGACCTTTCATCCATAGTTACAGCTGATAATTCAACAAGTGACACATGCTCCAATGTCTTATTTATTCACCTTTATGTGATATGATTCAATTATTTAAATTCCTTATACTTATTTACAATTTAATTTTTAAAGTCGAAAACAAGATTTCAAAAGCGGCCATTTTTTGCCGTGTACCCGAAGGGGATTCCCCATGTAGTAATGTGATACCTTTAGTACTGCGATACATTTCAGGAGATACAGTGCAAACGGAATAGATTTTTTATACTTGGAACACTTTCATAATGGTTATCATTCATGTACTTGGAACACTTGCATATACTTGTTATCATATATAAAGTTTGCTCGAATTTCCGCTGTCTTAATAGACTCTCTTAGATGAAGTAATTTACGGACTGATTTCTTGAAGAAACGTCTAATGAGTAATCTCTTCCTCTGGATTTTGAGAATGCATAGGACATTTAATATCTGAAATTCTTGAAAATAAATAATTCAGTTCAGAGTTCCTGAAATCTTCCAATGAAATGTTGGACCACAGAAAGCTGTTGTTTTTATAGAGAAAATAAATTATAATTCACAACCTTAAGCCACTGTGTTCGGCATCTTGTATGTATAATATTTCTAAGAGGAACACAGAGGCCTGAGGTTGTGAATAATAAAACATTTTCTCTCATAATACGACAGGTTCCTGTGTTAAGACATTTGGGAATTTTTATCTGTTCAAATAATAGATACTTGATGAGTTTTTGTCGGACCAAATAACTTTTTGTCGGCAAATCCGATGTAACCGATACATTTCATGAACTCTCTCCGCTAACAACTTGTCCGTGTAACAGACCTATGATGAGGTAAAACAATTAGTTAGCAGTAAATAACGATGTCGTAGGTCTGCTAGTTGGACAAGCTTAACAATTTCATGGGGCTTTTAATTTGTTTCAATCTGCGAAACCTATAGAAACCACTTGAGTTGTTGAACAGCGTATGCTGAAATGCGACGCTCCTTCTCGCCTTTCAGAATATTTACTGAAAACTATTTGTTCAAGTGGCTTCACTGGGTCATGAGGTTTGATACAACATACACTGCTTTTTTGGAAAACAAACTGGCCCAATTTCTGCACAACTCACTTGAATTGATAAATATTGGATCAAAACGATTTTATCTGTACGTTTCATGTATTTGAGATGAAATCAATACTATTCAAAAGCATTCATAGATTTCAGTGAATAAAAGCAAAACAGAAAAATCTTTGTTTTTTATGCCCCTGGAATAAAAGATTCGGGAGCATATAGTTTTTGGCATGTCCGTCTGTCTGTTTGTCTGTCTGTTTTCCGAAAAACTTTAACATTGGGCATAACTTTTGAATGGAAGCTGGTGATAGAGGTTTCATATTTCACATGTGTATTCCTTGTGACAATACCTTTCCATTGTTACCAAAATTTTTGACCTCATGACTATAACCTTGACCTTTCACGTACTTCTCAAAAACTTTAACATTGGGTATAACTTTTGAATGGTTAGTGATAGGGCTTTCATATTGTACATGTGTATTCCTTGTGACAATATCTTTCCATTGATACCAATATTACGCTGACCCTGACCTCTCACATACTTAACAGAAAATGGCGTTTATACTAACAAAGATGCCGCCGGGGGCATTCTCGTTTCACAAACACAGGCTTTATAATTTCTGGCATGCTAGCTATCAATAATGAAAGGTTTTGTATTCAATTTTAAATAAACTTAATTTATGAAATCATTTCATTGTTTTATTCTTCTTCTGCTGCACATTCATGTGGAATTTTACAATATGATTTTATTTTTGATGTTGCATAATTGAACTATACTAGCTGGGCATATGACGTTGGACCGCTTTATTAGTCTTTTCAAATCAGTAAAAAAGTTATTGTTTTGAAATGTTCTTTTTCTGCTGCACATTAATGTGGAATTTTACAATATGATTTTATTTTTGATGTTGCATAATTGAACTATACTAGCTGGGCATATGACGTTGGACCACTTTATCCGTCTTTTCAAATCAGTAAAAATGTTATTGTTTTGAAATTTGACTATTTTTTTCTTTTTTGTAATTTTAAAGGCTGTCTGAAAAAAAGACTTCTCTGCATCCGGCAAAATTTTTTTTAGAAAGGTTGTGGGCTAAAATCCTGGTACTGGCACTATCAGTATTCAATGTCAGTATGTCAATTAGAGCGTGCATTGGTATCAGGTGAGCGTTGTGCCCCCTGGGGCTCTTGTTATTGTTCCCTATGACTTTTTATTCGCCACATCTATCAATTAAAGTCAAATATTTTCATGATTCAGGAAAAAAAAAAGACTGAATCAACCAATTAGATGTAAATGTTTTATCTTCTCTTGAATGCAACGGAATTTAGAATATTGGGGTTTCTCTCGAAAATGTGCTAGCATTTTCTTTTTTCGCTTCATTGTGTCAGTTGATTTTACTTTCTTTAGGTAGGTTTTTATCCTTACAGACTTTCCTTATCTTGCTACCTGTCAATCTCTGTATATTGTACTTAGTGGTCATGTTTACAAGAAACATCGTCCTAGCTTTATTGCGTCTTATTCGGAGAAAACCAGCTGCTGTAAGTTATATTAGAAGCTTTTTTTTTTAGTTTAAACACAATAAGGATTATTTATTGCCTCTATTAAAAACACTAAATAACTAAAACAAATCCCAATGACTGAAAACTTACCACATGTACTTCTCCAAAAAAGAACATGTTTTCACAAGAAAATTTTCGTTTAAAATATTGATATTTTCTTGCAGAATTATGACGAAAACCAGAGGTTCTCACCGAGTAAAAATCATCAGTATGTTCGTATCTTGTTTTCACCTAAAACAGAGGTTGAAAGCCAGGCAACTGATGACAGGTAGGTGCTTTATCTTTAACTTAGAACAGCCAAAATCAATTGCCGTAGTGAATCTTATATTTATAATCTAAATAACCAAAAAGAAAGTGATATGGTCGGCTTCTGGGCGTAAATTACCACTGATGAGGATTTGCTATCCGAAACACGTATCTGGTGCTTTAAAAATGGTTTTAACTTTTTTTCAAAAGGTAACATGTATTTTCTTTTGTCTCATAGCATTATCCTTCCTACGCTATTTTGGTCATAGATTTTATTTAACCATATCTTGGAATCGACCTCTCAGGAAAACAAAATAAAAAAATAATAGCAGAGAGCGTTTTCTAAAATTATTTGAAGATTTGCTTACATTATTAAAACCAATTTTTCTTCATAACAAAGGTTCAATCTAATAATGCAATTAGTCGATACAAAACATTGGTTTCCTTTATTATATGTGTTTCGAGTTTCGCACATAGGATTCTTTGAAATATCTGCATGCAATTTTCATGCTTTTTATATGACCTTCTGCTAATTTTTTCCCATTGAGCATTCGTTTTGTATGTAGCTACATATAAGGAAATCATAATCAGTATTCTATATTTACGATAAGAAGTTCGTTCATGGTTCAAATTGAAAAGATACTCTTCAAAAGAAGAAACGCATATAACAATATTACAATGTATTATTATTATTCAATATGCACAAGCTATTGATTGTTTGCATTAATGATGGTATAGAGAAAGGACAACGTACGATTTTTTGATTATCATAGAATCTCTTTTTAGGTAAAAACATGAAATTTTGAATTTCCGACTTTTTATGTTTTTATGCATTTTCCATGTTTATGAGGAATTTGAAATTTGCCCAAGTCAAAGTTCATGGATGCCCATAAAAAATTTTGGACTTTAACTTCTTCGGGTCACTTCCGTTTTAATGCAATACATGCTTACCTTGTCCGATGCCATTGAACATTGCGACGTAATCGAATGACTCCCAATTGTAAGTGAGTAATACTCTGTAAAGTTCAAGGATCAAAAAGTCAAATTTCGAGGATTTTTCTCCTTATGTAACATTTCTCTCGATAAAACTGATTCGTAAATTCATGGAATGCGGCGAACTTTGGATGACATCACAGAATAAAACTTCATCATGCGCAGTACTGCCGCCATTACGAGATTTTAGTTTAGTATGGTGTATCCATTTTCAATTGAATCAAAACACTTTCAAATGATAAGGAAAACGATGACATACGGAACTCCGAAAAATACACAATTTGGCCTCTAAAAGAACATCGAGGGCATATTGTTTTTGAGTCATTTTAACTAACATTTTAAAGCACTGAAGTGGTTCTCGTTGAAAACTTAGAGTCTGAAAATACCATTATGTACATTTGGTTTGATTTTGTCTATTAAAATGATAAATATGATTGTTTCATATGTCCATTAGGCATGAAATGAACAAATACTATGCGTTACTTCTTTTATGAGTATATATCATGTACATCTTGCGAGGTAAAATTGACAATTAACCTGCATACTGTCTGTAAAGTAATCACACAAATTTTGATTTTAAAAAAATCTAAGGGCGCGCTACTAAATTGAATTGTGGCTGCTTCTGAAAATCACTTTGGCTGGAAGTATAATTGATGAGTGAGGATTTAATATCAGAACACGTATCTAGTGCATAATAAAATGGTTTGAAAATTTCTTCAAGAACATATAGAGATGGAACACTTCCGTATTATTATACATGTTCCGTATTATTATACATGTTCCGTATTATTATACATGTTCCGTATTATTATACATGTTATAGTTTGTTCGAAGATAAATATCTGAAAATGTGCTGTCTTATGATGTTAAACAAGAGGATAGTAATAGTCATCTTATCTTTATACACTGTATCTTCATTTTTTCTAGTTTGACAGTAAAGATAAGAAACAACGTGTCCAAGAGAAAAGCTTGTTTACAGACAGAAATAATACAAAGATCGTCAAACAGGATAGCTTCTATATTTGTCGTATCAGGGGTATTATTGTATCAGGTAATCTTTGTGAATTTATTTTGTCTTCTTTACTTTGTGTATTATTAGAAAACTGAACTATATTGCAATAAAATTGATAAATGTAGCTAATCTATGGTGTTGATTAGGAAACAAGATAAAACTACATAATTCAAAATATTTTCATTCAAATCTATAAGAGAAAAAAAAAGCTAAATTCTGGACAGTTTTGACCAATCTAAACAAAGACATAACTTATCTTCTTTAACTCATTAACATAGACAGTGACTTAACATAGACAGTGACTTGTTTTATTTTGTTACAATAGATACTTCATTAAGGTTGTTTATGTCTTACTTCGTTCCATGTACATTTGTACCTTGTATACTTCTGTGGTTTGTGTTTTTATTTGTTACGTTGTATATCATTGTAGTGGTTTGTGTTCTGCGTGAAGCTGAGTCAGGGCTTTCAAAACCTATCAAATTCCTTAAAACAATCCACCAACCAGATAACCTTTCTCTCTAACAACACAACGTTTTTTTCACGATCATTGGATGCTTTCATTGGTAAGGTTCGGCTACAGTTCGTTTGACGACTTAAGGTATCCATTGTACAATTGAGTCAACTTCCATAGCGTTTTTTAAATCATCTCCAATGTAAAGTATGTTAAATTTTATGCCTGGTAAGGTACTATAAACTATATGTTTTCTGAAAGGTAATGATGCCCTGAGTTCAGATATAAGACTCCCAGGTCTTAAAAATCAAAGGGGGAAAACTCTTGTACAATTTTGTTATTTTGCATATGTTATATATAGAAAATAGACAATTTAAATGCTTCATAAGTTATTCCCCTTGGTTTTTCTGGTCCCAAAATTATTATTTCTGAGCAGTAGGCTTTATAACCTTTCAGAAAATATATAGTTTATAGTACCTTACCATGCATGGAAAATGCCCTATTGTACATCGGATACCTTAATCTGTTATTAGAAAGGAGGGGAGATAAAGAGAGAGATGAGATAAAGAAGATCCTGACGACAATCCCAACAACACTGATAATAGAGTACCAAATTGAGAATCGACGGACCCCTAGCAAGCTAGAGGTGGGACCAACTGTCCAGGAGAAGTAAGCATCCCCTGTTTGGCTAGCCGCAACCGCCGTCGATGTTAACGCACGAATATTAAAACAATATCTACAAGACATGTATTATTTGAGGCTATTTCTATATAGAAAGTGTCATGGCGACCATGTCAGGGAAAGACACGTTTTGCAGCATCACATCCACGGGAAAACAACATAACACCCCAAATGAAAACACAGGGAGGGCATAACACAGCAAGAGACGCAAAAGGAACAAGACACACCAATTACGACATAAAAAAACAAACACGAAAGACACAAAGACCACACATTAACCAATGAAACCAATGGGCAACCGGTGCCGATTTATGACGGCAATCTGTAAAGTAAGTAACAAATGATGTAGTTTTCCGTTTTACGTGCGCACAATCCTCTCAATTTTTCCGGTTATGATCAATTCTATTTGCGCCGTGGTCTCGGGGTTAGTTACTGGTTCAAGCTTAACTCAGTCCGTGGGTCGGGCGACATCTATACATACTTCCATATTAATACAAATATAACCTTGCCCGTGTAACGTTTACACGTTTATGGTGTTTAAAAACGGATGTACAATTCTTCAACTTCCACGCAAGCGTACTATCTACTTCTGTCAAAGACTACACCACGAAAAGTATATTACAAACCTGTGCCGCTTATGTCCTTGTGCGCAAGTTGACAATTCTTTTGTATAATAACTTCCTTGCTGTAAGAGGACACACAAAAAAGACAGCAAAAACGAACTGCATTATATACTAAATGTTCATTTAAAAAATGCTTGTCCCTCTCAAAATAAAAAAAAATCTAGCTTAAGATGCGTACCCCAGAATTTTTCCTTTCACGATATGGAATAAGTAGATTTGTCCTTTCCATGTTCCTTTCTAATCAAAGGTTCATCACAAATCATGTCGTCGTTGTATTCGTATAGTATTCGTTCTTGACTATTTCAAAACAAAGAATATTATGTCTGTGTAAAAATGCACCTTTATACATGATTCAACATAGGAATGATTATCTTATGATATAAACAATAAGATGATTTCGTTTTTGTTTTTAAGGAAGTTGTTATGCTGCTACATTTGCCGCTGGTATCATAGTAATAGCAAACATGTACATGATATACACCTCACATCGTAGACATATATCACGACTTCTGATGGGAAATAAAGCGTTCATACCAAAGAAATGCTGGGATATGAAGCCAAGCGTCATTCTGGTAAGATGATACATATTGAATACAAAAATAAAGACATGCGGGATTGTTTATATTGAATTCACAACAAGTACATGTTAAACGTCTTCAAATTCAATAGCATCATTTAAGAACAGATAAATTTGCCGCATGGACCAGATATGCACGTTTTGGGTATTTAAAGCCTCGTCAGTGATCTGTTACGATAAATTCACATACATGTAATTTATAAATCTGAGCATCTCATAATCTGAACTATACATTGTATAGAGCATTCAAATCGGGTAGAAATTAATTAATGGTTAACCCTCAGACACACCTCAGTTCATTCTGAAATGCTTCCTAAAATATTGCAATAGCGCCATATTTTATGAAGGAGTTGTATGGAATATAAAAGCTAAATATATAATTCTGGTATCTTATTGAATAAAGTAGAAATTCATATGGCAGCAACATTTTTGTTTTATTACAGGCAAAGAATATTAATTATCCCGGCTTCCAGATCGGACATTTAGTTTGGGGTATAGTATTTACACATTGCTCCTAAATTTAAACTTAACTCGAAAAATATTGAAAATAATATTTGCATCATCGTTATAGAACCTTATCAGAACCTGTGTATTTTTCATTGCAGGTTTCCTGTTGAACTTCATAGTTATGTTAGTTATATGCCTGCTTTTGTCATTTTTCCTCATAATGCCTATCGTATACCCAGTGCCAGATGCTTTCTACTCATTGATCCGTACTTTACTGTAAGTATATGTCTTATAAACCTTTTTAGCTCACCTGAGCCATAGGCTCAAGTGAGCTATTGTCATAGTGTTGCGTCCGTCGTCCGTCGTCGTCGTCGTCGTCCGTCGTCCGTCGTCCGTCGTCGTCGTAAACTTTTCACATTTTAAACTTCTTCTCAAGAACGGCTGAAGGGATTTTGATGAAACTTGGTAGGTATGAAGTACTCATAGTCCCCTACAAGTGTTGTTGTTTTTCGTCCGGATCTGTCAACAGGTGGCGCCACCACAGCCAAAAGTAGGTCACGGGGGGTACCCTCCTTTGACAAACTTCTTCTTCAGAACCGAAGCATGTATCGACAAACCGAAAGCATCAGGATGATCTAGAGAGATGTCTTAAGAAGTGTTGTTATTTTTGGTTCCACTTCGAAGTCAAATTTTTGACGCGTTTTTGACGTCTTTTCGGACTTTGTCAGAAATGCACATTTTTGCACTATATTTCTTTAAATAACTCAATAAGTGTATGATTTTACACACTCATTTACTACATATTTATCATATTTAACTTACTTAATGCTTTGATATGTATTTTATGCTTAAAATTTATTTTTTTGATTTTTTATGAATTTGTTTCTTATGTAAAAAGGAAGGGGGGGGGGTTGATTTTCATACATTTTCTGCTTCTTTTCTATAACCACTCTTCAGATTGTCATGACAATTTGTAGGTATGAGGTACTCATGCATGGTACCCTACAAGTGAAAGAATTTTGTCAAGATATCCACTTTTGGATTTTTTAGGAATATTTTTTAAGATTGTACATAGGTATAATGTATGTTTTCCATGCCAAATGGACCCATGGGGAGTAGCTTCAAACCCCGACGGGACCCCAACAATTTTTTTTTTCTCTTTTTCAGTTTTTTTTTCTCTTATTTTTATATTTATCGCTAGAAATGAAACTGTGAAAGAATTTTGTCAAAATATTAACTTTTAGATTTTTAATGATTTTTTAAATAAGACAAGCTATAGCTAGTTTGGCTTTGTGTACTTATTTTCATACTTCGAATTAACTTGGCCACATACGCTATCAAATATACGCTGAATTTATTTTTAAGATGTTGACTTTTTGTGTCGCCTGCGAAGCACAGCGACACTTAGGGATCACTTTGTCTGTTGTTCGTCTGTCCGTCCATCCGTCCCTCCGTCTGTCCGTCTGTCTGTCACACTTGGGTGTCACACCCCATAACTTTTGATTGGTAAGTGATAGGGCTTTGATATTTCACATGTGTATTCCTTGTGACAAGACCTTTATACACATATCATAATTTTTGACCTTTTGACCTTGACCTAGATATTTGACCTACTTTTCTAAAAATCTAATATTGGCTATATCTCTTGATTGATTAGTGATAGGGCTTTGATATTTCACATGTGTATTCCTTGTGATTAGACCTTTCTACACATATAATGTTTGACCTTGTGACCTTGATCTAGATATTTGACCTACTTTTCTAAAAATCTAATATTGGCTATATCTCTTGATTGGCAAGTGATAGTGTGTAATCTTTGTGACAAGACCTTTCTACGCAAACCATATTTTTTGACCTCGTGACCTTGACCTAGATATTTGACCTACTTTTAAAAAAATCTAAGATTGGCTATATCTTTTGATTGGTAAGTGATAGGGCTTTGATACTTCACATGTGTATTTCTTGTGACAAGCCCTTTTTTCACATACTATATTTTTTAACCTTATGACCTTGACCTAGATATTTGACCTACTTTTTAAAAAAAACCAAGATTGGCTATATCTATTGATTGGCAAGTGATAGGGCTTTGATATTTCTCTTGTGTATTCCTTTTGACAATACCTTTCTACACATACCATAATTTTGACCTCATGACCTTGACCTAGATATTTGACCTACTTTTCAAAAAAAATTAAGATTTGCTATATCTTTTGATTGGTAAGTGATAGAGCTTTGATATTTCATATGTGTATTCCTTCTTGTGACAAGGCCTTTCTACACAAATCATAACTTTTGACCTCATGACCAAGACCTAGATATTTGACCTACTTTTCAAAAAATCTTAGATTGGTTATTTCTTTTGATTGCTGAGTGATAGGCTTTGATATTTCACATGTGCATTCCATGTGACAAGACCTTTCTTCACATACCATCATTTTTAGCTCACCTCGACGAAGTTGAGTGAGCTTATGCTATAACCCCACGCGTCCGTGTCCGCGTCTGCGTCCAGTTAAGAAGTTTGGGGTAGCTCAGTATCTGACAAAGTACTAACGCTACAGTAACCAAACTGGCACAAGTGACTCATCTTTGGATGCTGAGGTGAACCCATGCATCGTATGCAGCATCTGACCTACATTTTCCGCTTGAGTGACTTGGTTAAGAAGTTTGGGGTAGCTCAGTATCTGACAAAGTACTGATGCTACAGTAACAAAACTGGCACAAGTGATTCATTTTTGGATGCTGAGGTAAACCCATGCATCGGATGCAGCATCTGACCTACATTTTCCGCTTGAGTGACTTGGTTAAGAAGTTTGGGGTAGCTCAGTATCTGACAAAGTACTAATGCTACAGTAACCAAACTTGCACAAGTGATTCATCTTTGGATGCCGAGATGGACCCATGCATCGGATGCAGCATCTGACCTACTTTTTCCACTTGAGTGATTTCGCTTTTAAAAGCCAATATTGGGCAGAGTATAAGTGCTACATGTACCAAACTTGCATATTGGATGTATCTTTGATCAAACTTTCATAAAATGACCTTGACCTACTTTTTCCGCTTGAGTGATTTTGCCTTTAAAAGCCAATATTGAGCAAAGTATAAGTGCTAGATGTTCCAAACTTGCATATTAGATGTATCTTTGATCAAACTTTCATAAAATGACCTTGACCTACTTTTTCCGCTTGAGTGATTTTGCCTTTAAAAGCCAATATTGAGCAAAGTATAACTGCTACATGTACCAAACTTGCATATTGGATGTATCTTTGATCAAACTTTCATAAAATGACCTTGACCTACTTTTTCTGCTTGAGTGGTTTTGCCTTTAAAAGCCAATATACATGTACTAAGAAATATGTTTGAATTGAATTTTGCTGTCACGAGGTGAGCTTCGTAATCTGTGATTACCTATGTTTTACCTCGTGCACTTGCCCTATATATTTGACCTACTTTTCAACAAATCTATGATTTGCTATATCTTTTTAGTGGTAAGTGATAGGGCTTTGATATTTCACATTTGTATTCCTTATGAAAAGACCTTTCTAAACATTCCATAATTTTTAACCTAGTGACCTTGCCCTTGATATTTGACCTAATTTCAATAAAAAAAATCCGCTACGCAGGCGACACAAGCATTCCTTGGATTGCTTTTTTTTCATACATGCATATTTCAGAACAATTTCCCTATTTAATGATTATTTTCTCTGTCTTATTTCTGTATCTATGGTAAACATAGTCGCCATATATCTTGTGTTACAGATTTGATTGGTTCAATACCTCCTTGCCCCTTTAGTAGGGGTAACTACAGGAAATAAAAAGGTGCACACTAAAAATTTTGACTGACTTGAAATGCCCGGAAGTTTGTAAAATTGGTCTTTTTTGATTGCGAATCTTTGGCACGCATAAAAATGTAAAGAAAAAGGGGGGGGGGGGGGTCATGCATGTCCTTTTTTCGCAAATTTCACTTTTTTTACAGGAACTCTGCTTCCTCATCGAAAATGTTCCGAATTTTGCATATTTTCAAACCTATCTGTAGATTGCATAAAAGACAAGATCAAGTTCGAAGTTAAATTTATCACGACTATTGATTCAATATGCTAAAAATATATTTCCAAGCACCGCATTTCAGCATATTTACCGAAAATAATTTGTCCAAGTGGCTTCACTGGGTCATGAGGTTTGATACACCGTACACTGCTGTTTGGAAAATAAATTGGCTCAATTTCTGCAAAACTCACTTGAATTAATATTGTCCGCTAACAACTTGTCTGTGTTAATTGGATTAACACGATTTTGACTGTACGTTACATGTATTAAGATGAAATCAATACTATTCAAAAGCTCTCATTCATAGATTTCTGTATAATTTAATATGAATAAAGGCAAAACCGAAAAGTCTTTGTTTTTTATGCTTCCGGAATCAAAGATATGGGGGCATATAGTTTTTGGCCTGTCCGTCTGTCTGTTTGTCCGAAAAACTTTACATTGGGCATAACTTTTGATAGGAAGGTGATAGAGCTTTCATATTTCACATGTGTATTCCTTGTGACAATACCTTTCCATTGATACCAAAATTTTTGACCTCGTGACCTTGACCTTGACCTTTGACCTACTTTTCAAAAACTTTAACATTGGGCATAACTTTTGAATGGTTAGTGATAGGGCTTTCATATTGTACATGTGTATTCTTTGTGACAAGATCTTTCCATTGATACCAACATTACTCTGACCCTGACCTCTCACATACTTAACAGAAAATGGTGTTTATACCAACAAAGATGCCACCGCGGGGCATTCGTGTTTCACAAACACAGGCTTTATTATTTTCTGGCATACTAGCCATTAATAATGAAAGGTTTGGTGTTCAATTTTAAATAAACTTAATTTATGAAATCATTTCATTGTTTTATTCTGTTTCTGTTGCACATTTATGTGGAATTTTACAAAATGATTTTATTTTTGATGTTGCATAATCGAACTATACTAGCTGGGCATATGACTTTGGATCGCATAATCCATCTTTTCAAATCAGTAAAAAAGTTGTTGTTTTGAAATGTGACTATTTTCTCTTGTTTGTACTTTTAAAGGTTGTCTAAAAAAAAAACTTGTCTGCATCCGGCAAAAATCTTGTTAGAAAGGTTGTGGGCTAAAATCCTGGTACTGGCACTATCAGTATTCAATGTCAGTATGTCAATTAGAGCGTGCATGGGTATCAGGTGAGCGTTGTGCCCCCTGGGGCTCTTGTTTTAATGTGTAAAGGTATCATGTCAGGAAAATGTTACCTTTGTGTTGTATTTATCCTTATAGGCCTCCATTCTCTGTGACCTTGATGTTCTATTTATCCTTACAGGCCTCCATTCTGTAAGCCGATGCGGGCTTACAAGCCATACTTCGTAATTCGCGTTGTGTGATTAATGAATGTTCTGTTCTGTGTTGTTGACAGAAAATATCGTTGGAATTTTCACAAAGTTTATTTCACGACACATAATTTGACAGAATCCATTGCATGCGAGAAAGTAAGTCTGTGACATCGAGAAAGCAATCTAACAATTGAAAAATGACAAATTGTATTTAAACAAGGGAGGGGAATTGCACAATATGATGGACATATTTCTAGATAATTTCGTGTTCATCCCTCAAAGATAAGGTTGTCTACAACTCTTCAAAAGCATCTGAAATTATGAGGGATTGTAAGTAAATAAACTCAATATGCTGGTACTTCACGTGTAGATTTCTCCAAAAAATAGATAAAACCAATTTGAATTAAGTTCTTATCAATCTCTGGACTTTCCAAGTGTTAAATAATCAATATTACAGTTAAACATATTAAAGTTGAGAAAATATTTCCCTTAAAATCTTAAGATAAAATCATTAACTGAGATTTCATGAATGTGTTTCTAATCTTTTTCAAAATTATCTGACAAATGCATCGATTTAGTTTAGAGTTATCACTCATTCTACAGTGTGCAAATTCCCCAACATGAAATAATAATTCACCATAAATATTGTGGGGGAGAGGCCATATGGTTACAATACTCCCCCACTTAAGAAAATAACCAAGATATTCATTATCAAAATCATTAATTCGATTCAAATATATTCAACTTTATAACTGACGTTTTAGTAACTTTCATCATTCTTTTTTTCTTTATTTGGATCTATGCTTGGTTATTTCCTAAACGCATGGCCTTGACACCACAATTAGATAATTGCATCATCTTATGTGACACCCAGTCAATCATGATCAAGTAAATAAATATAAATGACATGCAGATTAAAGTCCTCAATCTCAAGTTCATCACTGTCTTTATCAAAACATAACAAATTCATTCAAGGCCAATACATCAAATAATAGTATGATATATCAATGTTCAATGTACATCATGCAAAAATCAAAATTCATGAACATAATATATTCATTTTTATCATAAATACGCATAATACATTATAAAATTCACATTTACTCTGCTTTTTTCACTGAAATAACACTACACATAATTTGTACACTTCTTTGTCTTCTTATGGTTCTTCTTAGGATCGATCCTTAACGTCATATTGTTCCTTTCCGTCTGATTGTCCTTCTTCGTGTTCTGTGTAACCTCCGTCGAGTTAAACGAATACATGGACCTCGATTTCATCACGTAAGGAATTCTGCACCAATTGGATTATCATTGTATCATCGGATGTTTGTCTATAATCTTCCGACAACTAAATCGTCCTCTCGTCTACAGCATCATCTCCCACGAAATCGCATCTCATGATTTCTTCTAAGCAGTCGTTTCTTCTTCATTGGTCTACCTCTGACGCATCTTGGTATTAGTGACGTTACCAAGATCTTCCCGTAATCCGGATGACGCCATGTACCCAGAAAAGCGACGGGGTATAAACTTTCTCGTTATAAAGCGTCAAATAAGGTAGTTCATTAATTGCAAATTGTCCTTTGCATTGGATTCTGCACGGATCGCAAATCCCTATGGCAGATTTCACTCTACCAAAATCTTCGAATGTCTCTCCGTTTGTTATCGTGACGTGCTGGTTTAACATCCGACCACACGGGTAACATCGTGCACAGAGATTCCTGACGTCACTGCTTCGGACTTCGTATTTTGGCTTCCGTCTTCAGATCTGTCCACTGGATTGACCTGTACACTCTTAATTGTCTCTATATAATCAACAGGCGGCTCCGTTATGATAGCTGCTATTCAAAGTTCAAGGATATTCTGCATAACTACACTGTTTATCAAGCATTTTCCATCGTCATTTCTCCAAGTGACACCAGCATCTATTGCTCATTGCTATAACATATCTGCACGTCAAACTAAATTGTTCTTGGTAGTCATGACACCGGGTTTTCTCTGTACCTCTTGATTGACCAAAATTTTGAATTTACAAAAATAATTTAGAAGCCTGTTCCAAAACTCAAAAAATTTCCAAAATTATATCTCTCTCTTTTTTGCAATAATTCATTCATTTAACTTGTATTCATATATATAAATATTCAGCAGGCAATGTCATCAATTTTGATTCAATCAAAAATTTAACTGATATGCACTTTACGTCGTCTGTATTTATGTCGTTTGTCGTTTAAGTATCAACAAATCATTTGTCAGCTGATGATAGAACCTGCATCATGAGACGACCGTCAATGAAATTCCAACACTGCCAAAAGGGCAACAAGGGTCAATATCATTAACGCGTTGACATAAAATAGTGTGAAGCGAGAACTGAAATACGATCACCAGAATGAAAGCTCTAGATATTGATTAAACCCTGACGTAAACCAGTGAAATCCAGTTAGAAATTACAAACAAAGAGCACCGTTAAAGTACACATTTAACTTGCTTAGTTTTTGGTTGATTTATTCTTATCGAATATAATAATTGATTCATTTCAATGATCTCATTTTCAATTGTCTTTCACTATAGTTTTAAAAATTACTGTTTCATGTTAAAAAATTATCAGTTCTCAAGAATTTTACTTGTTTGAAATTAATTAATTTTTAACCTTACTTTCCTTAATCCCATTTCCTCCCTTTCTAAAAAATTTTTTTCAAATTTCATTTGTCTCATTCAACAATTTTAGAACTTTCATTTCATTGTCTATTTGTTGAATCATTGGTTTATATTTATTTTGAAGATTTTCATACTTTTGTTACGAATAATGTTTTTAATGATTTGTAATTTTTACATACTTTCAGTACATAAGATTAATCATCCTTATCGTCTGTTTTTTTTTGTTTTGTTTTTTTTTTTCTCTCTCTTTTTCTTTCTTCCTTTTTTAACTAATTGTTACACGTCTTCAAATTAATCATTTATGAAGCAGATATTTTAGCATTTTGAGCAGTCATGAATTTTGTCATTTCGTATAAACTCTTCATAAGCAGCTGGGGATCAAATGATAGAGTATTTTCAACAGATTTCTGTTGGAAAGCCTTTTCATTTTGTAAGAAACTCGTTTCCGGTTTCTTGGAAATAGCGTCTATTTCCATATTTTCCTCCTCGCAATGTTCAGGAGCCATTGGTAAGGTCACTACTGGAGGATCAAGATTGATGTTCGTTTCATCGCCCTTGTCCGTACATGTATCCGGCATATCACGAGCTCTTAGTCGTCTCCGAAGTTCCATAAGTGGAATGTCATCTTCGTCAGACGAATCCTCTCTTTCTTGAATTCTGTGTCTTATTGCAACGTCTTGAGGAACAGGTTCAACATCATCACTGTCTGATTGTTCGGGCGGGATTACGTATGTCGTTTTACGTAATAAATTCCCTTCAGAGTCCCTCGGAATTTTCCATTCATCAATCTTTGCAGGTCTAAGATGTCGAACATGTGCCTTTGTTGTATTACCATCAAGCTGATTTTTCACTATGAATGAAAGTGGTCCTGTTTGATCAATAATACGAAAGTACGGCTGCCACTTAACATCAAGCTTGTTGTCTCTTCTGTGATTCCTTAGGTATACGGGATCTCCAATCTGGAAGTTTTCCTCCTTACTGTTTTTGTCTGCGTACTTTTTCTGTTTCTTTTTAGCTTCTTTCATGTTTCTATGAACCAATGTAAAAGATTTGTGTTGCTGTTGAAGAGCGATTTGATGTTGATCTTCACCCACATATCTACGTCTTGGTTTTAAAATGGTGTCCAGTGGAAGTACAACGTCTCTATTATATAGGAGAAAGTATGGAGAAAACTTCGATGATTCATTGACATGAAACCTAATGGCGGCTAGTGTCTGATTTAAGTACAAATCCCACGTTTGAACGTCTTCTTGAATTTTCTTAGACATGACGTCATGAAGAGTTCGGTGAAATCTTTCGACTTTACCATTTGCTTGGGGACTGTAGTACGATGTCTTGATGTGATGAATGTTCATCGTATCCAAAGTTTCCTGTACTTTCCTGTTGACGTTTTCTGTTCCGTTGTCCGAGATAATCTCCAGGGGGCAACCAAATCTCGGGAAAATTTCTTCTAAAATAAGATGTACGATTCGATCTGCAGACTTGTCAGGCACGGCGAAAGCTTCTGGCCATCCCGAATATATGTCTATGAAGGAGACAATGTATTTGTTCCCAGATAGTGTAGTCGGATATGGTCCAGATAAATCCAAGCCAATCTTTGCGAAAGGGTAAGGAGGTATTTCGGTTTCCTTGATAGGAGGTTTTGATTTCTTGGAACTTCTTGTCTGACATGTGACACATTTCTCTACATATGCGTGAATTTTCTTGTACATATTCGGAAAGAAATACTTCAGACGAATGGAATCGTATGTCTTATCTACAGCCATATGACCGAGTTGATCATGGTACTGCCTGAGGACGACTGTCTCCATTTCTTGAGGTATATACAGTCTAAGCTTTGGATCCTCAGAGTCCGGCTGAGAGAGGTAATAAAATAGTCCTTCCTTATCCTCAAAGTAGTGTGTCTGTTCAGCTTTCGTGGCTGTTCCTTTCCTTAGTCTGTACTTTATTCTCACGACTTCTTGGTCTTTTTCCTGCTCGTCTCTCAAGTTGAACTCCTCAGGTAAATCTGAGACAGCTTTTGTGATCTCTTGTCGATCTTCAACGTGACAGTTTGCAAAGTCTCTCGGGTTGAACTCGTTTGAATTTATTACTCCTATCTCAAATGTTCTATCGTCAATATCAGGTTCTTCTTCGGATTTCTTGCACATTTCGTTGGTCTCCGGATGCGGTATACGGGAAAGAAGATCCGCACAGTGATTATCTTCACCTTTGACGTATTCGATCCTGCAGTTGTATCCTGCAATACTTAATGCCCATAGCTGTATTTTCTTGTTTTGCATAGGTGAGTCTAGGAGGTACTTCAAAGGTTTGTGATCAGTCTTGATGGTGAATTGAGCTCCATGTAAGTAATGGTCTAACTTCTGAAGTGCATAATGGATAGCAAAAGCTTCTTTCTCAATAGTGGACCATTTCGTCTGTGTGTGACTTAGTTTGTGTGATAAGAAATAGATAGGTTTTTCTTCTCCTTCGTCCGTTTTTTGAGTAAGGCACGCTCCTACACAGTTATTACTTGCGTCCGTATATAAGACGTATGGTTTGTTGGTATCCGGGTATGCAAGGAGTGGTACTACAGTAAGACTTTCCTTGAGGTAATCAAAAGCGATTTGACATTCCTGGGTCCATTTAAATCTTGCATATTTCTTGGTTAAATTGATCAAAGGTTCTGCTATCTTCGAGAAATTTGGAACAAATCTTCTATAATAACTGCACATTCCGATGAATCCTCGAATTTCTCTAACATTCTTCGGAGCTGGTAAGTTTTTGACCGCTTCAACTTTCTTTGGATCTGGAGCAATACCATCTTTGTTGATTACGAACCCTAAGTATTCTTTCTCTTCCTTAAAGAAAGCGCATTTCTTTAATTTCAGCTTGAGGTTATGTTGTCTCAGTCGGTTAAATACTTCTTGAATGTGCCTTATATGCTGCTTCGGGTCATCTTGAGAGAAAATCAAAATGTCATCTAAATACGCCATGGCGAATCCCTCACATCCTTGTAGAACAATATTCATAAGTTCCTGAAATACCGCAGGGGCATTACTCAGACCAAAAGGCATCCTGTTGAATTCAAATAGACCTCGATGACATGCGAACGCTGTCTTCTCCTTGCTACTTTCGTCTAATGTTACTTGCCAGTACCCATGTCTTAAGTCCAACGTAGTGAAATATTTAGCATTCCCTATCAGTGATAAGATGTCGTCGATTAAGGGAAGCGGGTAAGATATCGGTCGAACAATTTTGTTCAGTGTTCTGAAATCGACACACATTCTCTCGCTGCCGTCCTTTTTCTTCGCCACAACTAAAGGAAATGACCAAGGAGATTGTGATCGTTGGATTATTTTGGCATCCAGCATCTCATCGATCGCCTTGTCAACAATTTGTCGTTTGTTTAGTGGGGTCCTATACGGTCTGTTCTTAATTGGAGGGTGCTTTCCGGTGTTTATCTTCATTTGTACTGTCTTTGTTCCACCAAGATCCGAATCTGACTTAGCTATTAGATCCTTGTTTTTCTTTAGAAGTTTGACCATTTCTTGACGCTTGTCCTCGGGTACATATAGATCCTCAAAGTCCGTCATTACTGGCTTTGGTTCATCAACCTCCATTGTTTCTTCTTCGTTGAAAGCGTAAATTTCTTGAGGGGTCAAAGGTCGAGCCCTTCCTACTACGCTTCCTCTTCTGAGACGGTAACATTTGTTTGTCTCGTTAACAATCATAATAGGTACTTTGTTCGGAGACCTGACTGTATTCACGGATTCCCTAATTGTGAGTCCAGGTTCTTCTACGATACACCCGTGGTCAAGATTCGTGACCTCTAGAAGCCTTGAATCTGATATTTGGAAGCCTTTCTGTAACTTAACGTGACATATAACCGCTGTCTGTGGTTCGATCTTCATCTTTTTATTGAGCCTCAAAATAGATGAAATGTGAATTTCTTCGTCCAGTTTCACATACGTTTTTCCTATTCTAAGCATTCCTAAGTCGAAGTAAAGACGTACACCGTATTCCTTTAGCCAATCTCTTCCTAAGATGAAGTTTTTATTTAGCGTGTCTACCACGTAAAAGTTTTGATACATTTTCAGTCCGTTTATTGAAAAGTAAAGTGTTGTCCGTCCTAACACTTCAATAGGCGCACTATTTACTGCTCGTAAACTTCTATTAACGCGCAACAATTTTGGTTTTGGTGATAATCGATCAAAAGTCTTTTTATTCATGATGGAAACCTCAGCGCCAGTATCTACCAAAGTTCGGTATCTCATCTTACCTATCTTTATAATACAGGAGCTAGGGTTTCCAGCTAAATTTAATTGGAATACGGGTTTCTTACTTTCATTATATCTTTTCATTTTAGCATTTTGTTTGCTCTCTTCAACGGCTTCCTTTTGAAGAGAGCCTTGAAGTTTCCCTGATTTTGTTTGTGGGACAATCGCCGTAAATACCTGTCATGTGAGTAATTTTGAACTCTGTATCTATCCGGAAATCTGCGATTAGGACAATTCCGTCTAAAATGACCTTTCGCGTGACATAGCCAGCATTCTGTTGTGTTATACCTATTCGTGCATCCTGACTTTGTCTGACCTAGTATTTTATCACGGAAGTCTTCTGAATTTTTAACGGGAACTGTATTTATCAGTTTCTGTTTATTAGGTAGGGTGTTTTCACATTCATCTAATGACTTTTTGCGTTTAGTAGGGGAAACTTCTCTGTTTTCATCGGATTCGGGGTCTGAATAATCGAGAGCCGGTTTAATATTTTGTTTGTTTACGCGCTGGGGACATTCCCAAACAGTGTGTCCTGTACAATTGCATTTAAAACATTTTTGATTACTCGAATTTACAGCCAAATCTGAATTTTCATCATTTGTGAATGTTTCATTCTGTGTATTTGACCTCAAATTAAAACGTTTTCGTAAATTTTGTTCCTTCATTGCAATTTCAACTGCCTCTTCATAACCTCTTGGATCACATCTCAGAACTTTCATTCGCAAGTAATCATAAAACAGACCGTCACAGAAAATGTCAACCAATTGTTTCTGAATAAAGGCGTATTCTGTTTCATCAAAAGGAGCAGTATATGCATCTTCAGCCAATCGGAGTAAACGCTCTGAATACAACTGAACACTTTCCTCGGGAGTTTGTTTAATTTTACGGAGCTCAGTCATAGCCCTTTGATTATCAGTAATTTCAGCATATCGCTTTTGCATCAACCTTTTGAGATTTGACCAGTCTGGAATCCCGCCCTCTGACTCAATTTCCTCTAAATACCGTTTGACAAAATCACCTACAGTGCCCGTGCAAGTCATAAGAACTATTCTCGGTATGTCCGTATTATCGAGTCTAGCCATATGTGCGTACTTTTCAATTTCTTTGACCCACTCTTTAAATTGTGAAGAATCACCTTCAAACGATCTAACTACCTGAAGCAAAGGGACAGAAATAGCTGTTTGAAGACCTTTTACTTGATGAGCTATCCATTTCATAGCTCCATCACCATTGTCCGATAAACTACCAAATTTTGAGGAACTAGAACTTGTATTCTTTGACGAAGAAATTTTTTTAGAACTACCCGAACCTAAATTTGCACTAACGTTCGAAGTCTGACAGTCGTGGTCTATACTAGTCAACTGAAGTGTCACTTTCTTGTTATAATTAGTCATTTTTTGATTTTGAATTTTCAAAATAAATGTTCTAAACGTTTTCTGTCCAGTAAATTCTTTGATAAAAAAAGAAGAAAAATTTTTTTACATGGTCAACCGATCTGATAGTACGTTGAGAAATAAAGTTGTGTCCTACCTCTCACTTTGACTGAGTTCAGTTCAATCTCCGTTTTCTGATAAAACTCCATGCTTTCTATTTTCTCCGATTCGTGTAGGTCGACGGCACCAGAATATTTATGTAAGCCGATGCGGGCTTACTAGCCATAATTAGTACTTCGCGTTGTGTAATTAATTAATGTTCTGTATTTTGTCGTGGAAGGAAAACATCGTTGGAATTTTAACAAAGTTTATTTCACGAAACATAATTTGACAGAATCCATTGCATGCGAGAAAGTAAGTCTGTGACATCGAGAAAGCAATCTAACAATTGAAAAATGACAAATTGTATTTAAACAAGGGAGGGGAATTGCACAATATGATGGACATATTTCTAGATAATTTCGTGTTCATCCCTCAAAGATAAGGTTGTCTACAACTCTTCAAAAGCATCTGAAATTATGAGGGATTGTAAGTAAATAAACTCAATATGCTGGTACTTCACGTGTAGATTTCTCCAAAAAATAGATAAAACCAATTTGAATTAAGTTCTTATCAATCTCTGGACTTTCCAAGTGTTAAATAATCAATATTACAGTTAAACATATTAAAGTTGAGAAAATTTTTCCCTTAAAATCTTAAGATAAAATCATTAACTGAGATTTCATGAATGTGTTTCTAATCTTTTTCAAAATTATCTTTATATGAATTAATATTAACGTCATCCCTTTTTCATGTAAGGGAATTAATTTACTTTTGTGTTCTGACAAATGCATCGATTTAGTTTAGAGTTATCACTCATTCTACAGTGTGCAAATTCCCCAACATGAAATAATAATTCACCATAAATATTGTGGGGGAGAGGCCATATGGTTACAATTCTCTGTGACCTTGGTGTTCTATCTATTTTTACAGGCTTCCATTCTCTGTGACCTTGGTGCTCTATTTATCCTTACAGACCTCCATTCTCTGTGACCTTGTTGTTCTAATTATCCTTACATGCCTCCATTCTCTGTGACTTTGTTGTTCTATTTATCCTTACAGGATTCCATTCTCTGTGACCTTGGTGATCTATTTATCATTATAGGCCTCAAATCTCTGTGACCTTGGTGCTCTATTTATACTTACAGACCTCCATTCTCTTTGACCTTGGTGATCCATATATCCTTACAGGCCTCCAATCTCTGTGACCTTGGTGTTCTTTTAATCCTTACAGGCCTCCATTCTCTGTGACCTTGGTGTTCTATTTATCCTTACATGCCTCCATTCTCTATGACCTTGGTGATCTATTTATCCTTACAGGCGTCCATTCTTTGTGACCTTGGTGTTCTATTTATCTTTACAGGCCTCCATGTTCTGTGACCTTGGTGTTCTATTTATCATAACAGGCCTCGATTCTCTGTGACCTTTGTGTTCTATTTCTCATTACAGGCCTCCATTCTCTGTGACCTTTGTGTTCTATTTATCATTACAGGCCTCCATTCTCTGTGACCTTGGTGATCTATTTATCCTAACAGGCCACCATTCTCTGTGACCTTGGTGTTCTATTTATCATTACTGGCCTTCGTTCCACTTTACTTTTGTGTTGAATGTATAAAATAAAGGCTTCCGTTCTCTGTTACCTTTGTGTTCTATTTTTCTTTACAGGCCTCCATTCTCTGTGACCTTTGTGTTCTATTTATCATTACAGGCCTCCGTTCTCTGTGACTTTTCTCTTCTATTTATCATCACAGGCCTCCTTTCTCTGTGACCTTGGTGATCTATTTATCCTTACAGGCCTCCATTCTCTGTGACCTTGTTGTTCTATTGATCCTAACAAGCCTTCATTCTCTGTGACCTTTGTGTTCTGTTTATCATTACAGGCCTCAATTCTCTGTAACCTTTGTGTTCTATTTATCTTTTCAAGCCTCCATTCTCTGTGACTTTTGTGTTCTATTTATCTTTACAGGCCTCCATTCTCTGTGACCTTTGTGTTCTGTTTATCCTTACAGGCCTCCATTCTCTGTGACCTTTGTGTTCTATTTATCCTTACAGAGCTCCATTCTCTGTTACCTTGGTGTTCTATTTATCATTACAGGCCTCGATTCTCTGTGACCTTTGGGTTCTATTTCTAATTACAGGCCTCCATTCTCTGCGACCTTTGTGTTCTATTTATCATTACAGGCCTCCATTCACTGTGACCTTGGTGATCTATTTATCCTAAAAGGCCAACATTCTCTGTGACCTTTGTGTTCTATGTATCTTTACAGCCCTCCATTCTCTTTGACCTTTGTGTTCTATTTATCTTTACAGGCCAGCATTCTCTGTGACCTTTGTGTTCTATTTATCCTTACAGGCCTCCATTCTCTGTGATCTTTGTGTTCTATTTATCATCACAGGCCACCATTCTCTTTGATCTTTGTGTTCTATTTATCTTTGCAGGCCTCCATTCTCTGTGACCTTTCTCTTCTATTTCTCATTACAGGCCTCCATTCTCTGTGACCTCTCTCTTCTATTTCTCATTACAGGCCTCCATTCTCTGTGACCTTGGTGATCAATTTATCTTTTCAAGCCTCCATTCTCTGTGACTTTTGTGTTCTATTTATCTTTACAGGCCTCCATTCTCTGTTACCTTTGTGTTCTGTTTATCATTACATGCCTCCATTCTCTGTGACCTTTGTGTTCTATTTATCTTTACAGGCCTCCATTCTCTGTGACCTTGGTGTTCTATTTATCATTACAGGTCTCGATTCTCTGTGACCTTTGTGTTCTATTTATCATTACAGGCCTCCATTCTCTGTGACCTTTGTGTTCTATTTATCATTACAGGCCTCCATTCTCTGTGACATTGGTGATCTATTTATCCTAACAGGCCACCATTGTCTGTGCCATTTGTGTTCTATTTATCTTTACAGTCGTCCATTCTCTTTTACCTTTGTGTTCTATTTATCTTTACAGGCCTCCATTCTCTGTGATCTTTGTGTTCTATTTATCATCACAGGCCTCCAGTCTCTGTGACCTTTCTCCTCTATTTCTCATTACAGGCCTCCATTCTCTGTGACCTTTCTCTTCTATTTCTCATTACAGGCCTCCATTCTCTGTGACCTTTGTGTTCTATTTATCATTACATTACAGGCTTCCATTCTCTATGACCTTGGTGATCTATTTATCCTAACAAGCCACCGTTCTCTGTGACCTTTGTGTTCTATTTATCCTTACATTCCTCAATTCTCCGTGACCTTGGTGTTCTATTCATCATTACAGGCCTCCGCTCCCTATGACCTTTGTGTTCTATTTATCTTTACAGGCGTCCTTTCTCTGTGACCTTGGTGATCTATTAAGCCTAACAGGCCTCCATTTTCTGTGACCTTGATGTTCCATTTATCCTAACAGGCCTCCATTCTCTGTAACCTTGGTGTTCTATTTATCATTACAGGCCTCCGCTCTCTGTAACCTTGGTGATCTATTAATCCTTACAGAGCTCCGCTCTCTGTGACCTTGATGTTCTATTTATCCTTACAGGCCTGCATTGTCTGTGACCTTGTTGATCTGTTCATCATAACAGGCCTCCATTCTCTGTGACCTTTGTGTTCTATTTATCCTTACAGGCCTCCATTCTCTGTGATCTTTGTGTTCTATTTATCATCACAGGCCTCCATTCTCATTGATCTTTGTGTTCTATTTATCTTTACAGGCCTCCATTCTCTGTGACCTTTCTCCTTTTTTTCTCATTACAGGCCTCCATTCTCTGTGACCTTTCTCTTCTATTTCTCATTACAGGCCTCCATTCTCTGTGACCTTTGTGTTCTATTTATCATTACATTACAGGCTTCCATTCTCTATGACCTTGGTGATCTATTTATCCTAACAGGCCACCTTTCTTTGTGACCTTTGTGTTCTATTTATCTTAACATTCCTCAATTCTCCGTGACCTTGGTGTACTATTCATCATTACAGGCCTCCTTTCTCTGTGACCTTGGTGATCTATTAAGCCTAACAGGCCTCCATTTTCTGTGACCTTGATGTTCCATTTATCCTAACAGGCCTCCATTCTCTGTGACCTTGGTGTTCTATTTATCATTACAGGCCTCCGCTCCCTGTAACCTTGGTGATCTATTAATCCTTACAGGCCTCCGCTCTCTGTGACCTTGATGTTCTATTTATCCTTACAGGCCTGCATTGTCTGTGACCTTGTTGATCTGTTTATCATAACAGGCCTTCATTCTCTGTGAACTTTGTGTTCTATTTATCATTGCAGTCCTCCATTTTCTGTGACCATGGTGTGCTATATATTATTACAGGCCTCCATTATCTGTGACCTATGTGTTCTATTTATCTTCACAAGCCTCCATTCTCTGTGACCTTGCTGATCTATTTATCCTTACAGGCCTCCATTCTCTTTGACCTTTGTGCTCTATTTATCATCACAGGCCTCCATTCTCTGTGACATTGGTGATATATTTATCATTACAGGCCTCCATTCTCTGTGACCTTTGTGTTCTTTTTATCCTTACAGGCCTTCATTCTCTGTGACCTTTATGTTCTATTTATCATTACAGGCTTCCATTATATGTGACCTTTGTGTTCTATTTATCATTACAGGCCTCCATTCTCTGTGACCTTTGTGTTCTATGTATCTTTACAACCCTCCGTTAACTGTGATCTTTGTGTGCTATATATCATTACAGACCTCCATTTTCTGTGACCTTGGTGTTCTATATATCACTACAGGTCTGCATTCTCTGTGACCTTTTTGTTCTATTTTTCCTAACATTCCTCAATTCTTTGTGACCTTGGTGATCTATTTATCCTTACAGGCCTCCATTCTCTGTGACCTTGGTGTTCTATTCATCTTTGCAGGCCTCCTTTCTCTGTGACCTTGCTGATCTACTAAGCCTAACAGGCCTCAATTTTCTGTGACCTTGATGTTCCATTTATCATTACAGCCCTCCAATCTCTGTGACCTTGGTGTTCTATTAATCATTACAGGCCTCCATTCTCTGTGACCTTTGTGTTCTATTTATCCTTACAGGCCTCCATACTTTGTGACCTTGGTGTTCTACTTATCATTACAGGCCTCAATTCTCTGTGACCTTTGTGTTCTATTTATCATTACAGGCTTCCATTATCTGTGACCTTTGTATTCTATTAATCCTTACAGGCCTCCATTCTCTGTGACCTTTGTGTTCTATTTATCTTTACAAGCCTCCATTCTCTGTGACCTTTTTGTGCTATATATAATTACAGACCTCCATTTTATGTGACCTTGGTGTGCTATATATCACTACAGGTCTGCATTCTCTGTGACCTTTGTGATATATTTACATTTCGTATCCTTACAGGCCTCCAATCTCTGTGACTTTTGTGTTCTATTTATCTTTACAGGCCTCCATTCTCTGTGAGCTTTGAATTCTATTTATCCTAACATTCCTCAATTCTCCGTGACCTTGGTGTTCTATTCATCATTACAGGCCTCCGCTCCCTATGACCTTTGTGTTCTATTTATCTTTACAGGCGTCCTTTCTCTGTGACCTTGGTGATCTATTAAGCCTAACAGGCCTCCATTTTCTGTGACCTTGATGTTCCATTTATCCTAACAGGCCTCCATTCTCTGTAACCTTGGTGTTCTATTTATCATTACAGGCCTCCGCTCTCTGTAACCTTGGTGATCTATTAATCCTTACAGAGCTCCGCTCTCTGTGACCTTGATGTTCTATTTATCCTTACAGGCCTGCATTGTCTGTGACCTTGTTGATCTGTTCATCATAACAGGCCTCCATTCTCTGTGACCTTTGTGTTCTATTTATCCTTACAGGCCTCCATTCTCTGTGATCTTTGTGTTCTATTTATCATCACAGGCCTCCATTCTCATTGATCTTTGTGTTCTATTTATCTTTACAGGCCTCCATTCTCTGTGACCTTTCTCCTTTTTATCTCATTACAGGCCTCCATTCTCTGTGACCTTTCTCTTCTATTTCTCATTACAGGCCTCCATTCTCTGTGACCTTTGTGTTCTATTTATCATTACATTACAGGCTTCCATTCTCTATGACCTTGGTGATCTATTTATCCTAACAGGCCACCTTTCTTTGTGACCTTTGTGTTCTATTTATCTTAACATTCCTCAATTCTCCGTGACCTTGGTGTACTATTCATCATTACAGGCCTCCTTTCTCTGTGACCTTGGTGATCTATTAAGCCTAACAGGCCTCCATTTTCTGTGACCTTGATGTTCCATTTATCCTAACAGGCCTCCATTCTCTGTGACCTTGGTGTTCTATTTATCATTACAGGCCTCCGCTCCCTGTAACCTTGGTGATCTATTAATCCTTACAGGCCTCCGCTCTCTGTGACCTTGATGTTCTATTTATCCTTACAGGCCTGCATTGTCTGTGACCTTGTTGATCTGTTTATCATAACAGGCCTTCATTCTCTGTGAACTTTGTGTTCTATTTATCATTGCAGTCCTCCATTTTCTGTGACCATGGTGTGCTATATATTATTACAGGCCTCCATTATCTGTGACCTATGTGTTCTATTTATCTTCACAAGCCTCCATTCTCTGTGACCTTGCTGATCTATTTATCCTTACAGGCCTCCATTCTCTTTGACCTTTGTGCTCTATTTATCATCACAGGCCTCCATTCTCTGTGACATTGGTGATATATTTATCATTACAGGCCTCCATTCTCTGTGACCTTTGTGTTCTTTTTATCCTTACAGGCCTTCATTCTCTGTGACCTTTATGTTCTATTTATCATTACAGGCTTCCATTATATGTGACCTTTGTGTTCTATTTATCATTACAGGCCTCCATTCTCTGTGACCTTTGTGTTCTATGTATCTTTACAACCCTCCGTTAACTGTGACCTTTGTGTGCTATATATCATTACAGACCTCCATTTTCTGTGACCTTGGTGTTCTATATATCACTACAGGTCTGCATTCTCTGTGACCTTTTTGTTCTATTTTTCCTAACATTCCTCAATTCTTTGTGACCTTGGTGATCTATTTATCCTTACAGGCCTCCATTCTCTGTGACCTTGGTGTTCTATTCATCTTTGCAGGCCTCCTTTCTCTGTGACCTTGCTGATCTACTAAGCCTAACAGGCCTCAATTTTCTGTGACCTTGATGTTCCATTTATCATTACAGCCCTCCAATCTCTGTGACCTTGGTGTTCTATTTATCATTACAGGCCTCCATTCTCTGTGACCTTTGTGTTCTATTTATCCTTACAGGCCTCCATACTTTGTGACCTTGGTGTTCTACTTATCATTACAGGCCTCAATTCTCTGTGACCTTTGTGTTCTATTTATCATTACAGGCTTCCATTATCTGTGACCTTTGTATTCTATTAATCCTTACAGGCCTCCATTCTCTGTGACTTTTGTGTTCTATTTATCTTTACAAGCCTCCATTCTCTGTGACCTTTTTGTGCTATATATAATTACAGACCTCCATTTTATGTGACCTTGGTGTGCTATATATCACTACAGGTCTGCATTCTCTGTGACCTTTGTGATATATTTACATTTCGTATCCTTACAGGCCTCCAATCTCTGTGACTTTTGTGTTCTATTTATCTTTACAGGCCTCCATTCTCTGTGAGCTTTGAATTCTATTTATCCTTACATGCCTCAAATCTCTGTGACCTATGTGTTCTATTTATTTTTACAGGCCTCCATTCTCTGTGACCTTGGTGATCTATTTATCAATACAGGCCTCTATTCTCTGTGACCTTGGTGTTCTATTTATCCTTACAGGCCTTCGTTCTCTGTGACCTTGGTGATCTATTTATCCTTACAGGCCTCCGTTGTCTGTGATCTTTGTGTTCTATTTATCCTTACAGGCCTCGATTTTCGGTGACCTTGGAGTTCTATATATCATAACAGGCCTCCATTCTCTGTGACCTTGGAGTTCTATCTATCTTTACAGGCCTCCATTCTCTGTGACCTTGGTGATCTATTTGTCATTACAGGCCTCCATTCTCTGTGACCTTGGTGTTCTATTTATCCTTACAGGCCTCCATTCTCTTTGACCTCTGTGATCTATTTATCCTTACAGGCCTCCGTTCTCTGTGACCTTTGTGTTCTATTTGTCATTACAGGCCTCCATTTTCTGTGACCATGGTGTTCTATATATCATTACAGGCTTCCATTTTCTGTGACCTTAATGTCCTATTTATCCTTACAGGCCTCTGCTCTCTGTGACCTTGGTGTTCTATTTATCATTATAGGCCCCCGGTTCCCTGTTATTTTTGTATTCCATTCATAGTTACAGGCCTCCGTTCTCTGTGACCTTTGTGTTCTATTTATCATTACAGGCATCTATTCTCTGAGTCCTTTGTGTTCTATTTATCCTTACAGGCCTCCGTTCTCTGTGACTGTTGTGTTCTATTTATCATTAAAGGCCTCCTTTCTCTGTGACCTTGGTGATCTACTTATCCTAAAAGGCCTCCATTCTCTGTTACCTTTGTGTTCTATTTATCATTACAGGTCTCCATTCTCTGTTACCTTTGTGTGCTATTTATCCTTACAGGCCTCCATTCTCTATGACTTTGGTGTTCTATTTACAATTACAGGCCTCCATTCTCTGTGACCTTGGTCATCTATTTATCCTTACAGGCCTCCAATCTCTGTGTCTTTTGTGTTCTATTTATCATTACAGGCCTCCAATCTCTACGACCTTGGTGTTCTATTAATCCTTACAGGCCTCCATTCTCTGTGACCTTTGTGTTCTATTTATCATTCCAGGCCTCCAATCTCTGTGACCTTGGTGATCTATTTATCCTTATAGGCCTCCATTCTCTGTGATCTTTGTGTTCTATTTATCTTTACAAGCCTCCATTCTCTGTGACCTTTGTGTTCTATTTATCATTACAGGCCTCCATTCTCTGTGACCTTGGTGATATATTTATCATTACAGGCCTCCATTCTCTGTGACCTTGGTGTTCTATTTATCCTTTAATTTCCATTGTCATTTTCAAGAAACGAAGATTGTGATTGTCTGAGAAATTTTGTTGATACATCGATCAACACAATTTTTCACGGAAGTCTATTTATAGCACTATTTTTAGATCCGGGGCTTCCCTCAAAAACGAATGAAGTAGTTGCTGAAAATACAATTTGTTGATGTTTGCTTATCATTTCAAGGGAACCATTTCTTTTCTACTTACTCAAAAATTAACAGTGCATGTAGCATTTGCTCAAACTGGTCCTTATTCCAAAGAAATAAAGAGACTATCGTTCGCTGTTTGAATCATGGCGGCTGCCATAAATTTTTTTGGCAGGCGTATCACTTCGAAACCCTCTGACTTACGAAAAATATTGCGGTGATTGATTGTTTTTAGATTCAAAAATCCATAAACAGATAATAATCAAATTATAAGAAATGCATCTTATATTTCTTCCGTTGATGTAGGTATCACCCGAAAAATTGGACAAAAAACTTTTGCATCAACGCGCTACGCACATTGATGCAGTTTTCTGTCAAATTTTTCGGGTGATACAAAAAACTGTACCTGCATCAACAGAACAAATATAAGATTCATTTCTTAAATCCTTACAGGCCTGCATTGTCTGTGACCTTGGTGTTCTATATATCATTACAGGCCTCCATTCTCTGTGACCTAAATGTCCTATTTATCCTTACAGGCCTCCGCTCTCTGTGACCTTGGTGTTCTATTTATCATTATAAGCCACCGTTCCCTGTTACTTTTGTGTTCTATTTATAATTACAGGCCTTGGTTCTCTGTGACCTTTGTGTTCTATTTATCCTTACAGGGATCCATTCTCTGAGACCTTGGTGTTCTATTTATCCTTACAGGCATCCATTCTCTGTGACCTTGGTGTTCTATTTATCATTACAGGCCTCCATTCTCTGAGACCTTGGTGTTCTATTTATCCTTACAGGCATCCATTCTCTGTGACCTTGGTGTTCTATTTATCATTACAGGCCTCCATTCTCTGTGACCTTAATGTCCTATTTATCATTACAGGCCTCCGTTCTCTGTGACTGTTGTGTTCTATTTATCCCTACAGGCCTCCTTTCTCTGTGACCTTGGTGTTCTATTTATCATTACAGGCCTCCATTCTCTGAGACCTTGGTGTTCTATTTATCCTTACAGGCATCCATTCTCTGTGACCTTGGTGTTCTATATATCATTACAGGCTTCCATTCTCTGTGACCTTAATGTCCTATTTATCATTACAGGCCTCCGTTCTCTGTGACTGTTGTGTTCTATTTATCATTACAGGCCTCCTTTCTCTGTGACCTTGGTGATCTATTTATCCTAACAGGCCTTCATTCTCTGTGACTTTGATGTCCTATTTATCCTAACAGGCCTCAATTCTCTGTGATCTTTGTGTTCTATTTATGATTACTGGCCTCCATTCTCTGTAAGCTTTTTGTTCTATTTATCATTACAGGCCTCCATTCTCTGTGACCTTGGTGTTGTATTTATCATTACAGGCCTCCATTCTCTGTGACCTTGGTGTTCTATTAATCCTTACAGGCCTCCATTCTCTGTGACTTTGGTGTTCTATTTATCTTTTCAGGCTTCCATTCTCTGTGACCTTGGTGTTCTATTAATCCTTACAGGCCTCCATTCTCTGTGACCTTGGTGTTCTATTTATCCTTACAGGCCTCCATTCTCTGTGACCTTGGTGTTCTATTTATCCTTACAGGCCTCCATTCTCTGTGACCTTGGTGTTCTATTTATCATTACAGGCCTCCATTCTCTGTGACCTTGGTGATCTATTTATCCTTACAGGCCTACATTCTTTGTAATCTTGGTGTTCTTATTATCATTAAAAACCTCCATTCTCTGTGACCTTGGTGATCTATTTATCATTACAGGCCTCCATTCTCTGTGACCTTGGTGATCTATTTATCATTACAGGCCTCCATTCTCTGTGACCTTGGTGTTCTATTTATCATTACAGGCCTCCATTTTCTGTGACCTTAATGTCCTATTTATCATTACAGGCCTCCATTCTCTGTGACCTTGATGACCTATGTATCATACAGGCCTCCATTTTCTGTGACCTTGGTGTTCTATTTATCATTACAGGCCTCCATTTTCTGTGACCTTGGTGTTCTATTTATCATTACAGGCCTCCATTCTCTGTGACCTTGGTGTTCTATTTATCATTACAGGCCTCCATTCTCTGTGACCTTGGTGATCTATTTATCCTTACAGGCCTACATTCTTTGTTATCTTGGTGTTCTTATTATCATTAAAAACCTCCATTCTCTGTGACCTTGGTGATCTATTTATCATTACAGGCCTCCATTCTCTGTGACCTTGGTGATCTATTTATCATTACAGGCCTCCATTCTCTGTGACCTTGGTGTTCTATTTATCATTACAGGCCTCCATTTTCTGTGACCTTAATGTCCTATTTATCATTACAGGCCTCCATTCTCTGTGACCTTGATGACCTATGTATCATACAGGCCTCCATTTTCTGTGACCTTGGTGTTCTATTTATCATTACAGGCCTCCATTCTCTGTGACCTTGGTGTTCTTTTTATCATTACAGGCCTCCATTTTCTGTGACCTTGGTGATCTATTTATCATTACAGTCCTCCATTCTCTGTGACCTTGGTGATCTATTTATCATAACAGGCCTCCATTCTCTGTGACCTTGATGACCTATGTATCATACAGTCCTCCATTCTCTGTGACCTTGGTGATCTATTTATCATTACAGGCCTCCATTCTCTGTGACCTTGGTGTTCTATTTATCATTACAGGCCTCCATTCTCTGTGACCTTGGTGATCTATTTATCATAACAGGCCTCCATTCTCTGTGACCTTGATGACCTATGTATCATACAGTCCTCCATTCTCTGTGACCTTGGTGATCTATTTATCATTACAGGCCTCCATTCTCTGTGACCTTGGTGATCTATTTGTCATTACAGGCCTCCATTCTCTGTGACCTTGGTGTTCTATTTATCATTACAGGCCTCCATTCTCTGTGACCTTGGTGATCTATTTATCATAACAGGCCTCCATTCTCTGTGACCTTGATGACCTATGTATCATACAGTCCTCCATTCTCTGTGACCTTGGTGATCTATTTATCATTACAGGCCTCCATTCTCTGTGACCTTGGTGATCTATTTATCATTACAGGCCTCCATTCTCTGTGACCTTGGTGTTCTATTTGTCCATTGTCAAAGTTTCTGGAATGTTCCTGCAATCTGAAATTAAGGAAATAGATGGGGAACCTAAACTAAGGAAAATGCTGGCATTAACTAATTGGTAATATATACTTCTAATTTAGAAATATAACAAGCTTTAGTGCTATGAATGGAGTATTGAATGTACACTGCCATCCATAAATAAATATACAAACAAGGAAATGATTAATAATTCTTTATTATTTTATCCTAATGTTTCTATCCTGAACTTGAAAGATTCATAATAATTGGCTTAACATAATTCAAAATGATGAATTGTAAATAAAAACGTTCTTATTTTTTATAGAAAAGAATAAAAATTCAAGAAATATATATATTTGGGTCAAATTTGTTTCAAATGATTTCTATAATGTTCAAATTCAGAATTTTACAGCAATGAATTTGAAGCTTTTCATTTTTTATTTGCAACATAAATAGAAATGGTGTATATGTAGGATCTCAAATGAATTTTCATTTCATACGATGTATTATGAAACGAGTTGTGTTTTATATATCCCCGAGCCTTGGCGAGGAGATATGCAACGCCTACGAGTTTCATAATACGAGGTATTATGAAACGAGTTGTGTGTTTTATATCCCCGAGCCCTGGCGAGGGGATATACAACGCACACCGAGTTTCATAATACATCGTATGAAATAAGCATTCATTTGAGATTCGTTTTATCACATGATTCTGCCAAAAAAAATGTTTATTTCAAACGTGAAATCAACGATTCTGAAAACTAGAGGCGAACCATGCCATGACCTACAAGTCGTCTGCTACGCTATGAGAAGTAGTTCCTGATCGTAAAGTGGTTCTGTGCGTAAAGAGAAAACTATTTCAACTTTGTTTAGTACTTAAATGCAATACTTATTTCAACAACAACAATTTTAATCATTGATATTGAATTTACGTCTTAATTTAACATATGACCGATATTTCGCAGGTCACACTTGTCATAGTGTATGTGATAATGCTCCAAACTTGACCAATCGCATTCAAGCAAAGCGATATGTAACGTGTTATCATAAAATTTGATTATGAAATGGCTTTATGAAACTGCATAACGGGTGTATCATGTGATAAAATAATTTATGGTTGGCAGTGTACGACACTTAATCAACTCAATCTGATCTATCTTCAGCAATATTTTACTATTTAGTAGTCATGATAGAAATAGAGTCTCTAGAATGATGCATCTTGTATTTCGTACGAAGGGGAACGACCATGGTTTTCATTTGTAAAGATAAGTTTTCTGTACATGCAAAGCAAATGTGCTTGATTTATCTTTCTCATCGATATTTATTTCATATGATTTATATATTTTGTTCTCATTTTCAGGAGAGCTTATCAGAATTTTTCCTACTTTATGTTCTTTTTCTACATCTTTGTTGGAATATTCGGATGTCTGAGAAGAATTTTGGTGTCAGTTGCCATAGGTTTCTACTATTTGGCCCGTCTAGACAAATGCATATTAACACGTAATCTAGAACATTTTGATACAAGTAAGATATATTTCCTTTCAAATTCTAATACATGTCCTTATTGCTTTATGAATAATTTATCTACAAAATCAATACCTTGCATATAAATCTTTTAAAGGTTTTGTCCGAAATTGCGGAACATTTTTCGCACTTGCCACATGAAGCACGTGGAACTTCACGATCTGAATCGCCATTTTTTTTCAAACTTATGCTTGCCTCTTCATATTTGAACACATAATTGACCCTTCCGAACGCGGGAAAAATTTGACAAATTTCATGACGTCACAATGCAATTTCTATGTTTGACCGAGGTTCGAAGCTAAAAGCATTGTGACGTCATGAAATTTTGCATTATTTTCCCTCAATCGGAAGGTCAATCATGTAAAATTCCCCTCTATTTTCAGGTTATATGTCATATGTGGCCTTCCTTCGTGTGCAAGTGTCTCACAGTAATCCTGTTGTGACGACATTTTGTGAATTACTGTTGAGTCACATCAACGACGCCAAATCCGACAAGGAAAAACCAATGACTACACTGCCAGTTGAGAATGGAGAAAAAAATAGTATTAAGAAAAACTCAATTGAGCGGAGGCGTTGGTTTAAAGCAGTGACATTATTACGCAATCCTGACCTTATCAGTGAAAGTAAACCCAGACTTTCGGAAAAGACAGACAAAACGAAAAACATCGAGGATGACAAGATTTCAGATGAGAATGCAGAATAATCTCAAATATTCTGGATTAATTTTTCATTAAAAATTTGTATTCTATATTGCTCAAAACATTTTAATATCATACCATTTTGTCCCTATAACATAATAACATCTACATCCTTTATAATACAAAAATACGGAAGTGTTCCAACTCTCTACCTTCTTGAAGAAATTGTAGAACCATTTATTATGAACCAGACACGTGTTTCGGATATTAAATCCTTATCAGTGATACTTCCAGCCAAAGTAATGTTCATAAGCCGCATAAATTCATTTACTTTACAGAGAGTGCGCGGCTCCAAACATCCCGCAGGGCCGACCCGGTAGCATATCCAGATAAAATCTATGTTCAAAATAGCATTGGAGGGATGGTGCTGAGATGTTAACCTCCTTTAATGTCGATGATATTCTCGTATGATACGACAAGATTCCGAAACAGCAAAATAATACGAATGATGTCAAATTTATGATATGGGAAATGATTTATTTATCCATCACACATCTGACCACTTAATACACACATATCTTTCATTTGCTAAAAAATCACCCTCCTTGAAACTCAATAGAATAACAAGTACTGTGAAAACTTCGCCAATTTTGCTTATTGGTCTGACTGGTTCAGAAGCCTCATCATGAGGAAGAGGAGACTGTATTCCTTATAATCAAAAGAAATCTAAGTTTACTTTCTAGTTTTTTTATATTGAATGTTCATTTCTGATAAAATTTTGAAAATCAATGGAGGGGATTTCTCACAATTTATCCAAATTTATCTAAATCAATCCATCGGATCCATTATTTGGATTAAGTTCTATGCTGGATTTGATGTGTGAAAAAAGATACTTTTATGCTGCTCCTATTGGTCATTCGGCCCTATTTTCAAAGTTGTTTATATATCCATACTATTTAAAAGTCTATGACAGTATACCTTTTAATATGACTTTAAATATATTTCTTTTAACATAAATACAGCATATTCAAGTGTCATATTATATATATTGACCTTTTAATGTGACTTTAAATATATTTCTTTTAACATAAATACAGCATATTCAAGTGTCATGTTATACATGTATATATTGACCTTCTAATGTGACTTTAAATATATTTCTTTTAACATAAATACAGCATATTCAAGTGTCATGTTATATATATATTGACCTTTTAATGTGACTTTAAATATGTTTCTTTTAGCATAAATACAACATATTCAAGTGTCATATTATATATATTGACCTTTTAATGTGACTTTAAATATATTTCTTTTAACATAAATACAACATATTCTAGTGCCATGTTATATATATATTGACCTTTTAATGTGACTTTAAATATATTTCTTTTAACATAAATACAACATATTCAAGTGTCATGTTATATATATTGACCTTTTAATGTGACTTTAAATATATTTCTTTTAACATAAATACAACATATTCAAGTGTCATGTTATATATATTGACCTTTTAATGTGACTTTAAATATATTTCATTTAACATAAATACAACATATTCAAGTGCCATGTTATATATATGAATGTACTTCTCTAATAAAGTGACAGTATACCTTTTAATGTGACTTTAAATATATTTCTTTTAACATAAATACAGCATATTCAGGTGTCATATTATATATATTGACCTTCTAATGTGACTTTAAATATATTTCTTTTAACATAAATACAGCATATTCAAGTGTCATGTTATATATATATTGACCTTTTACTGTGACTTTAAATATGTTTCTTTTTAACATAAATACAACATATTCAAGTGTCATGTTATATATATTGACCTTTTAATGTGACTTTAAATATATTTCTTTTAACATAAATACAGCATATTCAAGTGTCATGTTATATATATATTGACCTTTTACTGTGACTTTAAATATGTTTCTTTTAACATAAATACAACATATTCAAGTGTCATGTTATATATATTGACCTTCTAATGTGACTTTAAATATATTTCTTTTAACATAAATACAGCATATTCAAGTGTCATGTTATATATATATTGACCTTTTACTGTGACTTTAAATATGTTTCTTTTAATATAAATACAACATATTCAAGTGTCATGTTATATATATTGACCTTCTAATGTGACTTTAAATATATTTCTTTTAACATAAATACAACATATTCAAGTGTCATGTTATATATATTGACCTTTTAATGTGACTTTAAATATATTTCTTTTAACATAAATACAACATATTCTAGTGCCATGTTATATATATTGACCTTTTAATGTGACTTTAAATATATTTCTTTTAACATAAATACAACATATTCTAGTGCCATGTTATATATATTGACCTTTTAATGTGACTTTAAATTTCTTTTAACATAAATGCAACATATTCTAGTGCCATGTTATATATATTGACCTTTTAATGTGACTTTAAATATATTTCTTTTAACATAAATACAGCATATTCAAGTGTCATGTTATATATATTGACCTTCTAATGTGACTTTAAATATATTTCTTTTAACATAAATACAACATATTCTAGTGCCATGTTATATATATTGACCTTTTAATGTGGCTTTAAATATATTTCTTTTAACATAAATACAACATATTCAAGTGTCATGTTATATATATTGACCTTTTAATGTGACTTTAAATATATTTCTTTTAACATAAATACAACATATTCTAGTGCCATGTTATATATATTGACCTTTTAATGTGACTTTAAATATATTTCTTTTATCATAAATACAACATATTCTAGTGCCATGTTATATATATTGACCTTTTAATGTGACTTTAAATATATTTCTTTTAACATAAATGCAACATATTCTAGTGCCATGTTATATATATTGACCTTTTAATGTGACTTTAAATATATTTCTTTTAACATAAATACAGCATATTCAAGTGTCATGTTATATATATTGACCTTCTAATGTGACTTTAAATATATTTCTTTTAACATAAATACAACATATTCTAGTGCCATGTTATATATATTGACCTTTTAATGTGGCTTTAAATATATTTCTTTTAACATAAATACAACATATTCAAGTGTCATGTTATATATATTGACCTTTTAATGTGACTTTAAATATATTTCTTTTAACATAAATACAACATATTCTAGTGCCATGTTATATATATGAATGTACTTCTCTAATCAAGAGAAATGAAGTACACGATCTGTATATTACAAATGACGAAAATCAAAAGCCATAGTAATTAAATATTCTGTTTTACGTCCTGAACTTTTTTCTAAAAGGTACCCTCCCTCCAGGCATAAAAACAACAAACACATGATCAATATGAATGAACTTGAAGAGGAAGAATGAAAGCATAATATTATTTTTAATTTTATTTTTTTTTAAATTACTATTATCTCCTAAAATAAATTGTGGTATAAGAATTTTATTGAAATCAATTTCATTTACTGATTGCTTTTACCTAAAAAATGTATGTGTGTGTGTTTTTTTTTCCGACCAATTCCAAATTCACCAGCGGACGAAAAACAATATATCTAATTTCTATGAGGGGGTGGACAGGATGAAAAGAAAGCGGGATGAAGGGGTGGGAGGAGACAGAAAGGGGAGGGAGGAGGGGGAGGAAGGGTGAAAGGGATGGAGGAGTGAGGTTTAGTTTTGTTTTTAGCTCACCTGAGCCAAAGGCTCAAGTGAGCTATTGTCATAGTGTGGCGTCCGGCGTCCGTCGTCCGTCGTCCGTCCGTCCGTCCGTCGTAAACTTTTAACATTTTCAACTTCTTCTCAAGAACGGCTGAAGGGATTTTGATGAAACTTGGTATGCATGAAGTACTAAAGGTCCTCTACCAAGTTTGTTCATTTCGGCTCGATCCCTTCAGGGGTGGATCCAGGGCGGGGTCAAATAGGCCCCGGAGGGTACCCCTCTTCAAAAATCTTCTTCTCCAGTTCCACTGAATGGATTGAAAAACTAATTGTATCTATGTGATCTAGAAGGATGTATGATTCAAGTTTGTTCATTTCGTTAAAATCCGATAACTAATTTTTGACGCGTTTTTGACGTCTTTTCGGACTAAGTCAGAAATGCACATTTTTGCACTTTTTCTTTGAATAACTCAATAAGTGTATGATTTTACACACTCATTTACTACATATTTATCATATTTAACTTACTTAATGCTTTGATATGTATTTTATGCTTAAATTTTATTTTTTTGATTTTTTATGAATTTTTTTCTTATGTAAAAAGGAAGGGGGGGGTGATTTTCATACATTTTCTGCTTCTTTTCTATAACCACTCTTCAGATTGTCATAACAATTTGTAGGTATGAGGTACTCATGCATGGTGCCCTACAAGTGAAAGAATTTTGTCCAGATATCCACTTTTGGATTTTTAAGGAATATTTTTTAAGATTGTACATAGGTATAATGTATGTTTTCCATGCCCAATGGACCCATGGGGAGTGGCTTCAAACCCCGGCGGGACCCCAACAAATTTTTTTTTCCCTTTTTAGCTCACCTGAGCCAAAGGCTCAAGTGAGCTATTGTCATAGTGTGGCGTCCGGCGTCCGTCGTCCGTCGTCCGTCCGTCCGTCCGTCGTAAACTTTTAACATTTTCAACTTCTTCTCAAGAACGGCTGAAGGGATTTTGATGAAACTTGGTATGCATGAAGTACTAAAGGTCCTCTACCAAGTTTGTTCATTTCGGCTCGATCCCTTCAGGGGTGGATCCAGGGCGGGGTCAAATGGGCCCCGGAGGGTACCCCTCTTCAAAAATCTTCTTCTCCAGTTCCACTGAATGGATTGAAAAACTAATTGTATCTATGTGATCTAGAAGGATGTATGATTCAAGTTTGTTCATTTCGTTAAAATCCGATAACTAATTTTTGACGCGTTTTTGACGTCTTTTCGGACTAAGTCAGAAATGCACATTTTTGCACTTTTTCTTTAAATAACTCAATAAGTGTATGATTTTACACACTCATTTACTACATATTTATCATATTTAACTTACTTAATGCTTTGATATGTATTTTATGCTTATATTTTATTTTTTTGATTTTTTATGAATTTTTTTCTTATGTAAAAAGGAAGGGGGGTGATTTTCATACATTTTCTGCTTCTTTTCTATAACCACTCTTCAGATTGTCATAACAATTTGTAGGTATGAGGTACTCATGCATGGTACCCTACAAGTGAAAGAATTTTGTCCAGATATCCACTTTTGGATTTTTAAGGAATATTTTTTAAGATTGTACATAGGTATAATGTATGTGTTCTTACCAAAAATAGGAGAAAAATTCTCTAATCGCACCGGGTTATACACATTGATACTACTTTTGAATGAAGAAATTTTATTTGAATCACAAAAAAAAAATGCCGTAAAGATTAAAAGTACACAACTTTTTTAATATTTTTTCAAAGCCATGCACCTGGTTCCGGACCGGAATTATTCGAATTTTATGATCTGAGGACCCATTTTCACACGTATTCTTCCACACATGTAGATGTCTCACACACTTTAAAACTATATTCAAAATTTTATTTCATCTATCTAGTAGACAATCACGGGAAGACAATTCAAGATAAACATTGTGTGTATTTTCCACCAATTGTTGAAAATAATAAGAAAATAATCGGAACTATTTGACAGGACAATGACCTAGATATGCAGGTCTCACTGGGGTAAATAAATCCCTATATGTTTCTATAGTAACTTGTCAACTTTGATCGCCGATATCTCAGCTCAGAGGAAAAAGAATAAAAAACGCTTTCACACATGCATAGTCAAGATTTCAAACTTTTTTCTCATATAAGTCTGCAAAAAAAGTCACGCTGCATCTTTCGAGCAATTTGGCCTTGAAAATTGAGGACGATTTTAAAAGCACCTCTCAATTTCACCCAGTGCTCTCATACTACCCTATACATATCGCATCCTTCCACGAAATATAGTGCCTCATTCCGTATCAAGTGTAGTTCATTGGAAAGAATATAAAATTTCCTCAAACATAATATAAAGTTTACGCACAAAAATAGTTGTTTTCATACTTTATTTGTATTCAAAAGCTCCAGCGTTCTATTAGGAACTATCTTCCCCTATTACAGGCTTCCGCGAAGGCGATTTACCCCAGTGAGACCTGCATTAATTCATCTTCGTCCCCAAGGCGCATCGTATTCCGCTAGGTGCTTCATTGCAATACAAACCGCAAAGCAGTACTGCGATATATTTCAGGAGATACAGTGCAAACGGAATAGATTTTTATACTTGGAACACTTTCATAATGGTTATCATTCATGTACTTGGAACACTTGCATATACTTGTTATCATGTATAAAGTTTGCTCGAATTTCCTCTGTCTTAGACTCTCTTAGATGAAGTAATTTACGGACTGATTTCTTGAAGAAACGTCTAATGAGTAATCTCTTCCTCGGGATTTTGAGAATGCATAGGACATTTAATATCTGAAATTCTTGAAAATAAATAATTCCGTTCAGAGTTCCTGAAATCTTCCAATGAAATGTTGGACCACAGAAGCTGTTGTTTTAATAGAGAAAATAAATTATTATTCACAACCTTAAGCCAATGTGTTCGTCATCTTGTATGTATAATATTTCTAAGAGGAACACAGAGGCCTGAGGTTGTGAATAATAAAACATTTTCTCTCATAAAACGACAGGATCCTGTGTTAAGACATTTGGGAATTTTTATCTGTTCAAATAATAGATACATAATGAGTTTTTATCGGACCAAATAACTTCTTGTCGGCAAATCCAATGCAACCGATACATTTCATGAACTCTCTCCGCTAACAACTTGTCCGTGTAACAGACCTATGATGAGGTAAAACAATTAGTTAACAGTAAATAACGATGTCGTAGGTCTGCTAGTTGGACAAGCTTAACAATTTCATGGGCCTTTTAATTTGTTTCAAACTGCGAAACCTTAGAGAAACCACTTGAGTTGTTGAACAGCGTATGCTGAAATGCGACGCTCCTTCTCGCCTGTTGAAATATGCATAAGCAAGAAGCGTCGCATTTCAGCATATTTACTGAAAATTATTTGTTCAAGTGGCTTCACTGGGTCATAAGGTTTGATACAACATACACTGCTTTTTTGGAAAACAAACTGGCACAATTTCTGCACAACTCACTTGAATTGATGAATATTGGATCAAAACGATTTTAACTGTACGTTTCATGTATTTGAGATGAAATCAATACTATTCAAGAGCATAATTCATAGATTTCAGTGAATAAAGGCAAAACCGAAAAATCTTTGTTTTTTATGCCCCTGGAATAAAAGATTCGGGAGCATAAAGTTTTTGGCCTGTCCGTCTGTCTGTTTGTCTGTCTGTTTTCCGAAAAACTTTAACATTGGGCATATTTTTTGAATGGAAGCTGGTGATAGAGGTTTCATATTTCACATGTGTATTTACCAAAATTTTTGACCTCATGACCATAACCTTGACCTTTCACGTACTTCTCAAAAACTTTAACATTGGGCATAACTATTGAATGGTTATAGTGATAGGGCTTTCATATTGTACATGTGTATGCCTTGTGACAAGATCTTTCCATTGATACCAATATTACGCTGACCCTGACCTCTCACATACTTAACAGAAAATGGTGTTTATACTAACAAAGATGCCGCCGGGGGCATTCTCGTTTCACAAACACAGGCTTTATAATTTCTGGCATGCTAGCTATCAATAATGAAAGGTTTTGTGTTCAATTTTAAATAAACTTAATTTGTGAAATCATTTCATTGTTTTATTCTTTTTCTGCTGCACATTTATGTGGAATTTTACAATATGATTTTATTTTTGATGTTGCATAATTGAACTATACTAGCTGGGCATATGACGTTGGACCACTTTATCCGGTTTTTTTTTCAAATCAGTAAAAAAGTTATTGTTTTGAAATGTGACTATTTTTTTCTTTTTTGTACTTTTAAAGGTTGTCTGAAAAAAACACTTCTCTGCATCCGGCAAAAATCTTTTTAGAAAGGTTGTGGGCTGAAATCCTGGTACTGGCACTATCAGTATTCAATGTCAGTATGTCAGTTAGAACGTGCATGGGTATCAGGTGAGCGTTGTGCCCCCTGGGGCTCTTGTTTTTTATATTGAAATAATTTTTTTTTCAATACAGTACGATACAATACATTTTGCTTCAATACTCAATATTTTCAATACAATACGCAATTTTTCATTTTCATCAAATTTATCATTATAATGAATCAATAAATGGAGTGTTTATGTTTTAATCAATGACAAATTTATAAAACAGAACATGTTTTCCATTGAAAAAATCAAAGGACTGAAAGTCCTGCGAGTTGGCAAAGTCTAATTTTGAATAAAGCCTTTGTTTGTGAAATACGAATGCTCCCGGCAGAGTATAAACACCATTTTTCACCAAGTATGTGAAAGGTCAAGGTCAGGGTCACTGGGCATAAAAATGTTGGTATCTATGGAAAAATTGTGTGACAAGGAATACATATGTGAAATATAAAAGCCATATAATTTACCATTCAAAGTTTTTTGGACAAACAGACGGACAGGCCAAAAACTATATACCCCCGAATCTTTGATTCCGGGGTGCATAAAAAGTTTGTTTTTTCTTAATCTCTAAGCGGTATTAGTCCCCTACCAGTATAAATCTAAGTCATAACTTTTAAAGTGTGTCTTACATGTACAAGTACATGCTTATTTTTCTCACATTGTCTAAAAGCGCTTAAAATAAAATTTTATGTACCGGTATTCATTTTCATATGTTGATCAGCCAACGCAGCATTCATGAATGACATCATAAATGTCTGAATTGACATTACAGTTAAAAGGCACGTGAAAATGAAATCTTACTCTATAGGATTAAGACTTATCAGGACAAAAGCAAATCCCAGACAAGAGGTATAGATTTAAGGAATCATTCTTTTTTTTTTTTGGTTGATCGAGGTATCAACACCAAAAATTTAGGGAAAATTGCATTGTGCGCATAGCACAAGATGCACAAGTTTTTCCTCAATTTTTGGTGTCGATACCTCGATCAACCAAAAACCTATTACATTGATTATTTATCATTTCATTTTGTTGCTTTCCAACGTTTATTTGCGGCTTTGAAACAGTGTTGCTAACGACGTTGCTAAGCACGTACTTCCGTTTGGTGTTGATAAAGGTATCAACAAAATTTCTCGGCCAAACGGAATCGTCGTTTCTTAATAATAACAATAGAAATTAAATGATTTCCTTGTGACGTTATCAATGATCACACCCAAGTGATTGACGTTCGATAAGTTTTCTTTACTTTTCTGCCATCTTTTGATCAAGGTTGAAGCGACGCAGTGTGTCGAATATTTTTCTCCTTACCGGTATGTGCAAAAACGTCAAAAATAGTACTTTTCCTATGCCGTATTAAGACTAAACGTCATAGTCAACGTGGATGATCGATTTGCCATTTTGCTTTATACGAGTACAGTTCTGTAAATATGGGATAAAAGAATATTTTTTCCCAGCGTTTCCATGAATATCCAAGCCCAGGGTAATAACACGTGATGAAGTGAGTGTGATGGAATACTACAAGTAGTACATGGACATACATGTATATACATTTATTGCAGTCATTAGGTGAAGATTAATTCAGCCTTGAAAAATTATATTCCTCGAGGATAATGCTCTTCTTATAACCCGAACTGTAATGTACATCGTTCATTCACCCAATCAAACACAACACAACCCCCCCCCCCTCCTTCCCAAAAATCGAACTTCGATAAATAGATAACGACATACAGTAAATAGACAATCTAGTCTTTCGAATTGTGGTTTTTCATAATCCTTTATACAACAGATAAGAAAATATTCAAATATTCTATCAGTTATTTTCAAGAACTTACTACAAATCCAGTTCGCCGTTCATCGTATGGCCTTCCGAGTGTCCTCTGATCTTAAGACGCAAGAACCATAGCGATTTATATTGACATCAACAGACTATTTTATATCTATCTTTTCATCAATGAAATATAAATCGACATGGTTATAATAACTATCATTAGGCCTAACCTCTGGTCATTCCCCTGGAAAAATACCGCATGGCCGGCATATTTGGACTACTTAAAAGTTGAATTTCTACGCGATACGAGAACTATACTCCGAATCTTCATTACAAATAGCTCTATAGACCATTTTTTTACTCCAATAATTGCATTGGAATCATCATTTACAACTTGCACTCATTGTGTCGTTTAAAATGTTTTTGTCCAAATAATAGTGGTACTATTTCTTACTAAAGTAAGACTACAGATTTTTGACCGTTGCACGGTTCGTGCAGGCCCTAACTGGGGCATTCGATTCCAATGAATAGTTGGCTTTGCCAACTCAAAAAGGAACGAAAAGATAACGATGGCAGCTATGGAAAGTGTTTCTTTGTCTACATAAGACTTATTTTGACATATTTTCTACATAATTACATTACATTTGGCTTCTTCGGTATCGATCTTGAGAAAATGTTGCCAAACATTCGACCTCACCATTTCGTTTTTCAACTCAATGTAAGATAGAATGACAAATATGGATAATGACCATATCCCAATACAAAAAACAAAGTCGATTATTATAAGAAAATTATAAACCGAAGGCATATAAAATCAGGGAAAAACAGGAACTAAAGCAAACAAACAAAAACCTCCACCACATGAGTAGAAGCGAACTCCCAATTTGGGAGTGAGAGCAGGTGCCCAGAAGCTTTTATTTGCACTCATATACCTCAACTTATAAGTAATTGGAGAAGATTCAAAAGAAATATAGAAATAAAAACAAAAACGAATTAAACGTTTATACTAGTATTTATTAAATGTATTGAAAATATCGATACTCAGCATTTGTGTATCGATACGTATTGAAAATCTTAAAATATCGATACTCTTCAATATTTCAATATCAATATACAGCACTAGTGAGGTTAGAGGGAGGCGGCAGGAGTGAGACGGATATCTCCTGTCCGCCCACCCCTACTACTATGGCCTCATCTTTTCAATGCTTTCTTTTAACAAGGGGAGAATCTAAGAAATTTATATGAAAAATACATTTTCTTTTTTCCAGAAAAAATTAAAGGTAATTAGAATGCTTGATCATTTAAGAACAATGCTGTATTGTTTCAAACACTGATGCTTTAAAATTAGAAAGAAAGATCCTGATGACAATCTCAACAGCACTCACAAAAGAGCACCGAATTGAGCATCCATCGACGGACCCCTAGCAAGCTAGAGTTAGACCAGGTGCCCGGGAGGAGTAAGCATCCCCTGTTTGGCTAGCCGATTGATTTATCGGTGATTATATGAAGACACGAAATAATAACAAGTTTGCTACCCTCACTTTGTGCTCGGAATGAATGAGCCCACTTATGTAATTGGATAATATTCACATGAGATTATCAATAGTGAATGGATTAAATGAAGACTTTTGCATAGCAAATGTTTCAAATTGAAAGGATTGCCCTATAATGTGGCGATATTTTTTATAGAGAAACTATCAAATATAGACTTTCACCTCTAAACTGTATATAGCAAAAGGAATTATCACATTGGTAGTGAGATTATGATTAAAGAAAGTATCAAATTGAGACTATCAACTAACAAAATATGTTTCTAATGTGAATGAGTTATCACATTGATAGAATTATCTAACGAAGATTCCTGTTTAATTTCGTTTTCTTTTTTAAGTTTATTCGATTGTTTGAAGAAAAGCAGCAGTAATAGAAACATTATCAATTTTCTGTCTACTGCTGAATATCTCGTTATTGAAATCGTCTATATCCACGGATGTATGCAGGCCAAACGGGAAGACCTCATACAAAGCAGGTCTTCGGAAAAGTCGTACGAGGGCTGATTGGTATGTTGTGAGCCTCGGTATTCTGTGATTCAGAAGGTATTCTGCTGATAGATTATCTCCAAAAAGGACAAACATTCAATGGCACTTATTATGCTTCACTTCTGAAACAGTTACGGGGAAATGTTTAATAAATAAATGTTTAAATAAATAAATGTTTAATAAATAAATGTTTAATAAAACATAAGCGCCGCGGAAAGCTCACTAGTTAAAGGTGTATTGTTCCATCGGGACAATGCTCCTGTTAACAAATCTGTCACTGCCATGGCTGCCATTCATGATTGTGGCTTTAATTTAATTGAGCATCCTCCTTATTCAATCATACTTTCATCTATCGCCAGAACTGAATGCAGCTATATCTGGCACCTACTTTCAGTTCGATGATGACGTCGTATTTGCAGTGGATGGCTTTCTGACCAGTCAAGATAAGGAGTTCTTTAAAAGTGGTATTGAGACCCTTAAACACCTGTTGCAAAAATGTAGATACTGGAGGGGATTATGTAGATTATAATGCAAAATGTCTGATAAAATTCAAATTCTTCAATACGAGACTCACAACATATCAATCAGCCCTCGTAATTGGAATTTTTATCTTCATAACTATATGACAAACAGATACCCTTACTTCATAATTGCCGCTAATCCACTGGAAAAGTATAAGTTAAACTTTTGTTTACAAGCACATCGAAAACTAAATTATAAAACAACGAAACGGTTTTCTCTGGAAGCATGTGTAATTTACTCTTCAATCACTGAGGAATAACGTCCCAATTACACAAGCAAACAGTTGTCCTTTCTCATTGAAGACGCTGACTTTCATTACGTATTTTCCCTGGAAAAAATAAGGCATGAATAATTTGATTGAGCTTTAATGAGCACATGATGAGATTCGATTTTATCAATCATCATGATCATATTTAGTAATTTAAACCACTAAATTTAATATCATTTCTAAAATTAAGGAAAACGTTCTATCACCTACCAAAGGTATGTTTGTTAATTGATCTGTCTCATATCTCTGTTTAATAGGAACTGAAAAGAAATAGAACACTGTTAAAAAGTTCAAGATTCAAAAAAAAATTGGGGTTCACCTCCTTAGAATCATGTTTAAGTCTTAAGATATCCATCTGTTTTGTGTGTGAGTTTCTTGTTTTTTAGCATTCCATATTTGTTTATATCTTTTTAGAGTATGATTGTCTTGTCGATGAATCAATATTTTAAAAATATATACACAACGAATGTAATCCGCTCAGATGAATTTGTTACATTTTCCTTCGAAAAGATTGGTTGTGTCACAATAAAGTAGCTCCATGGAAACAAGCCATGAAGCATATGTTATAACCTGCAAGCTGAACCCGTGGTGACCTTAATTCTACCGTTTTATTTACATGACAAGTGGTGAATTCACAAGAACAAGGATGAAACTGACAATAGTGGTGCATATATATAAAATGAAAGTCACAATTTGTGTTTTGTTATGGGTAGTAAAGAAGTTTTCCAACTCTATACCTTCAAACGAATTTATTATTAACCAGACACGTGTGTCGGATATTAAATCCTCATCAGTGATGCTTCCAGCCAAAGTCATTTTCAGGCACAGCCAAAGTTCATTTCAGTAGCTCCCTCTGGTTTTATTTTAATTAACTTAAATTTGTACATTTACTTTACAAGGAGTGCACAGCTCCAAATTTGTACTTTCACGTAGACTCGATTCAGTAGCATATCCAAATAAAATCTACGTTCAAAATACTTTAGCATTGGTGGAATGGTGCTAATATGTTAATCTTAAAGTTTCCGAAAAAGCAATAAAATATTTACGATGTCAAATTGATAAAAGGCCAAAAAAGGATAAGTAACACAACCCGCATTTCATTGATAAAACACTTGCTTTGTGTTGCTAACCGTAACAAAACACAAATAGACACTTCTATTATAAATGCCTTGTTAACGTGTGGTTGTTGATAAAATGTTTCAGCTAGGGCTTTGTTTGTGAATTCCTTGTTTATGTGACCTATAAATGTGATTGCCTTCTTTGTGGTCTTGGTTCGTAAATGTCTTATACTATGTACTTGACGTGGTAATGTCTTATTGTTGTACAGTAAGCGTATGAATGTCTTTTGTATATTTGACGTGTGAATTTTCATACATGAACATGTGTGTATGCTGTTATCTCTGAGTAGCAATATATGTTACATTAGTGCGTTTGTACGTGCAATAGTCTTGTTGTGAGCTTGGAGAAGGGTGTTTCAGAGAAATAAGAGAGAAATTGAATAGGATACGATATAATATAATATAACATTTCAACTACTAGCTTGGTGTCTCTGACGGTTGCCTGTTAGTCATGGAGGGTGACAATGCTTTTGTTTTGCCGTGCTTCTTCACTGACTTGAAATATATTTGTAAATTTTCTTGAACGAAATTTGATACATTATTCTAAAATATGTAGATATCTTCCTGATGACAAAGCTCCGTCCTTATATAGCTCTTTGGCATACAATTTCGGTCATGTTTAGAATTTCGCTCTTCATGTTTGGATTTCACTAATTTGGATTTCCTCTCTTTCGGCCAGCGAGCATCACTGATGATTATTTCTTGAAATGCGCATATGTTGCACTAAATCATTGCGATAATTTTTATTTTTTCTGGTTTAACGTCTTTAAATTCAATAGCATCATTTAGGAACAGCTAAATTTACAGCATGGACCAGACATGCACGATTCGTCAGTGATCCTCAATTTATACAATGTAAGGGAGCAACCATTAGATTTTTATGGGGAGGGGGGGGGGGCAGGAAGACTTTGCAAAAAAAAATTTAGGATCGAAATTTTAGGGAAAATGTTTTTTCCGGATCATGAAATTGCCCCTCCCCCTCTCTTCCGACCTTTCCACTGCCCAGATAACACTTTTTGTGTATCATAAACTAAGTATAAAAAAATGGAACAAACTTTATAAACTTTGGAGTGAATAAAACAAATTCAAAAGTCATAAGCACCATATAGCCTGTCTCCGTTGAGTATCATTTAAGTTAATAGATTATAGGCATCATATGCCAGAAATTAAAATGAAGTGATCTACTGGCAAGAGATGGAATAATTATGTGTTTGATGTTTAATATGGCCGAAAAATCACGCTGAATTATTTAAACTTTAGAGTAATTTTCAACTTTGGAAAATTACAAAAAAAAAAATCATCCGGCCCGTAGGGTCGGCGAAAAAAATTTTCCGGCTGGCAAAAGTCTTCCTGTCCCCCCCCCCCCATTAAAATCAAATGGTTGCTCCCTAATAGATGCCGAAGAGTGAGAAATTTATTACGTCCAAAAATGTTCCGAAAGACGTAGTAGGATAGGTGGGATATGATGCTACAGGACCCATGTTTTAGACATTTCAAGTTTAGATAACAGAAATTTTCGAATGCGTTGAAGAAACGGTTTAATATGGTTTGATATTTATGATACTAGTCAGTACGAAAGGAAGGAGTATGAATAGGATATGATATGAATCAAAAATGAAATATGAGAGTAGTAAAGGAATATTATTCTTACGTCCTTTTTGGATAGGACATGTTATATAAGGTACAAGTCCTTTGATATATTGGCAAGAGAAGTCCTGCTCCAGGGTTAACATAGGCTCTTTCTCTCCAAGGATATAAAGAACTGCCCTTGCTGTACCATTCATGTACCTTACAGCTAGAATAATAATAATACCATCAGATCAAGTCAATGAACCATTTATAATAATTATCTATATCATAATACAATGTTACATTATATATGTACTTTTATATGTATTTCAATACCAAATGTAAATCTATACATGTGCATTCTAGTACAGAAAATCTTTGAAAACAGTGTGCAAGGAACATATTTGTGGTCTGCTATATGTTTACATGTAAGTATAACCAAAGAAATATGCATGTAAAAACACATCACGTATTTATGTTAATCTTTGACTTTAAATTACCAGTAGAAGGTCAAGAATGGCATTGGTATATATAGAAAGACCTTCACAAAGGGACTTTAAAAACTTGAAATACCAATGTATAACAATCAGGAATAATGTTAAACATTATATTTTCAGGAAATTAGGTCAAGGTCATGAGGAATTCACATATGGATTATCAAATCTCTGGCAATTAATCAATCAAAACTTATGGCTAATAATACCTTTAAAGAAAAGAATGTCAAACATCAATGTAACAAGGTCCACAAATGTGGTGTCTGCAGAGAGGTTATGACACTAGGAACAAATGTGTAAAATACCAAAACTATATCATTAAGCAATCAAGAATAACATTCAATCTAATATTTTAATAAAAAGTAGGTCAAACATCTAGGCCAAGATCACGAGGTAAAAGTTTTTGGTATCTCTTGAAAGATCTTGTCACCATGAACACATTTGTGTCATATCAAAGCCTTATCACCAGTCTAAAGTTATGGGATGTGATACCCGAAGTGTGACAAACAGACAGACGGACGGACAGATCGACGGACAGACAGACAACGGACAAAGTGATACCTAAATGTCTCAATGCTTCGCAGGCGATATAAAAATTACGATAAATTACACAATTTACATTTTCTTTACAATTTCAGTAGGTTTTCTTTTTTAAAGTATCATCTAGGATTTGCAACTGTAAGGCTTGCTGTTGATTTGGTTTCAGTTTGCCTCCATTTATCATAATTATTTAAAAGATATAACAGCGTAGAATCATTACGTATTGCTATTTTAAAAAACGCCTTGGCATGGGTATTATTTTTATCACAAAATAGTATATTTTTATCATCAATTGCTCTAATGTTATGTTCCAAGTGTTAGATTCATTTTAGTTTTCCAACTACTTACGAGTTACCATATTTAACTCCACCTTTAGTTTACCACCAGACTTAATTACTTTTGGTGACCATTTTAACTCTATCTTAGAATGGGCTGGTCCTGAAAAAAAAAATCACACAGATGAAAATGAATAAGATTTGAGTTTATAAATCTAAGGATTATGTTCTTGAAATCGTGATATCGTAGTATGATATGAAAGCAATCTACAGCCATGCATTGACCACGGCGTACATGTGACACATCCTCGGGATGAAACGAGAATAACCGTGGACAACTATGTACAAAGCAACACCCTTACCGAATGGTCAAATAAATAAACAAAGCAGCCATACCAATTAATACATTAATGGCAAAACATAAATCGACGAAAAAAGATAAATTGACGAAGACAGATGAAAGTACATAATTGAGGAAGACCGATACATACCCGGCACCTGCTTCTGTCAACAAGACTACCGCGTGGGATCGGAGCGTATGGTGTTGTGATTCCTTAGACAGTATTTTGGGGTATTTTTCATTTTCTAAATTAAACTTTACTAAACTGATGAGTCGTTGCAGTAGAACAATGCCTAATACTAGTAAATCAATCCATATCGTCTATGTATATGAATAGCTCATAGTTTTTTTTTCAAACGCTTCAAGAATTTGTAGACGACAGAAATGTTCTTGATCCAGTAGAACTTTTGAAGTGTTTGCAAAAACTGTATACTTTATAGATATATATAGACGATATGGACTTACTTATAAGGTATTGCCCTACTACAACGTCTCATCATGAGAAAACAATCAAAACCTCCATAAGGAATCACAACATCATACATTTCTATCCCACGCGATGAATATGCTTTATAAAAGCGAATATTGTAGGAACATGGATTACGCGTTGACAATAGATACAAAGAGAGGTCTTCTGACATTTACAGATTGTGTATAATTGAAACGCCTTTTCGCAGTAAGGTGACATCACAAACAATACAGTTATACGTAAGGGGAGGGGGCTAGGTAACAGAAGAAAAACTGTGTAAAGCTGTCTCTTTAATGCGCTATATTACGAAAGATTTTACCCCCGATTCTTGGCTATAATCTACTCTCCCATCCTTTATTTCCTTATGTCAGAAAACTAAAACAATGCATCGGAGAAAAACATCAAAATTGCAATCTAATCTTATACAATGTAACACATTTTAAAATATATCTATACATGGTTATCATAGTTAAGGTAATCATAAAAAAAATATAATTCCAAGGAATGCATGTGTCGCCTGCGAAACAAAGCGATACTCAAGAATCACTTTATAGACAGACGGACAGACGGACAACGGACAAAGTGATCCATAAGTGTCGCTATGCTTCGCAGGCGACACAAAAACTTACCACAGTTATTCGCATGCGTCCAATCCGAATCATCTTTTAAATGTACTGGAACAGGTTTGAAGGTTTTCAATAATTCAGCTGCATATCTATGGTATTTTGAGTTCTGACTCAGGAGAAGCGGTTTCTTGATAGAGGGTGTTCCCGCTTGACGAATAAATTCATTTACATTTGTTTTACTTTTCCCAGCAAGATCTTGAGGGGCAAGCAATTCAAAATCCAACGATGTTGTGAATTCTATGGCACAAAATACTAGAAGAAGTGCTTTGATCTCGTGCATGATGAAAATCTGAGGACAAAAAAGTCAGCTGTTATTACCAGTAAATTATGTTTGTCTTTTTATAGTGTGTATCTTTAACCTGTAGAGAAGCTTTATCCGTCATTCTTTGATATTTGAATATTGGTAGACTTAAAAACATTATCATCAATAGATTAATCAGTTCCAACTACATTGTATTAAAACTAACAAAAACAACTCACAAAAGGCTTACACTCAATATTCATGTATTTCATTAAGTAGAAAATTACATTCCCTGTATTATTCCGATACATATGCAAACGAAAATGACAAGCAAAATATGAAAATGTTCAATTCTTCCGGCAACCTCGGCAGACAAATGATGAAGCATACCAGATTTTCAAATAAGTCATAAGGAATTACTTTAGACCACAAAAAGGGAAGGTTTGTTATTTACATCCCCTTTCATCGAATGAAGGATACATTTGCTCAAACTGGAAATGTTCCCGCTGCCACCACCAACCAACTCGCATGCACTAATGCATTTTCTCGTTACACCGCGCTGAAGGCCCAATAGAGCCTACTTGTGTTGATATGGTGGAGACTTCTTTTAGTCTACAAATAACTTTCCGACCTATTCATCATACATTTTAATTGCTGAATAATCCATACATTATAGACAAACATCATAATTATTTTCTATCCTCTGAATCATTGAGTGAATCATACTACTTTCGTTAAGACACAAGTTGTGAAAGAAAATATAAATCTAGTGAGATTGAAGTGAGCTCTGATTATTGACTTACCGGCTATTATTTGTCCAGCTTCATCACCCTACATCACTGACCGTGTACACATGTATGTGTTTACATGGACTAACTAATGTCTCTTTACTTCCTCTTCATATCCTCTGTTTCTATGAGGAAGTATAAATTTAAAGTCGGGCGTCTATATTTAGACTCGGGGAGGCGATAAATGGGAATGCCGCATTAAATTTACCTAGTATAGAAAGACATTTTGAAACTCAATTACTATTATCCAAGTGTATCGGGTACGATTTATAACGATAAATATGTGATTAAAGCCCTACCATTTAATCTTCAAAATATTTATGAAAGTTTTCTTTCAAAAGTATACTGTAGGTCAATTGCTACCGTAAATATTGTAAAGAATAAATAAAGAAAATATACTAAAAGGATGTCAAACGGTTACCGCATGGTTGTGATCTCATACATGTAATAACGACTCCCACATGTATAGTGTAGCCTTGCTTATCAAGATCAACACGTCAACATTGTCATGTGACAACTGATATTGTCAAAGTCAATCCATCTTGAGGATTTATCTGTAGTACCATAAGAGCAGTGAAATGAATTTAATGAAATAGTTTTAATGTATGAAGTAAGGATAAATGGAGTATGTAGGGTATCAAAAATAGAGATCTTAAAAGGTGTATATTCCATATAGTATTTTTAAAAGTTGTTTGATTTTTGACATCTCGAGCCTTGACGAAAATTCAATGTAATAATATTTTGAAAGTCCATGTATCTGAATAAACTACCGTATAAACAGAAATTTTCGCGAGTGTCAAGTTTCGCGATCTTGTGGTAGAAAATGGTGTCTTTATTTTCGCGAGTACAATTTATCGCGATTCGTAAATGAACACATGATGATACTGTTTTGTACCTTTCATAATTGAATTTTTAGTTAGTTCTATCATAAGAATACACTCGGTTCACTACACTCGGTTCACTGCTTTTAATGTTTAATCAGAGAAAAGTGAAGAATGGCACATGTACAATAAAAACAAAATGTAAATGGATGTACAAATTTATGATATACTTTATCAAACACAATTTTTTTCATGGATATATATTCGCGATTCCAAATCACTCGCGAAAATTTCCGTTTATACGATATTCCACACTCTAAATATTATTATCAAAATGTAGAAGGTTTACATCCTTACACTGCCCCTTTAATTATTTCTTCCATATTTTTCATGAAATTACATCTCTGAATAGACCTCTCTCATTCTTTGCATTAAACATTACATATACATGCATAATTATATGAAATTTTGATTAAAGCTAGGGGTCGCGAAACTATTTTCAACATGTTGATTCATTTGGCTTTAACGTAATATTAATGAGTCGTCATTATTTGAAACATGCCTGTTTAGTGCACCGCATTTAGAAACTTTTTGTCCAGAATGCTGTTCTCTGTTAGCACAGTCGGATATTTGGTTTGTCTTGCTAGTAACACGCCAATATCATCTTCTCTATTGTAAATGCGGCCATGAGCTTTTCATCCAATGACAATGACTCCTTAGTGTAAAAGAAGTTAAAGAAGATCCTGACGATAATCTCAACAGCACTCACAATAGAGCACCAAATGGAGCATCGACGGACCCTTAGCAAGCTAGAGATGAGACCAGGTGCCCGGGAGGAGTAAGCATCCCCTGTTTGGCTAGCTGTACCCGTCGTCGATGTTCATGCATGAAAATGAAAACTATACAACACATGCACTGTCTGAGGTTATGTCTACATAGAAAGTGCAATGGCGTGCTGTACCGTACGTCATACACAAAGATTGTGGAATGTCGTTATGTAATGAAGTAAAGGGGATAATATTTTTTATGAGATTTCTAACATCCTTTTCTCATTTTCATGACTAATATAGAGACTGAGGAACAAGTCGCGTATGCTTACAATGCTCTCTATAGCTCATCATTGATGCTAAAGGTCAAAACAGACAGGAAACGTTCTTTTGAGTATTTGAATAGCGAAGAAATATGCAAATGCAATGTAAGTTCATGCAATGCAATGCAGTGCAATTGAAATTCGTTCAATGCAATAATTGCAACATGTGAGGACACTTTTCTTACATCTAAAAGACATGAGTCCTACTCAAGCTCGTTGGCAATGGTTCTCGTATACAACCGTTCAAAACCTTGTTTTTACATACAAGATAATGAGTAATTTGGTAAACTTTTGAATTATTATGTCATACATTGTAATTCAGTTAAGACTTTTTATTCGTGTTTCCCATGATTCATTTGTGACTTCTAAATGTCAAAAACATCGACAAAATAAGTCATCTCCATAGTATGGCTATAAGTGGAAACATAATTTGTTTTTTGTTAGATAATGAGCCTCTTACATAATGAATTTGTGATGAATTATACATAATGGATGTGTAATGAATTACATGAACATTTACATTTCGATAACAGCGATAATGGTTTGAAATTCGTTTATTGTAAAACAAAAAAAAACTATAAATTTGAAAATATGGGTTTCATTAATAGTATAAAACACTTGTCATAATATTAGCTTTCTCTACTATGGCAGTGACATCGTTCTGTAACGTAAATAATTTCACATGATATGAAACCTTAGTTAAATTGGTCTTCATATTTTAAGGTTTACAACCCAACCTTAAATGTATTATAAATAATTTCATTTTAAAATGTTTGTACAGTAGATGGTCAAGGAATTTTAATTCTAAATCATCTTCACTATATGACCATTGAGTTGAATGATTGCGCATCAGTATGTTCTGGTGTTGTAGACTGAAGCCTGCTGGTGAGTGCTGCTCGTACCACCTCATCAAAAGTTCGTGTTCGTTGTTTTATTGATCCAGTAGCACCCTTATTCAGAGCTTCAACCAGCTGGCTTATCTTCAGTGCTCTACCCTGACGCACGGACGGACGAACACGCTTGACTTCAGGCGGTTTGTTCTGCTCTAAGGGTTCCTCAGGAGGGAACTCCTTTTTATCGAGTGAACTGAGATATTCCGACTCCATATCTAAGTTTCGAACACTCCCTTCGTACAGTGTGTCCATTGCTTTACTCAGTTTCCTGTTTTGTTTTTTAGGCGATTCACTTGTTACGCTGAGCTGACTGTCTTTACCCCGCTCGCCTTTTCTTGACTTCCTCCCTGTGCGTTGAGGTGCCTTAGCTCCGGGGTACATGTACCGGACTCCATCAGTAATGGAAAAGCTTATTCTAAACGATTCTTCCTCTATAAATAAACAAATGTTTGCGATTAAGTTAATGCTTATTCTATGCAAACTTCAAAACGTGCTCTACATAATTAAACTTCCATCTATGTTCCTTGTAAGCCTCCATACTAATTCTAAAGATATAACAATTGACAAACTCGATCAATCCGTGTGCTATAAACATCTCAATGTTTGTTCTACACTTCCCCATAAATCTTCTTTTTGAATAAGACGCTATCTCCAATATACATCCCATTCCAATACATCTGACAATACTTCAATTTTCTTGTAATGATACATTGATATTTTTGGTTCATTTTAACTCGATATTTTTGCATGGATATTATCATATTCATCAACAAGGGTTGCAATATATTCTCGAAGTTTGTGCGTTTCTCAAAACTCTTTTGCAGAGTGTTTACATAGTCATTCGAATCTAGGTCCATCTACATTCCGTTATCAGATATCAACGCTCTGGAACGATCATCATGCAATACACAATGGCTGAAATCATCGATCATTAAGGAAGTTTTTCGGACGCTTTTGGGATATAATTAAAGCATATTATTATCTGTAGAGGCTAACCATACTAGCCGAAACACGTGTCGTACTAAAATGTATAATTTAACATCGCCTTTTTTGTGGTGCTTTAACTTTTTTACATATTTATATCCTTTACGTTGGATACTATTTTTTCTGATTTTGGATATAATTAAAGCATATCATATCCCCCTTTACAGAATGATTAGTGACATTCTGGATTGCGATTGAATGGCTGTCATCAATTAAGAACAATAACCGAATTTGACAATTTTTCGTGGAGCTGATGCGACGGGTGTTGCATGCAATCAGGAGATGCTGACTCTCCCCGGGCACCTGGTCTCGCTTCAGAATGTTATTAATTCCGACGTTCACAGTCGTTACAGTGGAAATTCTGATGATTTTGCCTTTAGGTACCTTTTCGACATTGAGACTGAATAACTGATAGCTGAATCAATCTTATCATAAAGCAAATAAAATATTAAGCAATCAATGAAATGTTTCAGGAAATATTTCTAAATTACCTGGTAGATAAGCATTTATGATCTGGCAGTTCGACTCCCTAATGTTGATATAATCAGGACCCTCCGTGTCTTTGTGTGGCGTGGATGCCCGCCAGGGTCTTGTTAGCTGTGACTGTAAGCGGGTATAAAACGCCTCGGGGTCATGCCCTTTAAGCCATTCGTCTCTGAATCTTCAAATAGAAAAATTTACATTAATTTCTTTTTCCGTCGATCTTTTTGAATCGAATTTCATTTTCAGTCTCGAAGAAACATTAATTCAATTCAAACTTAAGCGGTGTCACTATCATGTAGATATATGTGATTTGATAGATGTGGATTACCAACATACCTTCTCCAGAAGAAATACAGTATTGGGAACAGTAGTATGGTGGCATCGTGGAACAACCCTCTGGTAGGTCCCTGTGTTGTCAGGTGGTTTGCTATGTTTGCTGCCAAATCTACGGGGACGTTTACCTGTCATTACATGTACAAAATATAGCCTATTGTTTGTTTTGAATAAAGTAGATCCTACTAGTATACTCCACCTCAACCAATATTATTGACATTTTAAAGGTCAAAAGAAACAGTGGCCTCTAATCAAAGTGAGCACAACTAAGATTGAAAGCTCAATTTTAGTCGGTGCCGATTATAAACGGAAAACGGAAAAATGTTCGGACGTCAAGCTCAGCTAAAATGAATGGACAAATTGGGACATAACACATTTAATTTTATGTTATTGCATATTGTATGACCTCTATTAAACGTTTCATTTTCTTGTTTCGGCATTTTTTTTAAATTGTATAACTGCATAGCATTCTCTGACGAGAACTTCGTACATTGCATTTCTATTAAAAGTATCCGATGTACAATAGGGCGTTTTTTATGCCTGGAAAGGAACTATAAACTGTATATTTTCAAAAAGGTTATAATTCTTACAGTTCAGAAATAATGATTTTGGGGTCAGAAAAACAACGGGGAATAACTTATAAAATACCTATTTTGTACAAAAAATTTTCCCCTTTGATTTTTAAGACCTGGAAGTCTTTTATCTGTACTCAGGGTATCATTACCTTTCAAAAAATATATAGTTTATAGTACCTTACTAGGCATAAATTTTACCATACTTTACAATGGAGATGATTGAATCGCTATGTAATGCCTCGTTCACACGGTTGCGCAATAAATTTATTTCGCAATAACTTTATTGCGCAACAAATTTGTTTCGCAATAAGCTTTTTTGCGTTCACACGAGACCTAAACTATTGCGCAATAAAATGCCAATGAACATGCACCAGATTCATGAAGTGTACAACGAATACCTTAAGGAATAAAGCCTACGCTCACGCAGCAAGATACGCCCGTTGATATTTTTTTCACAACACCAAAATATCTAAGTCCCATAACTCTATAAGGACAAATCGGATGAAACTGAAAATCGAAAGGCGGCTTCCTCTTCAAAGTCTGATCACAATGTACAAATATCATGAAAATCTGTTGACGCATATTCAAGTTATTGCGTTCCATGCACCTAGTATATTTTGCTCTAAGCTTAACATGTATGTGCATATAACCCCCCCCCCCCCCCCCCCCCAATTACACATAATTTCTGGATAATGTGACAAAAAATTTAAGAATCTGTTATATATGTGAAAGAACATCCTTTTTACTTGAAGTATACAAAATTTCAAAACATTTTGACCAGAAATACATTTTTAAAGAATTTTTAACTATTTTAGTAAATTTTACATTGTATCTAAAATATCTAAGTCCCATAACTCCGTAACGAGAAATCCGATGAACCTGAAAATCGAAAGGCGGCTTCTTCTTCAAAGTCTGATCACAATGTAGAAATATCATGTAAATCCGTTGACGCATATTCAAGTTATTGCGTTCCATGCGCCTATATTTTGCCCTTAGCTTAACATGTTTGTGTATATAACCCCCCACCCCCCTCCCATTACAAATATCTCAGTTATGCAACCAAAAAATTAAAAACCCGTCACGTATGTCAAAGAGCATCCTTTCTACCTTAAGTATACAAAATTTCAAAACATTTCGATCAAAAATAGATTTTTAAATAATTTTAACTATTTTAGTATATTTTCAATGTATTTTAAAATATCTAAGTCCCATAACTCTGTAACGACAAATCGAATGAACCTGAAAATCGAAAGGCGGCTTCCTCTCCACAATTCAAACATAATGTATGAATATCATGAAAATCTGTTGACGCATATTCAAGTTATTGCGTTCCATGCGCCTATATTTTGCCCTTAGCTTAACATGTACATGTTGTATGTGCATATATCCCTCCCCCCCCCCCCCCCCTTCCCATAACAAATATCTCGGTTTTGCGACAAAAAAAAAAGTAAAAACCCGTTACATATGTCAAAGAACATCCTTTCTACTTGAAGTATACCAAATTTCAAAACATTTCGATCAAAAATAGATTTTTAAATAATTTTTAACTATTTTAGTATATTTTCACTGTACTTTAAAATATCTAAGTCCCATAACTCTGTAACGACAAATCGAATGAACCTGAAAATCGAAAGGCGGCTTCCTCTCCACAGTCCAAACATGATGTATGAATATCATGAAAATCTGTTGACGCATATTAAAGTTATTGCGTTCCATGCGCCTATATTTTGCCCTTAGCTGAACATGTACGTGCATATAGCCCACCTCCCCACCCCCCTTCCAATAAACACAATATCTCAATTATGCGACAAAAAAATTAAAAACCCGTTACAAATGTCAAAGAACATCCTTTCTACTTGAAGTATACAAAATTTCAAAACATTTCGACCAGAAATAGATTTTTAAATAATTTTTAACTATTTTAGTATATTTTCACTGTATTTTAAAAATCTAAGTCCCATAACTCTGTAACGACAAATCGAATGAACCTGAAAATCGAAAGGCGGCTTCCTCTCCACAGTCCAATCATAATGTATAAATTTCGTGAAAATCCGTTGACGTATAATCAAGTTATTGCGTTCCATAGGCGGACGGACGGACGGACGGACGGACAGACGGACAGACGGACGGACTTCGCCATACCATAATACGACCCGTCAAATGACGGGCGTATAAAAATTGTTCGAGTAAAGTCAAATTTGAGACTATTTTGGGAGGTAGTTCATTCATTTATTTAGTAATTTTAGTCTAGAGCATGACGTCATTCAATTGTGACGTCATTCTCTACAAGGGGCTTAGACTTAAAGAAAAGCATTCTTATATATACGAAAAATCGGAATCTCTCAAAAGAATCGTAAAAATAAAGACGTCGAATAGTCATATTTGTAAGCATAACAATCTCTTTCTCTTGTCATGTTGATGCGCATGCGTCAGATTTATTGCGCAACAGTTTCGCTTAGCGTTTACACGACAGAATATGTTGCGCAATAAAGTTATTGCGAAACAAATCGAAAATTTATTGCGCAATAAATTTTGTCGTGTGAACGCAAAACAAATTTATAGCGCAACAAATTTACGTTTATTGCGAAATAAACTCTCCGTGTAAACGAGGCATAAAATGACTCTATTGTACAACGGATACCTTAATAGTTAGATAAGACAGCATAAAAGAAATAAAGAAAATTAAAAAAAAAACTAAATTATTTCTTTCTCGATAATATAACATTTTCAGTTGAAAATCGAAATCCCAATCTTTTACACATACCTGAACACGTGGTACAACTTCTGATTGAAGGTAACAGTCGACTATGGCTTTGGCTTTCAAACTCAAAAACGTCATATCATCTTTGGTAATGTTTTCAAGGTGTTTGACGTCATCAACTTGCTTCTTAAATCTATAGAAATACAAATACACACCTGAAGCTAGGCTATTGAAACGACTATCAAATAGATTGGGAAAAACGAATTCGACAGCTAGAAAAGTCGTTTAGATATAACCACTACAAAAACATAAATAGCTACACCACACAGACACACTCACCCCCCTCACCCCCCCCCCCCCCCCCCCCCCCCACACACACACACACATGATAATGACAAAAATAACAAAGGAATTTTCAGACAACGCAACAAAGGTATCAAAAGCAGGATGGAATCTCTGGTAAACAAAAACGTATTCAAAATAGTAGTAAACATAATTCCTATAGAAAATAATAATGATAAAGAAAACAAATCTCACGAATAGGAACACCACAGAAAGACATATATACACCAAATTGAATGAATGACTACAACAGCAAGATAATTTACATACACGAACATGAATCATCAGGACATATAACATTTCGGAGGAAACATGGAACATGTAGCCAAGTTCGACCAACTTCGGTCGATCGTTTCTTCAAGCGCATTCAAAAATTTCTGTTCACAAAATTTTCTCGAAATTTCTGAAAAGTGGTCCTGTAGCATCATATCTCATCCATCCTGCTACGTCTTTCTGTATATTTTTGGACATAACTTTCACCAGTCTTTCTATTTCATTGTTTGTATTGAGGATCACTGACGAGGGTTCAAGTATCCGTAAACGTGCATGTCTAGTTCATGCTGCAAATTTATTTGTTCATAAATTATGCTAAGAATTTGAAGACGTGTAATAATATACAATTACAAATCGGTAATCACAGCAAGAAGTTATTCCTTTTGTATTTCACGGCTGGTGCTCTTTTGTTTAGAATAAGGGGGATTGCAAGCATTTCCTTGACTTGTTTTAACTTCGTGTTAAATAAAGGATGAGCACTTGGTGTCATTCAATTGACAAGATGACTTATTCTTTGAAAATCAAAACCATAGATATGTTTATATACTTATATAAATCTTACATTGTTACTTCGTTCCAAAATAGCAGATCCATTGGAAGTTTATTCATGATGATCAGTCTGTTTCTGAGAACAACTCTAGTCTGAAAGGCAGCCACATGTGCTGGACGTCAACATGGACTTCTCTTGTACCCCTGGATATGAACAAATGCACATTGTTTATACAAGAAAAAGGTGTTGGGATCAATGGAATTGCATTTTGAATTAAGTGTACATCTTATTTCTTCATTGAAACTTTTCAAAAATGGTGTCTCTTTGCAATGATATTTGGTAATCTTATTCTAATTTCCGAATTCGGAGCCAATGAACGAGTCCCCCCCCCCCCCCCCCCCAGTTTTTTAACAATACAGCGAGATAAATAAATGAAGCTTTAATCTTCCTTTTTTATCCTTCCTTCGTAGATACTACCGGTATAACTTGAATCATATATCGCGCCACCTACATGTACAATGCATTCTGTACTCGCACTGGACTCTGGAAATTGCTCCTTGGATAAGATTGTCTGTCCGTGTTTCATTGAAGCTGTGTTATAGTGTTATAGTGTCTCCGTCTGTTTGTACTACTATAGTGTCTCCCTCTGTTTGTCCTATTTTTCTACTCTTGTGAGAAAGTTTTGTTGTATTATAATAATAGTTTTTTCAGGATTTTGTGATTATTGGAATCTGATTTAGGATTTTGTGTTTGACTTTGAATGAATCCGACTCTGCTGCCCCAAATCAGCCTTCTGGACGTAATATATTGTCAAATGGTGCACCAGAAATGCACGTCTCGGAATAAGAGAAAGCAAAGTAATCACGTGGCGATACCATGTGATATGTCAAGGTTTCAGAAAGCTTGTCCTAAACAGAAAAAGAAGCGGCTAGACTCGCTACTTGCATTGTCGGTGAAAATAATGTTGAGAGGTGTCTTGTTACCGACAATATAAAACAAAATCAATGACACCTAGCCGATTGTGAAAGGTTAATCTTCTCAATGTGAAAAGAATATTACGTTGCATCTTTGAGTCTTTTTCTTGTTCGTTTTTCAGGTATAATTCCAGGAGTTTAACTTCATAAGGATTTTTCAGGGCTGACATGAAATCCATGATGAGATGAACAAATCCATTCCATAAATGGAGCTGCAACGATATAACAAAAAGAAAACAGTTAGACCTCTTTGTAGAAACAAAATGCGGAAAATACAATGGGGAAGCAACCAAATGATTTCTTATTTGTACGAAGTTACAATGCTAAATGCTACGATGTCAACACAATGACAAACAATTCTAAAATCACCATAAGTTTAATATCTTGCGATTCCATTGAAACTTGTCAAAGTTACGTATGATATTCAAAACAAATTACACACTCACTGTTTTCTTTGTTTTCGGGCGTTTGACCTTTGACACTTGAGGATGCTTTAGTGGTTCGTTCAGATCCGGAGACGATGGTTCCGGGGGAGGAGGGGTATCCCCGTCATCATCCGAGTCCGGTGGATAAGTTTCAAGGTATTTGCAATACCTAATTCAAATAACATAAATGCGTATATACTAAATCGATGAAGCAAATGAAATAATAAATCTTTAAATTCTATCAAAATACAAAGAATCCAAAAATGTGTGTAATGCAGTAAGATTCGGATTCGTACTAGACATTATGGGTATGTCCAATATTACACGTACATGAACAGTGTCTGTAAATTTCGGTACAAGAGAATAAGGACAATTCAGAAAAATTCCCCAACCGAAATTTAGTATATTTCATATAATATGACGCCATGCTAACTATTGAAATAACAACAAGTCATATCACTCGATATCTAAAAGGATTTCATTAAAATCCCTTTTCAAAAATTTCACAATTTTGGAATGGATTTAAATCTCCCATAGATAACTTGATCCTTAGCCAGTAATTCCTGTTGATAAGCAGAGAAATGGTTACCATTTCCTCTCCATAGACCTGAAGACACTGGCCTGGGCACAGATAAGGACACTGGCCGGTACTCTGTCCATACTGGGGATCTGTAGTATGATGTCATCTGTACAGTCCAACAGGTAACCTAAGTAAACATACAACATGTCCGTTAATGGTTTTGAATTCTTAGAATCACTTTAAGGACGTATACTGTTTATTCAGCTTTAGGATAGAAATCCTTTATATTTGAATCAGTTTCATATTATTGTATGTAAAAGGGATGTGTAGTGACATTTGATGTGGTTAACATAAGAAAAATTGAAGTTCTAAGTACATCCGAAATGGACTGATGCAGACATTTTCCGTTGCCAATCATGGCAAATTCAAAATAATACTCAATATCTTTTTTTATTTTTTGGATAGTTTTCCTTCATATTTGGAATGCAATTTATTGGATATACTAAGTACTAAATGATTGAAGCGAAGAGTTTGAAATCTTCCGGTCTATACCTTAATTTGTGTAAAATGATGTAAAATATTTTAAAAGTACTTCATAATGCAAATCGGAGTTATCTTTCTTGTAAGTCAGAAATACAGAATACTTCCAAACGATAACTGTTTATTAGACATTTTTTCATTTCAAAAGATAACTCAGTACTTTCATGTAATATAAATGAAGCATAATTTGAGTTTATCAACATTATAAACATAAAAAAATATTGCAAAAACAATGCAATGTTATTAAGCAGGAATAAAAAGGTACGATATGTCAGTCCGTAATTAAAGATATGATATGATGATTATGTATTTTGTCTTAGGCAAACTCTTCGATGTGAAGGCTAAAATTTTTGGGTGCCGGATATGTCCTTAAACCAAAAAAACCAATGGATAATATACCCAGATACGTGAAAGTTATTTTATCAATAATCGTAATCTATAAGAGCACTTGTTTCTTATGTTTTGTTTGCGGATGGTAAATGCTTATTTTACGGTCGCACACTAACGATTTTCGTTTCAGCCAACTCGCTACTGGTACCAGCAGGTATAGCATTCTCTGATGTACACACTGTGAGGGGCGTTACCTTGCTTGGCACTTTTACTGAAGTATTTCCTGTATATGACCTGTACTAGGTGTGACTTATGTCTAGCTGAGGTGCTCTCTTTCAGGTCCTCCACGTGTCTCCAGAACATCAGGGGATACACGGCTTTATTGTTCATCATAAAACGCTTGAAGAACTCAAATTGTATAGGAGACTGTAACACATCTATAAAGTTCCTACAGAGGAAAAGGATCGATACGACTGTTTCAAACTATATGTCATTTAGAATATCTAAAAATTGTGGGGAAAAAAAGGAAAAAAGGAAAGAAATAGAAAAAGAGATAGTAAAACTAATAAAACAACCCTTTCTCTCCAGAAAAATGAATTTATCGATTGCAGGGAGAAGCTGCAGCCAGTTTCACAAAAATACTTACGAACAATTTCTGGAATTTTCGTAACTTTTATTCGTTTAGTTCTACTTTTAGAATAAAAATATTAATATTTTGTCTCTGAATTTAGATGAATTATGTACAAATGATATTAGAAAACATAGTACAATCTAAATGGAAAATTTTTAGAACATTTTATTAAATGACGAAAGTTACGAAAATTCCTGAATTTTTCGTAAGAACTTTTGTGAAACTGGGCACTGGTCTTATGTCTTAAAATCAACGACTAGTAGGCATCATGATGCAAGGTAATACGTAGAAAATGATATTGTAGAATAGAACGTTAAGTAGCTTATGATTATAAAGAAATGGCGATCGTTGAGCGATCCAAACCTTGGTCTTGGTGGACGTTCAATCAAAATTCCGCGCCTGCGCAGTACAAGTCTGTTACTTCGGAATCTTTCGCCGACTTTCTCTAAAACCATTTCCGGTGTTTCGTACATCACCTTTCTTGACACTCGGATGTTTTCTATATCGATCTTTGGTTTATGGGTCAACTTGTGCAAAGCCTCTGAGTAAAGCAGAAAGTTTAGCGCATTTTGGTCAAAGTTTTCAATTGCTACTTGACAATGCTTCTTTTAACTTCTAAACAAAATTAAGGCAAAGACAATATCGCTAGCAAAACGGCGAATTACACACACCTATGATTATACAGGGTCCCGCATTCTCTATAAAAACGTGGTTTTTTTTTCAAATTATATTTGAATCAATCACAAAATATTTCCTTAAGCCTAAATATCACATGATCCTAATGTTCTAACATTCAGTATAATAACACTATTTCATTTTTTTTTTTGACAAACACATTCAAGGATGTATGACATTTATCTTAATTTGTAAAAATTTTCAAGAGAAGTAAATTTATGAATTTTACCATTTCTAACAGCCGGTTCCCGTTGAATATGTATGCTCCCATAATCACTATACAAGGCATCGATCAGTTCCTCAGAAGTATGTCGTTTGTCCGAATACATCCCAGAACGACCTGTCACGAAAATACAGAAACTAAAAAATCAACCCCGACTCGACCGTCAAGTAACCACTACACCACCGGGCAAGCTAAATTATCAACACCAGACATGCAGGCAATAGTTCATATTATTCCTATCAAAAGCACAACAACCAAAAAATCATGAATGAAGATTTCAAGAACACTAGCCTACATGTAGGTCACTTTGACATTGTAAAATCTTGTTCTTAATTTGACTGTACTATCTCAAAATGATAAAAATCTAGAATATAAAGATGAGAGTGGGAAAGGACGTACATGTAAATACATAAAGAATTTTGTTATCTCGTTTTTATTTTTGTTTTATTGAGTATTGTAACACGAATCTCTTTCATTGCTCGTTATTGCACAATAGAACACGATAAATCTACATAAATAAATATCCAATCACACTAAAAGACAATGACCTAGTCCTCGTGCATTTCGACCACGTGTAAAACTTTAAACACACGTGTTATTACCGTATTCTGAGCAGACGACAGCGTACTCAAACGCGCGAACGAAATGGTCTTCAGAGAGAGCAAACGTTCCGGATTCTGTAAACCGACTCCATGGTCTGGATGACGTAGACAAAGAGGTTTTGGGATCGGCACTGTGACTTCTGACGTCATCAGAACCATTTGATGCTTGGTTTGCCGCCGGTGGTGGAGATTTCACGTTACAGAAGAACAGGGTGTCCTTCTCGATGTTTTCGGGCCATATGTTTGATTCTATCACGTTACGATCGAAAGGCTTCTTGCGGCACTGTACAGGACCAAAAACAAATGACATGATGTTTTCTTGACAACAATTTTTAACGAACTAGGGACGTTCGTAAACTTATACATAGCGATTTGGAAATTAAGGGGTTCTAGCTTGGCTGTCCCTGTTACAAGATGAGTTTTGGGTTTTGAGGACTAAATTTTTATATAACAGTAAATCGTTTTCCACATTTCTTTTGTATGAATACTTTGAACATGCTTAATCTTGACTTTATTGATAAGTCCAACGAAAACCTTTGATATGTAAAACTTTTACTCAAACTGATGGAAACAATGGCAGATATTTTACTTACCACCAATTTTCGAAATTTTCTTCTTTCATGATAAATATATTCTTGCCATGAATCTCTAAGAGCCTGTTCAAAATTATGAAACAAAATGAAAAGAAAAAATATATGATAACATAGTAAAATAAATTGGCGAAATTCAATATTCTAACATATAAAGTGATAATAATTATTATTGAAATCTGAAAACGTTCGCTCTTATTATGATATTTACATGTAACTTGTATGTAACTTCGAATATTATAATTTTAGTCTGCTTTTTCTTTTCGTGTTATTAATTTTATGACATGCTTTTATAAAATAAAATAGAGATTTCGATTTCTCTGTGAATTATTTTTTGGGGGGGGGGAGTTCATACTCCTGTGATGAGGTCCTGAACGGTAGATAGCAGCGTGATGTCATCCTTGAAACTCAGACTACGTAATATTGACATTTTTAGAGCTTCCGGAAATATGTCATTTCTGTCTGGACTTTCCATCAAATACTTCTCTGCGATTATCTTTCCCAATGCCTTCTTCATGGGAGTTCCGAATGGATCTACATAATTTTCATCAGTGTCAAGAAAATGCCTGACATCATTCCAGAACTCTAACAACTTCATATCCTGAAGTAAGTACCGAGACTTCAGAAATTGTAGGAAAGGACTTCCGGCGAGAGGATCGGAGGCAAAGGAACACAACATTCTGGTTTCAATACCAGGAAATCGTCCTAAGGAGAAGCGACGTCTACCGGCCATATATGACGTAAGCGGAAGTGAGAATACCGCCTTTAATGGACTTTTTAACGCGCTCAGTGGAGAAGATGGCGTCTGTATTTTTTCCCAACTATCAAGTTCTTTGAGAGCATTTTCATCCGATGACACTTTGCCTAAATCATTATCGATTTCTCCTTCATCTCTTGGCAGTGGATGACCTGCGAACACACAGGGAATTTAAATTATACAGGAATCGTTTGCACTCATTGGTAGCACCATGGTACATGTAAGAAGGTAATCTTGAAAAAAAAATCAAGAACTTTAACCAAAAGTATATTCCTCATGTTTCTTTTTGGTTTATAACCGAAAAAGGGGAAATTATTGAGGTTGACTTTTGATATTAACTAGCATCTCGACATCAGTAACATAAAGTCTAACTAATATCGACCATGATTTTTTATTACTATTATTTCCCTACCTCCCCACAATGCTAGTAACTCTTGTGGATCCAGGTTTGTGTCCTCCTTTTCGCTGTGCTCTTCGGGTAGGGAAAACGAAGAAGCCTCCTCAGATTGAACTATTTGACAAGAAAGACTTGACTCGGCTCCTACAGTCGGCATCTGACTGGCGTCATTTGACACAAAGACAGGCGTCACTGGCGAACCGGGGGCGGAAGTCTTACTACTGTAGATGCGCGGGAACATAAGTTTACAGCGTAAATGACGCTGACGTGACTGGGCTGTGATGTCAAACGGTGTTTCTCTATTTAATATTGACAAGGAATCTTTAGGTAGCGTATTGTACAGATGTATGACGTAACGGGGCACCCAGTACCTTCGTAGAAAAGCCAACAATATTTTCTGGAGTTGAATCAGTCCTTCGTCGGATTCAACGATTACGGGTCCGGGATCACATCCTACTTTTGATATCAATTCTTTTTCCACTTCAGCTTCCGGTATCAGCTGGAAATTTAGTCTTCCTGATGGAAAAAAAGAGAAGGAAGAAAATCTTAATTATGTTTATAAGGTCATTACTTTGATGAAATCAAAATTGTGGTTTCGAGATCTGTTTCATAAAACAATTTCATGAAACGATAAGTCAAAAGTCAAATTTAATTAATATAAACTATATATTTTATAGTAGTTATAATCGCTATACTTACCACTAAATGCCTCTGTTTTTCCATGCGATAATAAATCACTCTGTCCACCGTCAGATATATATAGAGTCTTTATTCTGTGAAGCATTTCAGTTTTTGTTTTACTACCATCTGCCGATAGTCGCCATCTCTCTATGTCACACCAACAACGAAAGGTTTTCTCACCGGAAGTTCCGGACAAATACTCGCGGAACATGCGCATTCCGAGGGCATGACCAAGGATGTTACGACAAAATACAGACTTCACTTCTTTATCTTCTTGTTTTCCTGGATAGAAAGAAAAGATGCATGGAAGTGTGACGTTTAATTGATAATCAACATAAAGATACAATTATATAAATAATTGACCCTTCCGAACGCGGGAAAAATTTTGAGAAATTCCATAACGTCACAATGCAATTTCAATTTCGATGTTTGACCGAGGTTCGAAGCTTGTTTGTCCGAGGTAAAAGCATTGGACGTCACGAAATCTTGCATTTTTTTCCCCGCAATCGTGTAGGAAATCACGAGTAGCTAGAGTTACCGTTCCTTGCCTAATTCCCGCCACAGTACTGACTCGCGTATATACACCGCAGTAGTAGACAATCGCTTGAGTGGAACAGACGTTCTTTACCTGGGAGCCTCCCGTAACCCCCCGTACCTGGGGCGGAGTCGGCCCGACTCCAAGGTATGTAGGATTATTCTCTACTGACACCTTGTAAAACGTATACCCGTTTTACAACATTTGACGTCGCCGAAAAACGAACTTACGAAGGAGGAATACCGACAATTCGAGATATTCATTGTGTGGATTTCAACTTTGAAAAAGTCATTGTTTGAGTAAGCACGTTGGATGATTATTTATTTATATGCACAGAGGTCTCTTCTATGAAAAGATTCTCTTTGCAAATTCCTTTGTTTAATTTTGTTTACTTGGGCACATTCCGATATCTTATTTCATTATAAGTGTTCGAATATTTGCCTGCTCAGGTAATCAGGTGTGCATCAAAGCGTATCATCGCTCACTGTTATTTACGGTGAGATCAGTATTATTGTCAATATTTATTAAATTCTCTTTTGAATTTAGTGAGGGGGAAAGGAGTAACCGATATATAGGAACTAAATAGCGGGCGGGAATAGAAAATCATAACTCGCCGAAATAGTTCAACGGTTACTAAGACTCAATATCTCTCCTTTACAAATAAATCATTCCATTTCTTTATTATTGAACTGTGTCATTGTTGATTCCTTAGAATTCGTAGTCGAATACGGCTACATAGGTCAGCAATAATTACACCATAAAATGTGTGACTTCAATCAACAATCTAGAGCTGAAATTCAAGATCAAATAGGCATGACACACAGTTCTAACTCATCCAACGAGCCATGCAAAATAAATGAATGCCAGCCACCATTGGCATTTCAGGACCAGCAATTCGGTTATCAAAGTGGTAACCAAGGTAATCCAACCAGCCAGCCATGTCAAGTAAATGAATGCCAGCCACCAATGGCATTACAGGGTCAACAATTCGGTTATCAAAATGGTAACCTAGGTAACAACGGACAATTTTGTCAGGTTCCAGGTAATCAAGGTTATCAAAATGGTAACCCAGGTGTTAATGGCATGAATCAAAGTCAAGTGTGCAGTGATTCTGGTTATCGATGCGGTAACAAAGTGAACCAATTTCAAGGCTACCCAGCTGCAAATCAGACAACCAATCCGTGGCCGATGGGCATGTGCCAACCACCACCCATGCCTTACGTGCCTTACTGCATGCCGCCTATGTCATGGCCAACTATGCCAACTATGATGCCATGGTCACCTATGCCATTCGTAGGATTTTACAATCCAATGCTGCCATATTTTGGCATGCCATGTCAAATGCCGCCAATGCCATATATAAATCAGAGCATTCCTGGAACATGCCCTACACCACCAGTCAATCAAAATATGACATCACCTGGTTGTCAGCCAATGCAAGGTATTCCTGTAAACCAGACGGACAGTACCACCAATGTCTCTAACCACCAAGGACATTATACGCAGTCTGAATACCAAAATATCAATCATGCAAATGGCGACCTGTATAAAGAAAAAGATCATCACATTTTAAAAGATCAACATGACGTTGCAATCTGTAGTAACCATCAACCAAATAAGCAGCAACTTGTTACAAGTCCAGTTGAAGAATGCAATGAATTTGACACCGGAGTCAGTAATGGCTCCTTGGGTATCATCAAGGATTCAGATGAAGACAGTCAATTTGACACCGGAGTCAGTAATGGCTCCTTGGGCCCATACATCAAAGAAACTTGCCAACCAGATGAAGCAGTCAAAGAGAAAGTCAGTCATGGCTTCTCGGGTTCGCTACCAACAGATTCGCATCTGGTCACATTTCAACATCTCGAAGAAAGTAACCGGCTGCCTTTCAGCGATGACTACATGTACTTACATCGTCATGCTTACCAGAACAAGTCCAATATAGCCATCTACATCATTCTGGCAACACAATTCTCTTCAAAAGGATGGAGAGGGGGGAGAAGGCAGATGAATCCAAAGTACCATCATGGACCATTTGCTGTGAAGAATGATATTTTCGTCGCAGTCTGCCAATATAAGGTCTTCGATCGTGGAAAACTGGAGACTCTTGAATACACAAAAAGCTGGTTTTAAGGGACACAGACAGTTAACGGCACAAGTCTGCACACAAGGAAGATGCCGGATACGGCGTTAGAGAACTAAAAGTGTAGACTGTTGTATATAATTTTATTCAAGCTGATTGATTGTATCTATCATAAATTTTGTGATAGTAGAAGTTCACGACAACCGTTGAACATCGGATCATTCCAACATGTTTTCCAGCTGTAAAGAGATCAGTCTGTTTGAAGGAGATGCTGTCTCGGCATACTCGGTCCATGTATATACTGTAATTACCCTTTGTACATAGCCACTGGAGCAGATCCAGGGAAAGAATCCAAATAAAACGGGGAGGAATGTAGGAAATCACGAGTAGCTAGAGTTACCGTTCCTTGCCTAATTCCCGCCACAGTACTGACTCGCGTATATACACCGCAGTAGTAGACAATCGCTTGAGTGGAACAGACGTTCTTTACCTGGGAGCCTCCCGTAACCCCCCGTACCTGGGGCGGAGTCGGCCCGACTCCAAGGTATGTAGGATTATTCTCTACTGACACCTTGTAAAACGTATACCCGTTTTACAACAATCGGAAGGGTCAATTTAGCTCTATGACTTCCTATTTGAAACTTGATCAGACTTCTCAGGAGATTGATCATGACCTCGTTTTAGACAGCACAGCTCGGACACTTAACCTATTATTCACATTCGTGTTACGTAGGGCTCCTGCCTTTTCTTTCTTCTTTAATATATTTCATTGCAGTAAACATTCCTGATTTCATTAAGGAGCACATAGGTCGCAATCTTTATTTTATTATGTTTAACCTTTAGTCGATTTATAAATACTTCCTTATTCATTTATAATTATCTATTTACTCGCTATCTATTATCTAATTTAAAGAATTATCTATTTTATTATCTGCACTCATTGACCATGTAGACATTTCATAAGAAATATCTTCTGTCTCAAATATAAAAAAACCTTTTGATTCTTTATTTCTGAAGTGAATGCTGCAGCGCCGAGTTCTTAGAATCAGACGACAGGAGATTTATCATTTGGACAAATTTTCACTTTATGAGGAAAGACAATCTGTTTTTTACAACGGCTTTCTGAAAGCAAGTCATTAGAGGATAGTTTTAAATGTCATACGGGAAATGACAAATGGCCACGAACATGTGACTGCGTTACAGTTTCAACAAATAATATAATAATTATGATTTTATGGATTGAAAAGTGAATTCTCTTTTAATCCCATAATGTAAAAAGAGATTGGGTTACTAAATAATATTCCCAAGTGTAGTACGACTTTCAAATGCAAAGGTATTGATTCACCATTATGTATATATTGTATACAAGTATACATGTATATATTCTAACAAATCCCGTCGAAGGAAATGATGGTTTATCTTCCTGAAAGGCCTCACTTTGCTTATAACCATTGTTTATTTAAATAGTACGTTGTTTCATTTCTTAAATAACTAAGTCTGACTTTAATAAAATAAAATCTTTTTTTTTTTTGTCTCTGACTCTGTCTCACAATAAAGATTTACTCTGTTTCACTTTATACCTCGGTGACGTCAACGTCCCTGCGTTCTACGGTTTTTGACGTTGTTGTTTGTTGTTTGTTGTTGTTGTTGTTGTTGTTGTTGTTGTTGTTTACTGAGGAGGAAAATTCGCGTAATAGGATAAGATATTTACCGCTTAACTTATGATTGGTGTCCACCTCCACGTCTCTTAGTTTGGTACAAAGATTGTATTCTACTATAAGACATGTGGACTGAAAAAGTGGGAAACGAGTTGTCCTCAGAAATCGTATTACCTCCCGACGGTCTACGTGCTGAAATGAAAAAAAAAACAAGTTATAACCTAAATGCCACAACAATAAATAAAATCACGGATCTGTAGAGTTCCCTGTGTATTTTGCCAAAAGTTGTCAGGCCCTTTCTTCCTTCTATCTGGGAATTCATCATAAATGCTTATCTATCTTATCTCGAATTCATAAGTTAGACATTCATTCCCTACCCCAGAGAGCTCAGCTTGACCCCCCCCTTCCCCCTTCCTGGCCTTAATTAAGTTTCGATGAAGGCCAACTTATTTTATGTATTTTTTTTCTTCGTTTTTTTTTAATCCACTTACATTTCGTCTTCTCCTAATTTGAGGATCATACTGGAACTCTCTTTCGATGAAATTGTAGAAGATGTGTTGTCCAAATATCTAGAACCATGAAAAAAATAATGTATAGAAGATTATCTTTAGTAATTAAATTATCTAATTAGAAATAAAATTATTTTATGTTTTGAAAATAAATACTCTCTCCCCCAATAAAACCATTTTCTGTATAGCATTTCGATATTTCTGACGATCTTTGTGCAAAGTAAATTGTTGTTGAGATTTCTGATTTCGAATTTTGTAAAAAGCCATTAATATACTCACGGGGAGAGACAGGAATATATTGAAGTAATCTGCAAAAGCCCGATCCTCTAACAAGAACGCTAACTCTTCATCTGAAGGTACCTTCCCACCTGGAAGAAGCAATGCGTAATGAGGAACATGAAGATTTATATTTTTTCTCTACTTCCTTCGCAAGTTTCATTAACGTTACCTTGAAACATAAGGTTTACTTACCATTCTTTGTGAATTCCATAGTTATTTATGCTTTTTCATATCAATTCTTCAATACTCTACCGAAACAAACGTCGCCCCCACAATATATTGCTGCCGGTATCATCTATGACGTCATAGGTACATCACTGTATTGGTAACGTCATCGCGCGCTGTTTTTACACTTTTCTGTCCTTTTGCACCCTTTTGGATGGATATTTTTTTTCTAGAACGATATGACTATCAATTAAGCTCGACCGAAAGGGGCGTCTAGTTTGTCATTTTGAGAAAATGTACCCAAATATCAGCTTTTTTTTTTTAAATCAGAGTTTCCATGCTCTTGATCCTAGCATGTTGACCAGCGGAAGTGTTCCAACTCTTTACCTTCTTGAAGAAAATTTCAAACCAATTTTAATGACCCAGAGTGTTTCTGATAGTAAATCCTTATCAGTGATTCTTCTAGCCGAAGTTATTTTCAGACACATCCTGTGGTTTAAGTTACGAAGAAGCTTTGTTGCGAAGAAGCGATATTACGTTGTGAAGTTACAATGCGAAGGAGCAAAGATACGATGCGAAGAAGCGAAGCAACTTCGCCTTTTCGCATAGTAATTTCCCATACTAGTCATTTCGATACTTCGCTTCTTCTTAACTTTGTTTCTTAGCGTCTTACCAACTTCTCTTCTTTGTAATTTCGCCTCTTCGTAACTTCGCTTTTACGCAACTTCGTTGCTTCGCGACTTCGTTTTTTTTTGTAACTTCGCTTCTATGCAAATTCGCTCCTTCACAATTTCTCGCAACTTTGCTTCTTCGTAACTTTTCTTATTCGCCTTTCTGCTTCATATCAATGTTTTCAATGAAGAGCTGAATTGATAAGGGCTTGAATAGCCCTGAACTCTTTCGATTATTTCTCATGCGTTGTCTTTTCTTTTCAGATAAAAGTTGGTTAGGATAAAAATATAATGTTTTGCTTAAATTATCGTATCGTAACTTCGCTTCTTCGTATCGTGTCTTCGCTGCTTTGCATTGTATCTTTGCATCGTAACTTCTTTTCTTCGCATCGAAACTTCGCGTCTTTGCAACTTCGCATCTTTGCAACTTCGCATCTTCGCAACTTCGCTTCTTTGAAACTTCGCATCTTCGCTTCCTCGTAACTTTGCGTCTATGATTTGAAACGCAAGGATGCGAAGTAGCCAAAGAACACCGTAAAAAGACGTAAACTTCTTTCAGTGCGGTGCAGCAGGTACATTTTATGTTGGCAAATTAGTTTCGTTTAGCAAAACTTAAGCAAACAAAAACATACCTAATACTAGTAACAAAAGAAAAGAAAAGAAATTTTATGAAGCACAGAATACCCCTAACCTTAAACAAAAAAAGAGAAAAAAGATCAAAGAAAATAAATCTAAAGGAAGAAGAAGAAAAAAAAAAAGAAATTCTACACCTCACATGTACGAAGACTGCTTCATGTGTATATATGTAATGTATACATCTTTGAACAGGAAAATTTTGTAGATGATAAAGCGTGTTACTTTGTTAATGCTATGGCTCATCAAAATTCATACATATTGTTATCAATCATACAATGTTAATTCAAACAAAGTACAGATACGAGTGATGAAGTGGTAAGGACCTATAGATACATAGATTATGTTTACCTGTTTATGCAGATGACATATATATGTACAGTAAATTAAATGTGTACAGGTGAAAATATTGTTTAAACACGATCTCATTGTTGTTTTACATCATCTTTAACTTCCTTATTTATAAGTGATATTTTAAAACTTAAAGCATGCATGGTAAGACTGTCTCAGTGAAATGAATGGTGATTTTGTACAAAGTCCGTCAATTCTCCTTGCTGACGTCACGGGATTTGTGGAAAATAAAACCAGTACCGGAAATGATTATCAGTTTATCATAGAAGTACAGTGGTCAAACGGAACTGTGCGATGTGTGAAGAGAACTTACAGGGAATTCTTAAATTTCAGACAATTGTTAGTTCATAATGTAGAGGAAGGGGCTTTCTTACCGAAAAACCCCATTCTAATACCAAAATTAAATGGTAAGTTATATGTTGAGATTCATATATATTGAAAAACCCAACATGTTATAGTTATCAACGAAAGGAAACATGTCCAATTTGATAATCATCTTCTTTTCAAAAAGGTCACAATTTAAAATTACTATCATCAGAGCCAAAACACACTGAAAGCTTATATATAAAGCATATATACAAGCATGCATTGTAGCTTTGCCACTGATGTACGCCACTGATGTACGCCAATGACACCGAAACATTGCCACTGATGTACGCCACTGACACCGAAACATTGCCACTGATGTACGCCACTGACACCGAAACATTGCCACTGATGTACGCCACTGATGTACGCCACTGACACCGAAACATTGCCACTGATGTACGCCAATGACACCGTAACATTGCCACTGATGTACGCCACTGACACCGAAACATTGACACTGATGTACGCCACTGACACCGAAACATTGCCACTGATGTACGCCAATGACACCGAAACATTGCCACTGATGTACGCCACTGACACCTAAACATTGCCACTGATGTACGCCACTGACACCGAAACATTGCCACGGATGTACGCCACTGATGTACGCCACTGACACCGAAACATTGCCACTGATGTACGCCAATGACACCGAAACATTGCCACTGATGTACGCCACTGACACCGAAACATTGCCACTGATGTACGCCACTGACACCGAAACATTGCCACTGATGTACGCCAATGACACCGAAACATTGCCACTGATGTACGCAACTGACACCGAAACATTGCCACTGATGTACGCAACTGACACAGAAACATTGCCACTAATGTACGCCACTGACACCGAAACATTGCCACTGATGTACGCCAATGACACCGAAACATTGCTACTGATGTACGGCACTGACACCGAAACATTGCCACTGATGTACGGCACTGACACCGAAACATTGCCACTGATGTACGCCACTGACAACGAAACATTGCCACTGATGTACGCCAATGACACCGAAACATTGCCACTGATGTACGCCACTGACACCGAAACATTGATGCAACACATCAAATGAGAGAAGATAATTGTGACCCGTCGCCGACTTTGGACAACCCAGGGGGATTTTTTTTTGGGGGGGGGGGGAGGTGTCTGTGCCTGTCCCATTTGAGAAAATTTGCGACATTTTACTGAATTTGGGAAATTTTCAAACATTTTAAAACAAATTATCACCACAGTATAACCCTAAAGTATCGTTTATTAACACTGCTAATTCATTGATTTGCCTGAACTGAACAAGGAATGAATGAAAATCTTAAAGATGAACTGACTTCCAGGCTTTGAGTCTTATTTTCTCAGGTGATTTTTTCATAATTCCTCTTTGGGAATTTAAGAGTGATTATTGGGGAAAAATAGAGGAAATCTGGCATTGGGAAGGGGCCGAAATTCCTAGGCCTGGACATCCATCTTGTGTATTATTGTGAATCGTGTTCTTTCTGGATTACATGTACTAATATAAGTTCTAACAAGGTCCTTTTTCTTCTACTCTATAAAAGCAATCACAACCAAGGTCTTGGCTGACACCCTTCGGATACCAAAACTGCAAACAAACATTATTATTTTTCAGAGTCGGCTTTAATAAGATTTTATCTAAATAAATAGATTTTTAATAACGCTACCTCTGGACACTGACCATGCTTGTTTGCAGCTACGTGTACCTCTGGACACTGATCATGCTTGTTTGCAGCTACGTGTACCTCTGGACACTGATCATGCTTGTTTGTAGCTACGTACCTCTGGACACTGACCATGCTTGTTTGCAGCTACGTACCTCTGGACACTGACCATGCTTGTTTGCAGAGCTCTACGTGTACCTCTGGACACTGATCATGCTTGTTTGCAGCTACGTACCTCGGGACACTGATCATGCTTGTTTGCAGCTACGTGTACCTCTGGACACTGACCATGCTTGTTTGCAGCTACGTGTACCTCTGGACACTGACCATGCTTGTTTGTAGCTACGTACCTCTGGACACTGATCATGTTTGTTTGCAGCTACGTGTACCTCTGGACACTGATCATGCTTGTTTGCAGCTACGTACCTCTGGACACTGACCATGCTTGTTTGCAGCTACGTGTACCTCTGGACACTGATCATGTTTGTTTGTAGCTACGTACCTCTGGACACTGACCATGCTTGTTTGTAGCTATGTACCTCTGGACACTGATCATGTTTATTTGCAGCTACGTGTACCTCTGGACACTGATCATGCTTGTTTGCAGCTACGTACCTCTGGACACTGACCATGCTTGTTTGCAGCTACGTGTACCTCTGGACACTGATCATGTTTGTTTGTAGCTACGTACCTCTGGACACTGACCATGCTTGTTTGCAGCTACGTGTACCTCTGGACACTGACCATGCTTGTTTGTAGCTACGTACCTCTGGACACTTATCATGCTTGTTTGCAGCTACGTACCTCTGGACACTGACCATGCTTGTTTAAAACTACGTGTACCTCTGGACACTGACCATGCTTGTTTGTAGCTACGTACCTCTGGACACTGACCATGCTTGTTTGCAGCTACGTACCTCTGGACACTGATCATGTTTGTTTGCAGCTACGTACCTCTGGACACTGACCATGCTTGTTTGTAGCTACGTACCTCTGGACACTGACCATGCTTGTTTGCAGCTACGTACCTCTGGACACTGACCATGCTTGTTTGCAGAGCTCTACGTGTACCTCTGGACACTGATCATGCTTGTTTGCAGCTACGTGTACCTCTGGACACGTTCCATGCTTGTTTGCAGCTACGTGTACTTCTGGACACTGACCATGCTTGTTTGTAGCTACGTACCTCTGGACACTGATCATGCTTGTTTGCAGCTACGTACCTCTGGACACTGATCATGTTTGTTTGCAGCTACGTGTACCTCTGGACACTGACCATGCTTGTTTGCAGCTACGTGTACCTCTGGACACTGACCATGCTTGTTTGTAGCTACGTACCTCTGGACACTGATCATGTTTGTTTGCAGCTACGTGTACCTCTGGACACTGACCATGCTTGTTTGCAGCTACGTGTACCTCTGGACACTGACCATGCTTGTTTGCAGCTACGTGTACCTCTGGACACTGATCATGTTTGTTTGCAGCTACGTGTACCTCTGGACACTGACCATGCTTGTTTGTAGCTACGTACCTCTGGACACTGATCATGCTTGTTTGCAGCTACGTACCTCTGGACACTGATCATGTTTGTTTGCAGCTACGTGTACCTCTGGACACTGACCATGCTTGTTTGCAGCTACGTGTACCTCTGGACACTGACCATGCTTGTTTGCAGCTACGTGTACCTCTGGACACTGATCATGTTTGTTTGTAGCTACGTGTACCTCTGGACACTGACCATGCTTGTTTGCATGTTTGGTATCCGAAGGAAAGAATTATGTAGAACTTTTTAAAATGAAATGTGATGTTTTACGCTTTTTTTTAATCTGTGGTTTTTGACACGATCTATAAACAGATCTCATTTTTTTCAAAACTGTTAATAGAGTTAGCATAATCAAATACATTGTAAAACCTTTTGATCCCTTCCCTTTTTGCTGGATCCACGTCTAAGCGCTAAAAATCAGAATCGGAAATAAAAATCTGAGGAAAAATCATTAATACGTGGGATTACTAGTATGTAGGATTTTGTTTTGAACAGAAAGATACACAAGGGACCAACATAACACGTCTCTCTATATGGCAGACAGTGAAAGTTGGCAGTATACGGACATTAACAGTAACGATGAAGAGAAAACTCTGAATGGAAGTGAAAAGCGTGCCAGATCATACAAAATAGGACAGAAATAATTCCAAAGACGTCATTTATTTTCTCCATATTTCTTAGACAATTGGTACAAACAGAGGATGTAACGTAAATGCCTGTAAATTGAGTAGGAAAGTATAGCCTTTCTGTCGCAATTTAACTCATTGCTTCATACAATCTGATAATTTAGCCTTATTTTTCAGGAATCAGATTTTTCCGGCGATATGACCGTAACTTAGCAGAGGAGAGGGAAGAAGAACTGCATGTCTTTGTTTCTGGTTTATTAAAGGACAATCCTATGGTAAGACTACGTGACGTCCTTTGTCATAAGGTGGGATGGCGGTAGGGATGGCCGGGAAATTCACTCCAATGTGTCAATTAAAATTGCTTCTAATACGATTTGTCTGAAGTCATTGGCCGTTTTATTCATAAGGGAAACCGAATCTTATATGAAACATTTGGATCATATATGTACAGTATAAAACCATACTAGTACTTCTAAAAATAGAAAAAAAGAACATGTGCTTGTGAAACACGAATGCCCCCGTTGGCATCTTTGTCGGTAAAACAGCTGAAAAGTAGTTCACATTTTGAGGTCAAGGTCACAAGGTCAAATTTGGTATCCATGGAAAGTTCTTGTCACATGTGGAATATGAAAGCCATATCACTTACCATTCAAAAGTAATGGCCAAGGTTAAAGTTTTTCAAAAGTAAATCAAACTCCAAGGTCAAGGTCACAAGGTCAAAAATTTTGGTATCCATGGAAAGGTCTTGTCACAAGGAATGCACATATGAATGTGAAAGCCCTATCATATACAATTCAAAAGTTATGGCCAAGGTTAAAGTTTTTGCGGACAAACAGACAAACAGACAGACGGACGGACAGACCAAAAACTATATGCCCCCCCCCCCATCTTCGATTACGGGGGCATAACAATCTTCGAGGGGGCATATAAACCGTAGTACGTCTACAAAGTATAAAACCATTATACATCTAAAAAGTATAAAACCATAATGCATCTAAAAAGTATAAAACCATAGTACATAACACGAAGTATAAAAACAAAATACGTCTACAAAATATAAAAATATGTATGTCTACAATTAAAGTGTAAAATCATGATACGTCTACAAAGTATATAGCCATGATACGTCTACAGTACGTCTATAAAGTATATAACCATCAAACGTCTTCATATAGCATATCTACAAAGTATAAAACCATAATACGTCTACAAAGTTTAAAAAGATAGCAAGTCTACAAAGTATAAAACCATAGTAACTGTACAAAGTAGAAACCATAGTTCCTCTGTAAAGTATAAAACCACAATACGTCTACAAAATATAAAACCAAAGTTCGTCTACAAAGCATAAAACTATAGCATGTCTACAAAGTATATAAATCTTTATGACATCTAGTAGTCATCTACAAAGTATAAATTCATACTACGTATACAAAGTATAAAACCAAGCACGTCTGCAAAATGTAAAACCATACATGTAGTAAGTGTACAAAGTATAAACCATAGTACGTCTACAAAGTATAAACCATAGTACGTCTACAAAGTGTAAAACCATTGTGCGTCTACAAAGTATAAAACCATTGCACGTGTACAAAATGTAAAACATAATACATGTACATGTATGTGCACAAAGTATAAAGCATACGTCGATCCTGGTTTTTTTTTTTTTTTTTTTTTTTTTTTTGGTTTTTTTTTTTTGGTTTTTTTTTTTTTTTGGTTTTTTGGTTTTGTTGTTGTTGTTGTTGTTGTTTTTTTTTTTTTTTTTGAAAGTATAAAACCATAGTTTAATGAGTTGAATTGAATTGACATTTCTTAAAATTGCAAAGTCCATGCAAGCAGATGTTGACCCTCGCCAGGAACATGATTTCACATCTTTTTTGGGGGGTCAGTTACTCAACTATTGCATTTTATCGGGTCTAGAAGGTTTATTTTTATTTTGAAAAGGACATTTAGTATATTGAATCAGATTGGGGTCAAGTGTGAGTGATACAGATCCAGTCGGGTCTCAAGTTTTAAATTTAACTTTTTTTCTCAAATGATTATTACTCAATCTAATGATTTTTTTTTTTTTTTTTTGATTTTTTTTTTCGGCTTACCGCTTTTTTTTTTTACCGGCAGTCATGACTGCCGGTATACTGTAATCAATCGTGACATACTTGCACGGATAAAATAACTCTTGGCAATATGATTGGTGGACAACTACAAAATATGCAAATATTCGTCAAGGTTATTCTGAATCTGTGCATAAGATACTTCCATCAGGTCGGCTGAAGAGTCTAGATGACTTGACAAATGACAGTCATATCGTATCAGTGCATTTTCTTCCGAAAGATGCATCGAAAAGTCTTTGTACCGATACGTCCTACAACAAATCACAGATCCTCGAAAATTTCCGTAGCTTGAATCGGAAATAAAAACGGAAAAGCCCGGAAATGTGCGATTGGTCTAACAAGAATAAAAATCGTTTATAAATTCCATTTTTTCCTTACTAGAATTTTACAACATTCTAAAATGTCAGCTAACTGCCGGCAAGCTTTTTGTAAAAGCTAATACTTGTTTTATCTTTTTTTCACATTTGTAGCTTGGTTGGCAGCCATTAGTCAAGCAGTTTTTTGAGTCCCGTGAGTGTGATCCTGTTCCCTACAGAAGTCCGCCAGATGGCGACAGTTTTGAGATGGATGTTATAGAGGAGGAAGGGGAGAGAACAGAGACGGTGGATGTGTTTAACAGATCATGGGTCGGAAAATAACCTTTGTCACGATGGATTGAGTCCTCTTAGAACATGGCCTGAAGTGATATCAAGAAATCCGCAAAAAAAAAAATTATTAAAAACTAAAGGCAGATGCAAGAAGAAAATGTTTATCTATAATTGCTGATACATGTGTATTTGTGTTTTAAAATCGATAAATCTATTTTCAAAAAATTACAAACACTTTTGTTTACAACAATGTCACGTCCCAGAGCCAGACAGACTGCCAGAAAAAAATACTTGACTGTTTACAAAATTTTCCCTTTCATTTATGGATAGGAGGTAAAGGAAAAAAGAATTATTATTATATATATACATGTATCATTTGCAGTTTATCAATGTTTTGCAGGACGATGCAATTTGAAAAAGAAGCTGTCCAAAGCATACTGAGTGTATGTACTCGCAAACCTGATGAGAGAAACGTCGCACTGTAAAATCTACTTTGTACTAAGTCTTTGCTTCTAATGAGTTTTATGCATAATACTTGATCAACCTATCAGCATATTTTTCAAGAGCTGTACACTGATCAATAAAGACCAAATCTCGTACAAGTGTATATAAGGACTTGGCTCTGATCCCCTGTCCTATTTGAAAGTTGGTATGACTTTTGAAGTGGTAAGTCATGTCCTTGAGTTCCCTTCAGCCAGCAAAGTACGGATTGTTTTATGTGTATCAATTGCTTCCTAAATCTTCTACTGAATTTTTTTACACATGACCCATGCGATTTATGGTTTGTGATGTTATATCTTACAGTGGGAAGGATTTTGTTTATAGATATATAACAATTGTTCGTCTTGGGAAACTTCTGTATAGTATCCGGATAATAAGTAGGTTGTGTCCAGATAATCCGGATCATTACAGAATTGGCTATTGAGTGTTCTCCTTGGTATTAGTCTACTGCTGTATGTTGGTGTGGTTGTTTGGCGTTAGGTCTGTTTGGTGATTCAGTATTCTCTACATGTGTGTGTACCGCTGTGCTCAACGCAACGTGTTCAGATTGTTCGAGATATTCAGATCAGATTCAATGTAGATCTAGAGTGGGACCTTTGGGGCAGAACCACCAACACCGGAACCCTCGTTCCATTCCCAAATTTTCCGTTTACTTACTTTATTTCGATATCAAAAGCTGAACCCCCCCCCCCCCTCTCTCTCTCACCCGGGGGGGGGGGGGGGGGGGGGAATGAGAGAAAGAGAGGGGGAGTTTACAAGCCCCTCGGGGGGGGGGGGGGGGGGGCTCTGATGGGCTTGTGACTAACCGTGACTCCGTTTAATGATGGAAATGTTCTTATTCACTTGAAGTAAATATTATAATAGCATCTGGATTGAAACATTTCATTGGTACGTATGCTTGCATCTTGAAATTCTGTTCGGTTTTGATAAATATCCATAAACATGATAAATCTGCTAAATTCTATAATTCTGTATTTTTACCACTGGGGTGAGGTATCATCGCTTGGTCACAAACCTTTTCCTCGATACAAATTCTATCTTTTATATATTTCTATATTAAAAACCCTTTTTAAATATTTTTTAATCATGTTAATATAGATATATGTTTTGAGGAAGAAAAGGTTTGTGAACAAGCGATGTGATTTTTACATAAACATGATAAAGGCCAACCCCTCCCCCATCCCCCCTTTCAGTGTGGGAATTAAAGGTCGACTCTCGACCCTGGATTTGTACTTCATCTATCCACTAGTCATTAAAATGTAAGTATGTCATTTACAATTATGTAAATAATGTATCTTCTTCCTTTATTTCACGAAAAAAATCATGCATAAGAAATAAATGTGCCATAGTAATTTTGAATAATTATGCTTTTTCTACATAAATGCTTCGCATAAACATACAAAATATTTATTGTTTATATAACTTCAATGTGACCTCGAAAAGTGCATCTTTAAAGGGTTTAAAAATGGTACGTGCGGCAATGCACGTGGAGGAATCTATTTTTAGATTGAAGGTTGTTTACATTTAAATTCATTGCGTCAAAGAAAACTCTAGAAAATTCCGAAAAAGTTATTTATACCTTCGATTCACGGTAAACAGTGCATTGTGTTTGAGGTGCAGCGAGAGGAAGATGAATGTATGAAGCGGATACACAATGTGAGGAAGGTTGATGACACTGGTGATCGCCGGATTACTTGGTCAAACACCAGACGTGATCGTTATTCATTCACACCAGGCGGTGACCTTGGGAAATTAAAGAGCCGGTTGGATAATATATAGCAGTGCAGCAGTTCAGTGAATGTCGGCTCAGGAAGGGAAGACAGAGTGAATTTAAACCTGTATTTACTGATTTTTTGTCATATCACGTACTCAGCATACTTTATTACATGAGAGAATAGAAATTCTGGCTAGTAACCACTTTTTGTACTATGCTGGTTAGCTACAGCGACGAGGAGGCTGATGATGCAGGTTTTTGTTTACCTCGGAATTTATCTTATGCAGAGGAGAGTTACCTGAATTCTTACAGCGTAAGTAGTGCATTTGTGAACACAGTTAACAAAGAGAAAAGAAGTTTATATGACACTGAAGTTTATTTATTAAACAGTGCAATTATGGCTGAAAACGAAGTCGTGAAATCTTGCAATGACCCGGTGCCCCTGAAGGTGAAGTTAGTACAGACGCACTCAAAACGTATCAGTTCAGATGCTGAAATTCCGTCACAGAAAACTAATGGTGATAAACTTGGATTTTACTTAAATACTACAGATGATTTGGATTCTGTTGGGTCATCTAGCGGTAAGTCTAACTGTAGTGAGTTAGAGTTGGCGGATACGATCAATAGCCCTGATGAATACGACCTTGGAAAGGAGGATGGAGGTAGTGAGGCGACCTTTGGGGAAGCCATATCGAACGCTTTGAAATCTATGGAATTAAACGATCAATACGAGGAAGAAGAAGTTAAAAATGAGTCTGTTAGTTTTGCCTCAAAGAGGCTATCGTCCCCTCCTCCTCTACGCATTCAGATTGATAGAGCTGACGATGATAGTGACTCAGACAAAAAAGACCCTTTAAAGGGCTCTCAAAAATCTTTGCTAGACAGTCCTTTATATGAAGACAAAGAATTTAATTTCAATAGGACAGAATTAAGGAAATCGTCGTCATTGAAAGCGACAAAAACACCACCAGGAACTCCGAGCCGGAAGAAAATGGTGCGATTTGCGGACGCTATGGGATTAGATCTTGAATCTGTGCGACACGTACTAAACACCGATGCACCCCCTAAAATTCCGGCATCCGCGACTGCCGATCTTCAGGTGGGGATAGAGAAGGACAGACAGGGTATAGGTAGTCTATATCTTTGCTCGAAATTTCAACAACCAGGCGCTAAAGAAAGCTTCCTTGTTACAGTAATGACACAGAAAGTGTCACTAGAAAACGCAGTCATAACGGATCTCACGATTACCGGTACAGTAGAGTGGCGAATGTAGGGTTTCATAAAGTAGTGAGGGTCCGTTATACTACCAACAGATGGACATCATTTCATGATATCATGGCATCTTACGTGCAGAACTCGTGCGACGGACCGACAGACAGATTTTCGTTCAGCGTCGTCGCACCGTCTGATTTCGGAATCGGGTCAAGGCTAGAATTTGCCATCTCTTATTCCGTTGGAGACACAGTATACTGGGACAACAATGATGGCGAGAACTACTGTTTCGAGTGCTTTGCCAAAAGTACGCCATTAGAAACACGTGATTCTTGGATGCATTTTATATGACCTTATCATCATTGAAGTATCACGCTGTATGTGTATGGACTGTACAGGGAAAATCGTCGAGATAGATGCTCTATGTACATGATGTAGATGTTACTAAGTTATTAGTTGCATGCTGCGCTTGAAAAGTGCAGAAAGTGACATTAATGGTTACCGTGACGTATAGAATATGAGAGCTATTTTCACGAGTTATATTTATCTCTGACTGTGATATGATATGATATGAGATGCAATATGAGCATGGTGACGTAAGGATTAATTCCATTAGATGATCTCCGAGGTCGACTTACTCAATATATATATTAGTTTTCCATTGTGCAGTTACTCTGTTAAAAACAAAATCAAAAAATTAATATTCGTAGAATTGTTGTTTGAAAAATTATATGTTTTTATTGTTAAGTTTTCTAAGGTGTTAGCTTTTAATTATAATACAGTACTTCAAGACTATCACATTTTCTTTTCGTAATTTTTCGTTGATTGAATTTTAAAAATACAAAATATATATCGATGGGAGGAATCAGTCAGTATCAACGAATCGACAGCAGAGTGATTTCATCATTGGCGATGATTGACTTTTTTCCATTAGTTAGACCATTTCTTGTTTTGTTCTATTTTGCGTCCTTTCGTAAAATGACAACCTCGGTACCCCAGGCTTTTTGCGCTTTGGCTGAATTTAGCCAAAGCGCAAATAGCCTGGGGTACCGAGAATGGTAAAATGATAATTTGAAAAACATTTATAAATACCAACAGGAAAACAAACAAGCTTACATTAACAAAACTAAAGTTGCTACAAAAAACTTTATCAAATTGATTGATACTAGGATTTACTCGAAAATTGTGAAAGTGAAACAGTTTTATAACGAAAATTATACAGGGACTCTGTTAACAGCACGAAGACGCGAAACAGAACCTAGTAGCAAAAATCATTTTCTACTGTAGACGCTCCAACTTAGAATTTTTTCTGAAGAGTTTGAAGCCAGAAGGGCTGGTACAGCCTAGTTTTATTAGAGATTTAGGCTGTAGTATCGGAAAGTAAGCCCCTTACCCTTACCCTTACCCTCCATTTAGACTGTAATATCGGAAAGTAAGTCCCTTATACCCTCCATACCCTCTGTAAAATTTTATTTTAAGTTCTAAGAATAGAAGTCTTTGAAATCAAACACGCCTTTTCCGTGTTTCAGATGTAGGTGTGTTCAGGTGAACGATCTCTTTATGAAGTGTAATATAATGACGTCCATTGTAACATTTGAATTGGACATAGAAGAAGTGTTTTTGATTTATAGCATGTGGCTTTTTTTTTTCATAATCTGACATACAAGATCAACATGGTTTTTTACACACCAAACATGTATACATCTCTTTAATTCGTCGAAATACCCCCCCCCCCCCCCACCACCACCACCATACATACGATGTAAGACTGGTGAAATATAATTCCAGGCCCATTTATGAAATCAAGCTTTGATCAGTGAAAAATCGATACCTCTCAAGATAAGAAAAATGTTGAGATATGGATATGCTGGATTTGTTCGGGGAATTAACGGATGTTCATCTCCATTCAGCATTGTGACGGGCGTTGCTAGTAAGGCACGGTCCATTTGATATTCTGGGGGGGGGGGGGGGGGGCTTGGGTTTTTTGTCGGAGGAAGATTATTTTTTTCCCACGGACCGGGGCAAAATTATTTTTTTTTCTTGCAAAGTTGGAGCAAGGAATTTTTTTTAACAAAGTGTTGCGCCTATTAAGTGTTTTATCAATAGAAATTATGAGTACTATTATGTATATTTTTACTCAAAACTCTAAATATTAATATATTAGTTTATTTTCATGCAAGTATTCAATTTACTTTTAAATAGAGAGATAAAAGATTTTTACATATGTGATACATGCAACATGTATTAATAGCAATACATTTTAAGCTTAATAAGGAAGCTTTTTTTATTCACATACATGTATACATAACTTTTAATATCTTCTAATATATGAACTTTGCCATTAGTATCAATAATGTTTTGATAGAAAACTATGGCGAGCGAAGGGAGCCAAAAATGTTTTATACAAACTGAAAACTGTGGCGAGCGAAGCGAGCCGGAAAATTTTTAGGAATTTTAGGGAAATTTTATGGTAATTCTTCAAATTCAGATGATTTGTATGAGCAAGATTATTTTTTTCTGTCACACCATAAGCAAATTAATTTTTTTCATCAAAATTGTGAGCAAAATTATTTTTTTCGAAAAAAAACCCAGCCCCCCCCCCCCCCACCCCAGAATATCAAATGGACCGTGCCTAAGGAGGAGATGTTTACTCTCCCCGGGCGCACGGTCTCACTATCTTGGCAGGGGACCAATTTTTGTCGGTTTATAGGTGACTTTGAGTAGCTCTATGTTCTTTTTCGTTGCCCCCCCCCCCCCCCCCCCCCTTTTGAATGTATAAGCCCCATGGCTTGTCTTATATATGATGACGAAAATAAGATTATTTTACGGTTCGCGAGTGGTGCTTCCCATCCACTTCTTAGAGATACGATGACACATGATCCCTGCGTCTATTTTAATTTATAATAGGTCGTGACCTACCGAACTTTGTATTTACTTATAGATATATTGAATTTAATAAACAAGATTTCTTTCATCGATCATGACTTTACATTCAGTAAACACGATTATAACACGTCAATTAACACCGAAAGGCGGTAGTGCATATTTAACACTTTCATAAATCAGATAAATGTACCTTACTTCACCGTCGACGAGAGAAAGAGCAGCCCCCCCCCCCCCCCCTTATGGAAATAGTTTTACGTGCACAGAGAATGGCAGTTGTTGTTATTTTAGTTAATAAAGACAGCCTATACGTAAGCACTATAAAAATAGTATTAAATTTAGAGAATGGTTAGGACGTAAAATAGTTTATTTCCTCGTCCGATATCTTTTGTACATGTAATGTTGTAATGGGGACCTTTGCTATTGTGTTCAAGTTGATCTGTATCCAGACTGCTTGTAAAGTAGACAACAATAGCCAGCCTAGGCAGGACGCACCAGCTGACTGATGGCATTACCCCTGAATGCATACATCATTGTATAGTGACCGTATTATAACCTATGTACACTGTATCTTTTCGGTCAGTCATTGCCTTCCTCTTGTGTTAGATAAGGGGTATAAGAACCTAGCTATGTGAACCTTATGTAAACTTTTACTGGTCATTTAATATTTACAATGTAAACCAACGGTGACTTGCTTTTCCTTTTTGACTGTGTAACACCCGTTCCACATCCTTGCTTTTTTTTTATCCAGAAACGAGTTAGCTGACGAAATATTTTATTCAAAATGTTAAGTAAGAAACAGAAAAAATGAATAGAATTAGGACTGTTGTGCACTTCGTTAATCCAACTGCATTTTATGATGTCTATCTCATTACAATAAAACCGATTTATGTATTAAGTAGGAATAAACTACCCTGGGACATTGCCAGGTAATTGAATTTCAGTTTGAAACACCTCTAAATGAGAATTCTTTAATATCACACGTAGGAGATTTGATTTGTTCTGTCCAAGTTGTCTCTTATATTATCGCATCGTTATCACCTTCTGGTATTCTAGTCGTGAGGACCGGCTCATTTTCCCTACAGAGCTCTGATGCTTACCAGTAGTCACTATCTCTTCAACATAATGATTGTGGTTTGTAATGGTATAATAACTATCGTATTTGTTATGGAACCTCCGGGGAATGACAAACTTACACAGAATCTGTCGTAATATCATTGATTTCCACAAGCTTGCACACGAATTCATGCTATTATACCTTTGAATAATTACTATTACTACATCTTCACCGGAAAGAAACAAAACATAAAAAAATGTAGATGTGCTCAATTTTGCGTAACATGTTGAAAATTGAAAGCTTAATTCAATATTGAAAAAGGATTGTATAAGGTCAAACAGCACATCTTTTTTACAATCATTTATAGGTGGATCCAGGACGGCCGGAAAGAATAATGGGGATCCAGCTTATGATTTATGGGCTGTTCTATATTATTTCCAGAGGAAAAAGGGAAGGAGGGTCCGTCCCGCCAGGGGGTTCAGTGATTTAAAGAATATATCCCATGAACGGGAAAAATAAGATTAATGGCAAATCCCACGGAAGGTGCAAGGTTTCTATCCCCTCTAAATTCACTCTTATCAGTTTCGATAACTTTCTATAAAGGAGGGAGCTGTTGGCCCCCAAACCGGTTTTCGCCTGTTGACACGACAGTGCCTCTGTAGATGGTCTTAGCCGATGACACTCATTTAAACCAACAGAAGCATGATGTAAATATATATGTACTTTACATCTCAGTAATGATTTTAGAAATAATAGCTAGCTTACTGATATACATCACCAATAAATTGTTATGGCTTAATCATAGCACAGTCTATCTCATCATATATATTGTGACCTCAGGGAAGAAAAAGGAAACGAGGACAAGCCGTGCGTCATGGAGAGATTTGGATACAATGTCGGAAATAACACTGTGTATGCGCAAAATCCATTTCCTGCATATTTCAACTTCATATTGTATACAAGTCATTAGTTATGCAATTTCAAGGCATTTAAATTTCTGTTATTAAAATTTCTTGGAATTCCTAAAACGTTGGTCCTGTAGCATCTTATCCCACCCATCCTGCTACGTTATATATCGGTATATTTTTGGACAAAATACTTAAATTTCACACTCTTTGGCTATATTACATTGTTTAGATTGAGGATCACTGACGAGGGTTAAGTACCCGAAACATCTGACAGGTTCTTAAATGATGCTATTAAATTTGAAGACGATTAACATTCATCTTGTTTATCTTTGTACAGTTTTGGGCATATCTATCCGAGTAGAGCTTCAGATTGGTCTTTAACGAGCCCTTGCAAATGAGAGGGAAATTTGTTCTAAGCCACCCCCCCCCCCCTTAAAAAATCCAATTTCCAGATTACATTTTAGTTTGAAATTATCTATGTCATGTATATGTGATGATAGTTTTTATGTGAGAGAAGAACATCTTATTAAAATTCAGCTCTCTTTTACATTTTAAAAATTTAAATATTTTAAAAGCGTAAACAAAGTTTCTATTTCTACCGATGCCATAAGACAATTACTTCATATCCATTGGACCTGGCTCTTTCTGGGAAGGAGAAACGAAGGACATACGAGACAACAAGGTCATACATTCTATCACGTTCTGTCGATAATAGAGAATCATGCAGCTAGACTCTATATGATATTGGCAAAGAACTCCCTGTAATAGCAATAATTATTACTACTAATTGCTGTCTTGCTCTTTGCTTCTTTCCGGTTCAGCTTAGGTTCAGATTTTGCGGTGTAAATAAATGCATTTTGCTTCACACTCTCGTCCAAACATTATTATTTGTTGAGAGCAAGGTGACTGACTGATAGGAATATGGCTCAGGAACCGATATGAACTCTATATTCTCATATATTATATATATGTTAGGGTATGCACAAGTACATGCATTCCAATGCAATGGGGTAAAGGTTAAGCCACTTCTACGTTGTGCTCTACCATCAAGAAAAATAGAAAAAGAAACAATAAAATAAGAATCGTTTACGAATTCTCGTCTTTGATCGTGTCAACTAGATAGATAACTAGATAAAAATTGATCAACAACAAAACACACCAACAAACACCTTAGACAAACAAATACAAACAGAAACCTATTTAACCCCCCCCCCCCCCCCCCACAAACACCTCTGAGAATGCATGTGTATGATAAATCTATACATCATTCAACGATAAATTGAAGAAAAACAGAAAAAAGAAAAAATAACAATTTAGAAAAAAAGAAAGAAAAAAGAAAACATCCCTAAATTACCCCCTTCCTCCTTTGGGGTATTTCTTAGACATCATATTTTCTGGTTTTCGTTTAGGGGTTTATAGCATTTTGACAGCGCTAGGGCACTAAAGGTGGGGAAATTTGATTCATATTCTTTGCTATGTCACATTTCAATTCTTTAATTCCAGCTGAATCGGCAGATATATACACTAATACAGACATAGCCTTGAACTATGTATTTGTTTACACAATTTTACCTTAACCGACATTTAAAATAAAGTAGAATGATTTATTTTAGTCCATTCTGAAGCCACAAAACGTCAACATTTTGCTAAAGTAGAAAAAAGAGATTTTTGAGTGCTGAATAATTTGATATGCCTAACAAATAAAGAAAACGTCAGTAAACACATTTTGTTTTGTTCAAAACTGTTTTAATTTATAATCATTATGTGGATTTTTTATTTCAATGTTTAGCTCTCCTGAGCCAAAGGCTGAAAGTGAGCTATTGTGACAGTTACTCGTAAACAGATCGTCTGGCGTCCGTTAACTTTTCACATTTTCGACTTCCCCTCTGTTCAGAAGGATTTTGATAAAACTTTATCAGTATGTATGAAGTACCGCGTACTAAAGGTCCTCTGCCAACTTAGCTTATTTTGACCCGATCCCTTCTGGTGTGGATCCATGCAGGATGAGGAAATATATAGGTTCCAAAGGTCACCCCTCTTTAAAAATCCCTTCCATGTAGAACCGCGCTACATGGATTGATTAATTTATTTTTTCCCACCTCTGGCAAATTTCTTGCAATCTGATTAGTCGAGAAGAACGGAATATTAAGTATTATCCCACTTCTGGCAAATTTCTTGCAATCTGATTGGTCGAGAGGAACCGAATATTATGTTGTATCCTTTTACTGACAGGATATCATTTTTATATCCTGCTTCTACTAAGACGCTTTACGATATTGACGTCACCGAGATGCTTTAAAATATGTTGACGTTACATACACAAGCCAAAAGCCATCGGTGGGATAAATTCGTTATACAGTGTTTTACAGGGGGGATACAAAAATATATTGGGTCGATGAAAAAAGTTGTATTGGGCTCGGCTTCGCCTCGCCCAATACAACTTTTTTCATCGACCCAATATATTTCTGTATCCCCCCTGTAAAACACTGTATAACTAATAATATTATGTTACTGACAGTTCTAATATCATTTCAATTGCCTGCCTCTACTAAGGCGCACCACGCTTTTGACGTCAACGATATGCTTTATTATACAATTATGGACTTTTAACGAGATGAATATGGTGTGATATTTTCTGAATTTGAAAATATTGACCGAGGCGACAATTTGAGCTCAACTTCAGGGTCATTGCTGCTGTTTACGAAATGACGTTAATGACGTCACAGATATAAATTTGGTGCGTTTTCGATATTTCATGGTAAACCGGAAGCAAGAGTTTTCGCGGTAGTGATATTCGATGAAATCGCCCTTCACAGGTCAATATGATGAGACAATGACTCGTCGCGTGACAGTTCTCAGCCAATGAGAGTGGGAATATAAACAGACTATATAATAAACATGTATAACGAATTATTCCCGCCGATGGCGTTTGGGCTTGTGTATGTTACGTCAACATACACAAGCCATTTATTTTGCCACGGACTAGTTCGAACCAATCAGGGACCGTAAATCGCGTCACGTGCACGCCGTCTAAATTTCTTTAGACCGTCATCAATTCCGCCATTGCCATATAAATGTAATCGCAAGTAAAAGGAGTCGTGAAACGCCAATTTTCTGCAACAAAAAACGGAGGTTTTGGTCCTCGACAAAATAAAACAGTTATTAGGGTTGTTACTGACCGTCCATAGAGATTTGTCGGGTTGATCAAGCCCACAGAAGGCTCGGCTTCACCTCGCCTTCTATGGGCTTGATCAACCCGACAAAATATCTTGACGTAACATACACAAGCCAAACGCTATCGGCGGGAATAATTCGTTATAAAGTGTATTACAATGGGGATACAAAAATATATTGGGTCGATGAAAAAAGTTGTATCGTCCAAAACAATTTTGTATCGACCCAAAATACTTCTGTATCCCCCTGTAAAACACTGTATAAATAATACATGTAGTATCCATAGTTGTGTCTCCGTGACTATGGTTGAGTTTGTATCCACCGTTCTATGGTTGTGTTTGTGTCCACCGGTTATGGTTGTGTTTACGGTTGTGTTTGTGTCCACAGGTCTATGGTTGTGCTCGTGTCCAACTGTCTATGATTGTGTTTGTGTCCATCGGTCTATGGTTGTGTTTGCGTCCACCGGTCTATGGTTGTGTTTGTGTCCACCGGTCTATGGTTGTGTTTGTATCCACCGGTCTATGGTTGTGTTTTTATGCACCGGTCTATGGTTGTGTTTGTGTTCCTTGTCTTTGGTTGTGTTTGTCCATCCATGCTTCTAGTTGTGTCTCCGTGGCTTATTATGGTTGTGTTTGTATCCAACGGTCTATGGTTGTGTTTGTTTTCACCGGTCTATGTTTGTGTTTGTATCCACCAGTCTATGGTCGTGTTTGTCCATCCATGTTTATATATGTGTCTCCGTGCCTATGGTTGAGTTTGTGACCACCGGTCTATGGTTGTGTTTGTATCAACAGGTCTATGGTTGTGTTTGTGTCCATCGGTCTATGGTTAAGATAAGATTTATTCCTGATGATACCATACAATTCTCCATTGATGACTGTAATTTTTTAGAGATTCTTTTAATGGAAATTAGATCTTTAACTATTTCTCACTCAACTTTCATTAAAAATAGCAAAAATAAAACAGAGAGGAAGCTAATTAAAGAAATAGATGACCTAGAAATTGCATCTCAACATAATGATAATCTAAGTAATATACTTGAAGTAAAGAAATCTGAGCTTATACAAATAAGACAAGAGAAATTGAAAGGACAGGCCATAAGGTCAAAAGCACTTTGGATTGATGAGGGAGAAAAGCCCTCTTCTTATTTTCTAAATCTAGAAAAAAGGAATTTCACAAACAAGACTATTCAAAAGCTAGAATTAGATAATGGAAACGTAATTTACAATCAAAATGAAATATTAAATCAAACAAGAAAATTCTATGCTAACTTGTACTCAAGTAAAGAAGATGAATTAATAGAATTTGATTTAGATGAGATATTTCATGAGATGATGATACCGAAATTAAATGATGATCAATGTCATCAGTTAGATGGTGATATTACAGAATCAGAATTACTTCATACTCTCAAGAAACTTAAGAACAATAAATCCCCAGGCAGTACGGGCTTTTCTGCAGAATTTTACAAGTTCTTTTGGTTAGATCTAAAGTATTTCATGATCAGAGCAATTAAAAGTATATTTAAAAAGAAAACTTTACCAGTTTCTCAACGATTAGGAATTATTACCTGCTTACCTAAGGGAGACAAACCACGACAATATTTAAAAAACTGGAGGCCAATAACTTTGCTAAATGTCTTTTATAAACTTATTTCAGGATGCATCTGTAACCGTATAAAATCTTTTCTTGATAAATTAATTTCTAAATCACAAACAGGGTTCATGAGTGGAAGATATATAGGCGAAAATACACGTTTTATTTATGATATCATGTCACATACTGAAAATCTTCGAATTCCTGGTTTAATAATGCTCATCGATTTTGAGAAAGCTTTCGACTCTGTTGCTTGGTCTTTCATTTATAAAGTTTTGAAGTTTTTTAATTTTGGCTATGATATAATAGATTGGATTAAAATCCTAAATACACATTTTAAAGCATCAGTCCTGCAAAGCGGGTACTTATCTGAACAGATAAATATATCACGCGGATGCCGTCAGGGCGACCCTGTCGCGCCGTATATCTTTCTTCTCTGTGCTGAGATTCTATCGCTTCTTATTAAATCAAATGAAAATATAAAAGGAATTGTGATAAATAACATAGAACATAAAATCTCTCAATACGCAGATGATACTTCTCTTTTAACAGATGGATCGAGACAATCTCTTTTTGCAGCCATGGATACTCTTGATTATTTCTCTAAACTTTCAGGTTTAAAAATTAATAGCTCCAAAACTAAAGTAATATGGATAGGGTCTAAGAAATTTAGTCTGACTGATGTGATTTTTGGAAAAAGAAATAAATCTGAAAACCTGAGTATAAACTTAACAATTCTGTGGACAAAACAATATATTTTTCTTTGTTCAAAAACATCCAAACTTCCTTTAATTTCAGTTTTAAAAAGTATACTAACTTTCAAATTTAAAGTAGAGAAATATTCTTGGTCCAAAAGAAATAGAATGAATCAGTTCAACAAGCATTGGAATGCAATGAGAAAAGCCTTTGAATAAGATCTCTTTTTCTTAAAGCTTTTCCCCCTTTATACACGTATGCTTATCAAATAATTTTAAGATTTAGTACTTTAAACATCAATATGCCATCACTAATGCTTAAGTTAAGGAAATTTAATGTTTGTAGAGTGCTTGTTATGTGCTTTATTTATGTGTCGTGTTGTATGTTACTATATATGTCTCTGAGTGCTGTGTGTTTGTGTGTATATCTGTTGTGATGTTTGCAAGGTGTGCTTACAAGTAACTACAGGTGAAAAGAGGTCTGCTTTTATGTGCTTTTTGTAAGTCACTGTATGTATGTGTGTATGTATTATATATATAGAAAAAAAAGAAAAAAAAAAAATAAATAAAAAAAAAAAGATAAGATTTATTTAAAATCGGTATATGCATATGTAACAATTAAACACAACACAAGCTCCAGGGAGATTTTTACCGACGTTGTTATGGTTATGTTTGTGTCCACCAGTCTATGGTTGTGTTTTTGTCTACCGACCGGTCTATGGTTGTGTTTGTATCCAACGGTCTATGGTTGTGTTTTTGTCTACCGGTCTATGGTTGTGTTTGTGACCACCGGTCTATAGTTGTTTTTGTATCCACCGGTCTTTAGTTGTGTTTGTATCTACCGGTCTATGGTTGTGTTAGTGTCCACCGGTCTGTATGGTTGTGTTTGTGTCCACCGGTCTATGGTTGTGTTTGTACCCAACGGTCTATGGTTGTGTTTTTGTGTACCGGTCTATGGGTGTGTTTTGTCCAACGGTCTGTATGGTTGTGTTTGTGTCCAACGGTCTGTATGGTTGTGTCTGTGCCCATCGGTCTATAGTTGTGTTTGTGTCCACCTGTCTATGGTTGTGCTTTGGTCCACCGGTCATTGGCTGTGCTTGGTTCCACCGGTCTATGGTTGTGTTTGTCTATCCAGGTTTAAAGTTTTGTCTTCGCGCCTATTGTTGTTTTTGTATCTCCGTGCCTATATGGTTGTGCGTGTGTCCCCTTAGTTATGTTGTCACTTTGTATCTATATGTCTATGGACGTGTATGAATCACATGCCTATTGTTGTGTTTTTGTCTTCGTGCTTATATACGGTAATACGTGTATGTGTCCCTTTAATTGTGTTTGTGTCCACTTGCCTATGGTTGTGTTTGTGCATACAATAAAGTTAGAATTATATTCTTGTTCCGTGCCTTAGGCTGTGCTTGTGCCGTTATGTCTATAGTTGTGTTTGTGTCTCCTGTCTATGGCCGTGTTTGTGTCTCCGTATCTAGGGTTGTCTTTGTGTATCCATGTCTTTGTGTTTGTCTCTCCAAGTCTATGGATGTCTTTGTGTCTCCCTGTCTTCGATGTGTTTGTCTCTCCATGTTTATTATTGTGCTTTTGTCTCCGTGTTTATTGTCGTGTTTGTGTCCCAATGTCTTTGATTATGTTTGTGTCTCAATGTCTATGGTTGACAATGTGTTTATGCCTCTATGTCTGTATGGTTGTGTTTGCGTGTCCATTTGTCTCACCATTTATATATTTGTAGTTGTGTTTGTGCTTCCGTGTTTATGTTCGTGTTAAATGCCTATGGCTATGTTTGTGCCTAAATGTCTATGGTCGTGTTTATGTCTCCGTCTTTAGGGTTGTGTTTGTATATCCATGTCTATGTTTGTATTTATTTCTCAAAGTCTATGGGTTTGTTTGTGTCTCCCTGGTTTTGGATGTGTTTGCCTCTCCGTGTCTATGATTGTGTTTGTCTCTCGGTGTTTATTGTCGTGTTTGTGTCTCCATGTCTATGGTTGTGTTTGTGTTTCCATGTTTATTGTCATGTTTGTGTCTCCATGTTGTTTATTGTCGTGTTTGTGTCTCAAATGAAAATAATGTCTATGGTTGTGTTTTTGTCTCCATGTCTATGGTTATTTTTTTTATCTCAATGTCTATGGCTGTGTTTGTGTCTCCTTGTCTATGGGTATGATTATGCCCAAATATCTATGGTAATATGTTTGTGTCTCCATGTCTTTGGGTGTTTGTGCCTCCGTGTCAATGATTATGCGTGTATTTGTTTCCGTACCTATTGTTGTGTCTATTTGTGTGTGTGTGTGAACCTCAATGTCTATATTCATATTGGTTGTGCCTCAATGTCTATATGGGTGTGTTTTTGTCCCCATGTCTATATTGGTGTGTTTGTGCCTCCATGTCTATATGGGTGTGTTTATGCCTCTATGTCTATATTGGTGTGTTTGTGCCTCTATTTCTATTTTGGTGTCTCTGCGTCTCCATGTCTCTATGGATGTATGTGTGCCTCTATGCCTATATTGGTGTGTTTGTGCCTCCATCTCTATATGGATGTGTTTGTGTCTCTATGTCTAAATTGGTGTGTATACTTCAATGTCAATATGGTTGTGTTTGAGCCTCCATGTTTATATTGGTGTGTTTGTGCTTCCAATTTTTATATTGGTGTGTCTGTGCCTCCATCTCTATATGGATGTGTGTGCGCCTCTATGCCTATATTGGTGAGTGAGTTCTTCGATGTTTATATGGTTGTGTTTGTGCCTCATATTCATATTGGTTGTGTTTGTGCCTCAATGTTTATATTGGTGTGTTTGTGCCTCCATCTTTTTATGGATGTGTGTGCGTCTCTATGTCTATATTGGTGTGTGAGTTCTTCAATGTTTATAATGTTGTGTTTGTGCCTCTATGTCTATATTGGTGTGTTTGTGCCTCCATGTTTATATTGGTGTGTTTGTGCCTCGATGTCTATATTGGTGTGTTTGTGTCCCCTTTTCTATATGGATATGTATGTGCCTCTATTTCTATATTGGTGTGTTTGTGCCTCCATGTCTATTTGGATGGGGTTGTCTCTGTGTGTATATATGGGTGTGTTTGTTCCTCCTTGTCTATATGGGTGTGTTTGTGCATCCATGTCGATATTGATGTGTTTGTGTCCCCATATCTATATTGATGTGTTTGTGGCCCCATATCTATATGGATTTGTTTGTGTCTCTATTTCTATATTGGTGTGTTTGTGCCTCCATGTCTATTTGGATGTGTTTGTCTCTGCTTGTATATATGGATGCGTTTGTGCCTCCGTGTCTATATGGATGTGTTTGTGCATCCATGTCTATATTGATGTGTTTGTGTCCCCATATCTATATGGATATGTGTCTGCCTCTATTTCTATATTGGTGTATTTGTGCCTCCATGTCTATATCGCTATGCCTGTGCCTCTTTTTCTATATTGGTGTGTTTGTGCCTCCATGTCTATATCGATATGTTTGTGCCTCTATTTCTATATTGGTGTGTTTGTGCCTCCATGTCTATTTGGATGTGTTTGTCTCTGCGTGTACATGTATATATGGGTGTGTTTGTTCCTCCATGTATATATATGGGTGTGTTTGTGCCTCCGTGTATATATGGGTGTGTTTGTGCATCCATGTCTATATTGATGTGTTTGTGTCTCCGTGTCGATATGGATGTATTTGTGCATCCACAGGGTCCGCTCACCGGTTTTTAGAGTAAGCCCAAAATGTCCAGGGTGGAAAAGCTGAAATAGGGGAAATTGGTGGTTTTGAAAGGTGGGTTGAGAAGACCATTATGAAGATAGTCTATAATGGTAAGATGCATACTGTAGAGTATACCTGCCTTGTGTAAGATCAATAAAATTTCAGGTCACATGACTTATTTAATCTAAATATAGATATTTTAATAGGCGTACCGGATTTTCCCTGTTTGACAAGACTTCATAAGGGAAAATACATGTATGAAGTTTTTGTGTTTTTACACATTTTTTGAGTCACATATGTTGGAAATTTTTAAAATTTGGCTAGAATGGAGAATAAGATAATAGCTTTAAGGAAATATAAGCATTATTTCTGAAATTTTTCCAGGAGACCAGAAACAATACACAGAAAAATGGCAAAAACCATGAATTTTATGCCAATTTTCTGAACCTTTTTCAGCAAAATGTATGATATTTATTATGTATAGCAATCTTAACATGACCTTGAGACTAGTATCATATAAAAGTTGTAGATATAAAGAACAGATTGATATATACATGTAGTATAATAATGTGAAATATATAGAAATAAAATGAGATGACGTCAAATCATGTATGATTGCGCAATATTTCTGTGCCGCGTGACCGGGTAAGAGAAACTGGTGAGCGGACCCATATCTATATTGGTGTGTTTGTGCCTTATTGTCTAAGTTGGTGTTTTTATGCCTTCATGACTATGGTTCTTTGTTCGCACTTCTGGTTTCATACTTTTAAATAAAATTTTCACCGAGAAGCGATCTGTTGAACTTTCTCGTTTTCTCTCACTATTTCAATTCGTCATTCAATGACTCAAATTTGCCAATAGAATTTTGATAAATAGGTTTTTAACTTGATTGACTAGAACAATTCTTCCTGTTCATATTAGGTATCGTCAGATATTTATAGTGGTTTGTGCCAAGGCGGCGAGGCGTGTTAGCAGACATATCAGATAAAGACAATGTTAATGTGTCGGACAAAAACACAAGGCTTACGTGACTCTATCAAATACACATGAAAGACTGTATCAGCCATGTGGGAGAGGCCATAACAAATACATGACCTTGGATTGTACATCATTGCACAATTATGTTTATCTGAATGTTTATCATTCTCAAAAGTACTCTACTGAGCTGGCAGGTGGAATCGGAAGGGGGGGGGGGGGTACATGTAAGAAGAAAATGTCCTTTTTATGTGAGTGTCTTTTTAATACACTGACATACTTTGGTGTGGATCCAACTATTCTATATTTCGATGTACATAAGCTAAAGTATACTGGTGGAGGACCAGTGGCCACCTATTTTTCAGGGGTTTTTTTGCTCATAAAATTTGTAATTGATAAAATATTTGATTGAAACTTTGGATGGACAATGGTGTACCCTTAATTATCACACTGGATGATATACGATTTTCGCTGAAAAATTTGATTATTTTGTTTATATAATGTCTTAAAGTGTAACTGAAATTGGACACTTTCTGCAAGACTGCAGGACCAGTTACCGCCTATTTGGCTCCTATTTCTGTAAACTTAAATATTTTGTCGGTAAACTCCGTACGGCGGCTTGGCCTAGCATACCAAGCAGACCGCTCATACCGCTACGCCACGGTGACAACCCAGTGCTTTCACAGTAATAAAAGTAATCTTTACTTGATAGTATGGTGCCTTTTTTATGAAAAAATCCCAAAGCAAACGACCACATTGATAGATAGAATACACCTACCCTCTCCCCAACCCCAGAATTCATGTCAATAATCCTCTTCTTTTTATTTTAACAAATCTAGCGACTCGATGAGATTATTTTTTCATAATCAGGAAAATATATGTCTAAAAGCCTTATGATAAATTTTCATGTCATTATTTCAACATGGACATTCCAAGGTCCAACATAACAGCTTTTGACGTTACTTTTTATTATGACATCATAGATATGTTTCGATGTCACAGTTAAAAGTTACGTCAAATGTCTTTGCATATATAGAATTTAAGGAGGGTTTGAATACCAAGATGGCGGTGGCATTATTTGTTTTCTCTTTTCCTAGGAAAAGTACAGTCTTAACTTCCTTGAAACGTTTGATAAGCTGATTGATATACACATTTGAGTATCCTGATGAAGTTTGAATAATTTCCGATGTTATTTAAAGAAATTATGGCGATTTTCAAAATTGTGGACTTTGGGAGTTTTATCCATGAGCAAACCACGACGTCATTTCGACGTTATCGCGGAAAATGGCGTCATGAACCTTCGAATTCAAAATGCAATAAAAACATCAATAACAGGAAAGCGGATGGCACTTAATTGAAAATGGACGATTTTAGGGAGAAATATAGGAAAATATAATTATCCAAAATTCAATTTTTCTCATTTTATCATGAAATAATCTCTGGACATTGTTGATAATTTTGTAAGTTTTTGACAAAGATTCATCCACAGAATTCCTAATAATTATCTATCAACTACAGCCTATTGGCTCGAAATTGCACTTTTTTGAACGACGGTTTCATCTTTTATTCCAATATCCTGCCTTTGTTTAAATTACGATTCATCTCATCTTTTCCATATGTAAGTGCAATACATTTATGAAGATTTTGGAAATTAAATCAAAATTAATTTCCAATAGCATTGCAAGAACTGGAAAGACACATTTCATATTATGACGTCATCAAGAATTCACGACAACGTCGATAAATGCATATTTCAAAGTCTCGTAGAAAATGTTCCTGTGGATAGAATCAAATGTAAGTTTATATAATGAAGGACAGACAAGAAAATATATAATATGAGAAATTTTGAGAAAAATTGAATTTGGCGTCCAAGTGTTCAATAAGCCTTTTTTACATAACTGCGTGACTAGCGTTTTGTGGACGGCAAGTACCTACTTTCGTTACGTCACAGTTAAAAATCGATTGTCCTTGATGTCATATTGCGGGAAAAGTACTTATTTTGCCGTCCAAAACAACTGGACCGCAGTTATGTGAAAAGGGCTTATACCTCCTTAAGTCGATCTACAGCGGTAATGTGAAAATCGTCTACCGGTATTCCAAGTCTTTTATTATATGTAACAAAAACATGAAAAATGTTTCTCCCATTTCTTTTCATATTCATTGAGAACGTTTAAACTTTCAAGAATCTGAGTCTTTTGATACCAAATTTAAGACTTGCATATCATAAAAAAATACAATCAAAGTTTTCATTAACTTTTGATTCAAGTCCGATTTTAAATAATTTAATAGTATAGTACATAAAAATTGATGTTTTGAAAAAAAGGCACCTGGCGGCATATTTTTTTTTCTGTTCGCGTTTGAACTTTTTAGAAGCGTGGGGGAATACCTTCCGGAACTTTTATTATCGCTTTTGACCCTAGTCTTTATTTATACACAACCTCGTCGTTTCCGCTTTGATTTTCTCAGCAGGGTTCCTGATTTATTTTGCTTTCTCTATCAATCAAGACGAGTTTAGGTATGGGATGTTGTGCAGTTGTGTGTAGAAACTCATCTTTTTATTGTGAGGAATAGAAGATTGAGAAATACGCGGTTTAAAACTCATATGAGCTTTCATATTTCAAAGTTATTGTCTTACTTTTGAAGAAGGGAGGAGACCTCCAATAACTTGAATAAGCACCCGTTTGTCATATCATCTACCAATTTTTTTATCTATCAATTTATTCAAATTCTGTTGATTTTGAACGGTTGCCAGAGGTTTCGGACAAAAACCAGTTCGGACTTGAGAGGTTTCGGACAAGAGGTTTCGGACAAAAACGAATTCGGCCTCAATTGTCGGGGAAGAGGTTTCGGACAAATACAAGTTCGGCCCATAGGCGTTTCAATTTTTAACTATTCCTTGGTATTTCAAAAATTCATAAAAGAAATAACGATGTAGAACGGTGCACACTTAAAGTGGTAGTGTAGTGGTTCCGGTAGTAGCAGATACCAATAGTTCAGTACAAGTTCTAAGACTGGGCTATTGGGATGTCCCTTAAGCTCACTCGGCAACAAGTCTGACTATCACCCGGACGGCCGGGGTTCGATTCCCCGAGTCTGTCTCCTGCGAACTACTTCATTGGCGACGAGGTGAACAATTGGTGTGTGTGGGCCAGCTCGATCTGCAGGAGAGGAGGCAGAACCCTGCCAGGGGTTGGAGAGTGGCCACACAGCGGGGTATATCCACGGCCCTCAACGGAAAAGGGGGAAGGATGTAGTGGTTCCGGTAGTAGCAGATACCAATAGTTCAGTACAAGTTCTAAGACTGGGCTATTGGGATGTCCCTTTAGCTCACTCGGCAACGAGTGTGACTATCACCCGGACGGCCGGGGTTCGATTCCCCGAGTCCGTCTCCTGCGAACTACTTCAGTAGTCTGAGTTGATAATTCATGAATGGACGGATGGGTTTTGTTCAAACTTTTCGAATTTGTTAAAAATGGATATTAGAATGATCAGAAACCTCCTTTTCCCCAGATTTATGGACAGTATTTTGTTTAAGAACTATATCAAATATTCCATTGCGTTATTACAAGTTTTTTTTTTTCAAATAGATCAAGTGGTCAGACCACTTGATTTATTTGAAAAAAAAATTATACTCTGTATAAAAAACGATCGTAAAGTGTTAAGGGTGTAAAGCCTTACATCTGGAGTGAAAAACTGTAATTCAAAACATCCTGTGGGCATGTCAAGCTGTGATCCTAACTAGCTGCACTTGCCAGTCATGCACGTGGTATCCGTAGATATAGATACATGTAGGCCGAAACCTCTAAGGCCGAACTTGTTTTTGCCCGAAACCACTGAAGTCCTATGGCAGTCAAAAATAACTGAAGGCCGAAACCTCTGAGGCCGAACTTGTTTTTTTCTGAAACCTCCCGAGTCCGAACTGGTTTTTGTCCGAAACCTCTGGCAACCTTTTGAACTCGTAATTTGTTAAACGCAAAATAATTATCCTAAATTATAGATAAAGATATTCCTTCGGAACACGAACATGACAGACTTCACGTGCAAAGTCGCACATACTGCAACGTCATATTGAGGTCATAAGCTTTTGAGCGCTGACATCATTATATATGTCATTATTTACTTTTTGCAAGAAGGCTGGAGTTACATCGGTTTAGTTAATTTTATTCAGCTGTGTATGACAAAGAAACTCAAAAGAAATTTAAATTGGATAAGTAAACTGTGATCGATTTACTGATTTCAAACATAAATTTATTCATTCATCATGGTATGAATTTCTGATGGGCTACTGACGGTTTCCGGCAGAGGTGGCTGAAAAAAATAACAGAAAGAAATTGGCTTTCAGTATAGGCAGTTTCTGAATGGTGTTTAGTATTTTTCAAAAGTGGATGTAAAGTAGGAACTTACATATGTGTATTAACTTTCCCTTCTATAGTATAGGGTTGCTTTGCTTGGCGAACTGGTCAGGAGCTATGCTCCCTATAAGAGGATGACTTGATAAATAGTTTTTAGTTATTTATTTAGCAATGATACATGTAGTTTCAGATGAGATATTACGATAATGGGAAAGGGTACCATTCTAAAACTTTCAGTAGGAACTATATTTGAAGGAATTTTCCATAATTTTCTACAAATCGGTATTTGGAAAAGATGTTACTTCAGATTTATCAACATAGAATTGAAAATTGATCTGCAAAACACATCTGAATGATCGATTGTCCGGTTATGCTGGCGTCACACTGTCCCGATTTAAGCAGCCGATGGCCACACGATAAAGTAATTTTTCAAATTCGGGTGTGATCGTAATATCATCGGGCTATTCATAAGGCCATCTTGAACCATCGTATGACCGCCGGCTATATTTGTCAAACTTCGGGAACAACTTCGGGAGTGCTGTCAAAATCTTTGGCATGCCAAAAAATTCCCGATGGCACTCCCGAAGGACCATCTTCGAAACAGGTTCGTGTAATCATCTTGCCCTTCGTAAGACCATCGAGAAGGCATCTTGCGTATTCGTAACATCTTCGTTTCTCCTTCGAATTACCATCGGGACCATCGGGGAAATTTTGCCATACGAAGGCATTACGAACGTGTCAAGAACCTCCCGATGGAGTTAGGAAGGCTATACGACTTCGTGACAACCTCGCAATTCCATCGAAATGACATCGTAATATCATCGTACTCTAGTACGATGACGTTAAGATGGGATCCCGATACAAAAGATGACAGACACAAATATTAAACAAAACGTTTCAAATCCATAATATTCAAAGCCATTTTTAAAGTATTTTTCTAAGTTTATCCAAATTTATCAAAATAAAACTTTTCTGTCTTCTTCAAATTTGCAAGTTCAATTTGCAAGTTCACAATCAATGCATTATAAAGCAAAATGACGTGCGTTGATAATGTTACGATAAGGAAAAATAAGGCAGAAGCATTGCTTCTTTAAATGCATCTAAGAGAGCATGTACAAACTCAGTATTTTCTATAATTACTGGTTATACTAGTATCTTGTTGTGACACATATCCATTTTCATCTTTCTTACATTGAATCCACTTGTTTCCACCAATGATGTTTATAAATGAAATTCGTGATATTTTAAGACGATTTTTGTCACTGATAACTGAACCCGTTGTCTATATGCCTTGTAAAATCAAACTTTCAAAGATGGTCGAGCATGACAAGAATCAACATTCATATATCTTAGCTAACCATGCTACATAGACAGTGCGATTCAGATATTCGATAACATATATTTGAGTTGTTAACTTTTGGGTATTTTTTGTATTTTTCTGAGATATAAATTATCTGAAATATTTTTCTGAAATAATAAAAGGCGGAGCAGGAATCCATTGATACTGTGTTACTGATTAAACAATAATTTTTAAACACCCGAAATGTGATGCATTCCTGGTTATAATCATATGCATCGCATTCTAGATACGACGTCGTGAAGCTATCTAAAAGCCTTCGTTCTTACATCGTAAGCCTTCGTATGACTTTCGGATATGTTTTAAGATAAAATTCGTCCCGTCGTGTTGTCATCGGCAGCGGTTTGGATACAATCGTGTAGTCATCTTTTAGCATCGTGTAATCATCTTTTAGCATCGTAAAAACATCGGATGCTGAGCGGATCTTAACCATATTCGGGAGTAACTTCGCACGAAATTGAAAATATCATATTCGTGTGTCCATCGGATATCATAATCGGGACAGTGTGAGGCCTACATTACTGCTTTAGCAAAGTTGCGAAATTTATTAAATCTTGTGGTTAAAAGATTGACATAAAAGATGATAAAAGTCTAAAATTTGTAGATAATTATTCGATTAATATTTGAGAAATTGAGACATATGTCAACCATTATTTGTTCCAATATGTTTCATGTCTCAATTAAATAAACAAAGACGTAATCGTGATTAAATCTTCAAAGTCGTGCTGTTACTGTTTTGACACCAGCATGTACCTACTGTCTGTGCAATCTGTAACGGCTCACTTCAGAAATTGGAATATTGAAGTTTTGTTAACTTTGTCGGCAAATGTTTCCATTGAAATTCATATAAGGTCATAGACCTCTAACTCTTGTAACTGACAGTATAAGTTATATGGATGTATGACCAATACTATGCTCACTGTGAATAAAAAATAGTTGTAGATGGGAAGTTTTCTATGTTAATTTTAGTGTGATGTCACCGATGTTTAACATAGAGTCTTTAGAGAATGTCGATGACATCATGCTAATATTGACATAGAAATCTTCCCATCTTAAACTATTTTCTTTCACCTCGAGCATAGTAATGGTCGCACAGAATATAACATATACCATACACTATTAGTAACAAGAGTTCAAGATCTGTCTCCCTATATGAATTTCAATCTGGAAATAGTCTGACAACTAAGATAAAATACCGGTATCAATTTTCCCATTTCTAAAGTGAGCTGCGTGGACAGTAATTTGTAAAATACTACATGTATATTTTAAAATTAATGGAGAATGTACATTTTATTTTAGAAAATGGAAGACATTTTTGCAGAAAGAATTAGGGAAACATTTCCAAAATAAATCATAATGCCTGGAAAGATAAGTAAGATTCTAGTTTGTGGACATGCAGGTGTGGGGAAAACTGCTGCCATTGAACAGCTGATATATGGTAACCATACCATAGGCATGGTAGGTATACTGAACAGCTTATATAATTATATGGTAAGAACTATATGGTAACCATTCCATAGGCATAGTAAGTACCGGTATACTAAACAGCTTATATAATTATATGGTAAGAACTATATGGTAACCATACCATAGGCTTGGTAAGTATACTGAACAGCTTATATAATTATATGGTAACCATACCATAGGCATGGTAAGTACATGTATACTGAATAGCTTTTGCATGTGTATATGGTAACCATACCATAGGCATGGTAAGTATACTGAGCCGCTTATGTAATTATATGGTAACCATACCATCGGCATGGTAAGTATATTAATGAAACTTAAAGTTGTGTTTTCATGAAGAACTTGCTTGAATCTTATCAGTTATGAAGATCATTGTAGAAAAGATAATACTATAAAGTTGGTTTCTAGATCATAGCACATGATAACTCATTACATGAGGGAAAGGAGGGGATCTCCAACAACACTAGGCTGCAGCACCCACAGCAAAACCCCAAAACACCCAATTCAAAAACACAGAGCAGACACACATAGAATGAGACGCAATGAAGTACCCATTCAAAGAAGGGTGAATTAAGATCCTGCGTAAAAGACACTACAACATAGTCAAGTTAGAGAACAAAATGGAATAAAAACACTTCAAACATCTGGTCACGGGGAATTGTATTACCAAATCTACACTGCAACACAAAATAAGTGTAGATATAGAAAAGAGGAGGGAATCTCCAACAACACTCGGCTGCAGCACGCAAAAATCACCAGAGCAGACATGTAACCTTTGAAAACCTACTTTTGACATAGAAATTCTGAACAAGGAGAAGGGGGGAATACTTACTGATTTTGAGTCAATAGATCAATGGTCAAGCTCATAATGCATGATTATATATGAGAGAATGGACAGGGTGAAATGGAGGTGGGAGGAGGGAGAGAGGGGGGAGGGAAGGGGGAATAATGGGAGGGAGGGGGAGGGAGAGAAGGGGGCAGGAGGAGGGAGGAAGGGGGGGGAGGGGGGAGGAAAGGGAAAAGTGAAAAGGAGGGGGAGGGAGGTGATTGTGGGAGGGGGGAGGTAAGGGGGTGGGAGGGGGAGAGAGGTACCCCCCTGTCCACCCCTCCCCCCATATATAATGAATTTACATGCATGTTATTGTGTGAACAATCTGAAGCTAGAGTTTCATAGTTTATGTTTTACCTACAGCCAATGCATTCTACTATAGAGGACATCTATACAGCTATGATAGAGACAGACAGAGGTGTCAAAGAGAAAGTCAGGATATATGATACAGGAGGACTGGTAAGAATGTGTTGAACAGGCACTATCAGGATATATGTTATTTCAGTATGCAAAATTAACGGTGGACCGATGGCCAATGGTGCACAGGTACTATCAGGATATATGTGATTTCAGTATGCAAAATTAACGGTGGCCGAATGGCCAATTTCTACAGTAATTGTTCAAAAAAATTGGATTGGTATATAGCGATTGTAAATGCCATAGACCAACTTGTCTATAGGAGATTTGAGCTTTGTAAACTAAAAACACCTGTGTACATGTAACATGCCCCCTTCATGAAATAGAACATGTAGAAGATTCCACAAAATTGTATAAGCACATGAGGAAGAAAATGATGAAATGATCAGAGAAATAGTTGTAGAGATTGAAAAAGAATATGAGTAATCATTTCACCTTATAAAATGCATAAAAATTAGATTTTAGGGTTCCTTTCAGCTCACCTCGACGAAGTTGAGTGAGCTTAAGCTATACCCCCGCATGTTTGTGTCCCTGTCCAGTTAAGAAGTTTGGGGTAGCTCAGTGTTTGGCAAAGTACTGATGCTACAGTAACCAAACTTGCACAAGTGATTCATCTTGGGATGCGGAGGGGAACCCATGCATGAGAATGCATCTGACCTACATTTTCCGCTCGAGTGACTTGGTTAAGAAGTTTGGGGTAGCTCAGTGTGATTTGGTAAAGAAGTTTGGGGTATCTTAGTATCTAACAAAGTACTCAGATGCTACAGTTACCAAACTTGCACAAGTGATTCATCTTGGGATGCCGAGTTGAACCCATGCATCAGACGCAGCATCTGACCTACTTTTTTCGCTTGAATGATTTTGCCTTTAAAAGCCTATATTAAGCAAAGTATAAATGCTGCATGTACTAAACTTGCATATTGGATGTATCTTTAATCAAACTTTCATAAAATGACCTTGACCTACTTTTTCCGTTTTAGTAATTTTGCCTTTAAAAGCCAATATTGAGAAAAGTATAACTGAGTAATTTTGCCCTTAAAAGCCAATATTGAGCAAAGTATAAGTGCTACATGTACCAACCTTGCATATTAGATGTATCTTTGATTAAGCTTTCATAAAATCACCTTGACCTACTTTTTCTGCTTGAATGATTTTGCCTTTAAAAACAAATATACATGTACTTAGAAATATGTTTAAATTGAATTTTGCTGCCACGAGATTAGCTTCGTAATCTGTGATTACCTATGTTTATTATGGTCTACAGGAAATTGCTGTGGTCTATAGGAACTGAAATCACTGTAGACCGAATGTCTGTAAAACTTTAAAAATTATTTTTAATATACACTGTTATTTGTAGAGAAGTTCTCAAGAATAGAATTGTGACCTACCTTTAAAGTTTCTGTGCAAGTTTTGTATAGGATTAAATAACAAAGTTATAGTCATTGATATTGAATGGTGCCAGACTGATGAACAAACACATGTACAGATGCCATACATTATATGATTGCAAGCAACAAAGGAATGAACAAAATTTTATTTTTCGTAATATATTAACTTATTACAGGATGGAATCAAGGCTGAACTCCCAAGACATTACTTTGCCTTTCCTGACGTAAGTACACCTGTTTGAAAACCTATCTTTGATACCAATACAGTTACGTTACGTTTCTGTCACATCTTATGAGATACTGTAATAAAATGAAGAGATGCCCTCAAGGGATGAAAAACTGCCAATAACCTACAGGTATCAAATGGAATGTAATCGAAGCCTTAGTCCATTCTGTCCTGTAGAAAATTTTGAATGTGTTCAGAACTTTGCTATGGACAAAACAGATACAGAGGTATTCAGTTTTTGCAGAAAACAGAGTTATCTCCCATTTGAGACGGTATCTGACGTAAGACTATTATGACGTCATGAAAATGGTATGATAAAGCCGATTTTATACCGTCATTTCCCAGAGTTTTAGGGTCGTTTCCAAAGAATTTGAAGACGTCACAATTAGTCTACGTCAGATACTGTCCCAAATGGGAACTAACTCTGTTATTTTTTGCCCCCGTAATCGAAGATTCGGGGGCATATAGTTTTTGGTCTGTCCGTCTGTCTGTCTGTCTGTCTGTCTGTCCGCAAAAACTTTAACCTTGGCCATGACTTTTGAATGGCAAGTGATAGGGCTTTCATATTTCACATGTGTATTCCTTGTGACAAGACCTTTCCATGGATACCAAAATTTTTGACCTTGTGACCTTGACCTTGGAGTTTGACCTACTTTTGAAAAACTTAAACTTTGGGCATAACTTTCGAATGGTAAGTGATAGGGCTTTCATATTTCACATGTGTATTTCTTGTGACAAGACCTTTCCATGGATACCAAAATTTTTGACCTTGTGATCTTGACCTTGGAGTTTGACCTAATTTCGAAAATTTAAAGTTTAGCCATAACTTTTGAATGGTAAATGATAGTGCCTTCATATTTCACATATGAATTCCATGTGGCAAGATTTTTCCATGGATACTAAATTTGACCTTATGACCTTGGCCTCAAATGTGATACTAATTTTGATCTGTTTTACTGGCAAAGATGCCAACGGGGGCATTCGTGTTTCACAAACACAGGTTTTATTAAAATAAGGAATACATCATTGGAGGAGTAATTTATTCACCGATTCAGTAATTGATGCCAAATGGAGAGATGTGAACTGATAGAAAATTTTGTTATCCACAAGTCTCAGTTTGCCTTGTGTAGTACATTGTGACAGAGTCCATTATTACCTGTCAACTCTCCCTCTTTTGGAGGGAGAATCCCTCTTTTTGTCCTCATCTCCCTCCTTGGCATTCCTCCCTAGAGGAAAACCAAATCTCCCCTTTTGTCATCCAATTGCCCTCTTTCTCCCTTTTTTGGCATATTTACCAAGGAAGAATAACTCTAGATAGCGACATTCAGAGCATTTTATGAGAAATTGAATGACAAAATATACAAGTATGGAATCCAATTAATTATTGATACATATTTCATTGTTTATAAATGTTTTGCATTGAAATGTCAGCACAATAAAATTATTTTAACAATGGTTTCGTGCAAAATGTAGTGATTCAGTAAAAATGTAGCAAAATGGGTTCACAAACAATCCCATCTTTTTTAAGTGCCAAGAAGGGAAATCTCCCTCTTTTTTAGATTTTAAAATTGACAGGTATGAGAGTCATTACAAAAATCTATAAGCTTTTACTATTATTGTTTAAATGTGTACTTACATAATTATATATTATACATGTATTTCAGGGCTTTGTATTGTTTTATGACGTCACTAGCTGGGATTCCTTCCAAAAACTTGACAAGATCAAGAAGGACATCGACAAATTTAAAGAAAAAAGAGAAGTTAGTATTAAATTGATGTTGTATTGGTAAATGGAACATGGTTCAAATTTTATATTACAAATTGTAAAAAAATATTTAAGAAAAAAGTAAAAGATTTTCAGATTCAGTATCAATTCTTTTTTTTTTTTAATAAAAGTATCCAAGAAACTGATACATGGTCATTTGATTTACGTGTATTTAAAGTAACTCAAAACAGATTGCTTACAGAAATACATGTACATGTATTAAAGAGATCTTTAACAACACATATTGAATTTTCTTTTTTAAATATTTAGGTTCATATCATTGCCATTGGCAACAAAAGTGAACAGCAAGAGACAAGACAAGTTGACTTCAATACAGCTCAAGCATGGGCAAACAAGGAAAAAGGTTTGTGGAAAAGTTACTGTCCCAGTACCCATAGTTCACTTTGAAAAAGTAAAATATCATGATAGTGATAGATTCTATAAACTTCCTTTAGAGGGACTAATATTTGGTGTGGAACAATTTCCAAGGGTGTAGCAAGAGTGCAAGAAAATTGTGTACCGATAGAGACTCAAGGGGGTTGGAACTACCATACTGTAAACGTGGAAATTTTTGTGTGGGGGTAATCAAGTGACGTCGCAAAAATTTCCCCCAAGCGAAAATATCCCCGCTGCATTCTCACAATGGGAAAAACATTTTTTATCGCGAATATTTCCCCCATGCCAAACTTCTTGATGTTATAATCGTGAAATTTTCCCCCCCGCGAACATAACCACGTTTTCAGTAAATAAAGCCAAAACTGAGTGTAAGGATTAATTCTGATGGTTCCAATAGAAAGCAATTGAAGCCAATGTAAGATACAGATTTTCTTCTTCAAGAAGATTATATATTCATAAAACAGATTTGCAGTATTGGAGTATAAGTGACTGTCTTACACATACTTTTGTGAAATGATGTGGATGCATGTGAGTATTTGGCTATGTCCCTGATTCATGTGTCCACATGTCCCTCAGTGGGTATATCAAAAAGGATTATTTTTCGCAACTTCATATATTTGCTATTTTCGAAAACCAGAGTTACTTCCCATTTGAGACGGTATCTGACATAGACTGATTATGACGTTTATCAAATTCTATGGAAACAGTCCTAAAAGTCTGGGAAATGACGATATAAAATTGACGTTACCATACCATTTGCATGACATCACAATGGCTTTACGTCAGATACCGTCTGTAAGGGAAAAAAACTCTGTATTCCAGAAAGACTCAATAATATGTATAAAATGCACAACAGATGTAATTTCATGTACTTGAGATGAAACTCTAGAAATCTAATGCAATGAATGTTTGTATAAATACATCCATGATGTTACTGTGCATTTGCACTACAGGAAACATGCATATGTTACAAGAGGTGTTCTGATTTTCAAACTGAAACCCATGTAGGAGGGGGTGGACAGGGTAAAAGGGAGGTGGGAGGAAGGAGGGCAGGAGGAGGGAGGAAGGGGAGAGGGAGGAGGGAGGAAGGGATGGGAGGGGGGCGGTAAGGGAAGGGTGAAAAGGAGGGAGGTGGCAGCGGAAGGGGGGAGGTAAGGGGGTGGGAGGGGGAAGAAAGGTACCCCCCTTTCCGCCCCCATGTAGCTCTTATTGTTGATTTATCTTTATACATGGAAACCAGAGAATTTAGAAAATTAGAATGAATTAAAAAAAACAAATGTGTTGCATAAACATAAATATCATCATTTGTGTTTTCTTATAGGTATGCAACTCGAAGCAAGAGCATTTATCATATACATGTATGTAATGTAATGATGAATGATATATTGCACTTGCTTTGTGCTGCATACCCGTAATAAAACACAAATGAAGACATTTTATTTCTCTCATACCCGCGTATGTGTTACAGAGTAGGCCCATGAAATTCAGCTACGTGAGCTACTTCTGTATCACATATCATGTGACAGCTGTATCACATATCACGTGACGCTATTGTTTCGATTGTTTACGCTATTGTGACGTCATGATTTCAGCCCGCAAAACAAACAAGCTAGCGGCGACGTCGCCATAAAACTTCGATTTTAAGATCGTTTTTCAATATACTCTTGCGTTTAACTTTGAAAAGCCTAATATTCGTAGTTTATTCTTATAGAATAAACCATTTTCGGGGGCGCTGAATTCGAATATCGTAAAATTTTTGCGATTAGATCAACTTGACATTTTTTCAAATTTCGTCCCTTTTCTTTCAGTTTTGTTTTGACCCTTAGATATGAGAGAAAAATACTCTTTCATGGTCTTCTATGAAAGATACATCGTTTCCACCCTCGGGGTCTCAAAAGTTTGCAAAACCCTCGGCAAGCCTCGGGTTTTACATGATTTTGAGACCCCTCGGGTGGAACCGATGTATCTTTCATAGAAGACCATGAAAGAGTCTTATAATCATATGATGGCAAGTTAGGTGTAAAGAATCGTAGTATTATTTACCTAAAGATGTGTTTTACAGTGCGTTTATGGGAAGCTTCAGTGAAGACACGACAATCCTTGATCGACCCGTTTCAATGGTTAACCAATCAGATTACAAAGCCTCAAAGTAAGTACATGTACATGTATACAAGGACTCCTCCAATTACATGTATTTGGTCTTTTCTTGATACTCCTGAATTATTTTATGTACTGTGTAAAATTATTGTGTAGTTTACATGTATATAGTAATTTTATTTAAGTAAGATGTGTAGTGATTCTGATCTTTTATAAATGTGTATTTTCTCCCAGTTTTACTCATTAAATCAGTGACATTTGTTTCATACTCTCCATATTATTGAGTCACCGAGTCAATGTTGAGAAGCAAGTTTCAGATTTTCTTCGAGATATAAAACAGTTGCATATCTGTAGTTATGACAATGCCATCATTTTGCTAGTTGTGGCATTCACTTTGATTGGGATAATCTGTAATGAATTTATTCTTTATTCATGTATCCTGCTATTTTATCGTCTGTAGATAAAATACATGTAACTACGATGCACAACTTCTGAAAGAACTTCCATGTGCAAATTAGAGGGAGGGAAGGGGGGGGGGTGATGTTATGTTGGCCTTGATCTCCCTAGACCTCTATTTCAAATTATTCCACACACTTTGCCAGACAATTTAGATTTTTAGGTCGGCTGGATTCCCATGAAAAAAGTAAATCCTATGATATTGAAATTTCAGAGATTCTATATTTCCATACTTGTATGAATAGGCAATAAATAAGTTTAGCTGAAGTAGCTTAGCCAAAGGTTATTACATATTCCTTAGTTTTATGTAACAATATTTTTAGCCAAGGGAAAATACTCCTATGTAGCGGCCCAGCAAATGCGTTTGACTTTACAACTGAACTTGAAGGATTTACCAGGTATGTCATGGATGACTTATTTTATTGTCATGCATGACTGCTCTAGACTATATGTACAGGGATTGATACATGTAGTTGTACCATGTTTTTATACAACTAAACATCTTACACTTTAGTAACTTTTAGTCACTGAATATATATTTTATAAATCATAGTCAATTTGTTTGAATCTATGGATCAGCAGTGATAGTTGAGCCTCATCATTTTTACATCATTTTCCAATTTATTTCTGACATCCTCATAGCATCCAATACCATTTTTATCCCCTCACAACGCTTTTACGGAGGGGATATGGCATCGCTGTCATGCATCTACATTGTATTTACACTACCCACCTTTAATTAGTGCCCATCTAATACATTTCTCTTGTTTAAAAAAGATATGAAGATTTTTGTTCCATTGTTTTGAAAATCTAAAGATGAACCATTCTGCTATCAATTCAAGTAAATTTTTCGGCTAAATCTTCGTTTTATTGGGTTTTTTTCAATTTTCCCCTAAAAATGTAAATTTTTCACATGAACATATTCTAAAAATATTCTTAAAATTTTCCATTTTTGTATAAAGGTAAATGATGCAAACAATATATTGAAAACTTTCTTGTATTTAAAAGCTCAGAAAAGAAAAATTAATGGGACAAGCTTTTCATGAAATTTCTAATGTTCATACTACCTGGATACTTATTTATGGTGGGTAGTGTACATGTACATGTATGTGTGTGTTCGTGACACTGTGTGTGTGTCTTGATTCTTGTGAGCAGTATAGAGGACAAAGTAATCGTAAAACAGCAAACCTTCCACAGATGTTTCCTGTTGGAAGAGGATGAACCCTATTGATTTTCAAGGTCAGGGGTCAAGGTCACAATGGACCTTAGGCTTAAAATCCTTGTGAACAGCATACTAGATGACAATGCAATCATCATAGAAACATCAAATCTACTACAAGTAATTCTTAATGGGGAGAGGATGAACCCTGTTGATTTTCAAGATCAAGGGTCAAAGGTCAAGGTCACTGTTGACTTATTATTGAAATGGTTTAGCTGATAGCATAGAACATGCTGTTGCGTTGGAATGCTACACTTGCATAGCCTTTTAAAATATAAAATTTAAAACTTTATCATATTTTTTAGTAGTTTTCTTTATGATTTAGTTATGAACTATTTCTTTTTTCATATATTTTTTTCTCAATTTATTCAATTTACTATCTAAACTTTTCCTTTTTTTTTTGATTAACAAAAAAAAAAAAAAAAAAAAAAATTAAAGTTTTTTTTTATCAATAAAGAGATTGAAGTACATGTATTATATCACAAATTGAATAATTCTGAACTGTTAACAATTCTTTTAGAACTCTTCATTTAATTTCAAGTAAAACTGTTGTTTATAAACCCTACTTTAAAAACTGACTACCTTTCCCAATATAAGTAAAAATACTGTATTGTATTAGATTTCATGTTGTAAGGGATTGCACTAGCATATTGTACATATACATATAGACTTGCTCTAGTATCAAATTCCTGCATGCAAGTCTTGTTTATCGATAGACCTTGTTTTCAGTCAGTCCAACAATATACATGTAGTCAGCTAATAATACATTTATCTTGGTTATTTTACATGTATAATCTCAGCTCTAGCAAAAACTGTAAGAATTATTAGGAAATGAATATGTCACTCGAATGAAAAAAAAATTCTGGTATATTACAGCTTTAGACCATTTCACATTATCTCTGGTAATACTGAATTTGAAGCTCATGCAGTTCCAGGGACAAACATTAGATTACGCATGCACCAGTAACACTTTAATTCGATTGTTATAAGATGATCCTGCGCTAAACACCCTAGAACAATCAAATGACGTCACTGGCCCATGCACAATCTATTGTTTGTCCCCCGGAACTGAGCTTCAAATTTAGTACCACAGATAATATGAAAGGGTCTATACAGTAGCACACAGGGACAATTTTTTTTTGTACAAATACGAAAATCCACCTAGTACAAGTAATATTCATAGGTTTATGTGTTTTGACTTTTATTATTAAAATAGCTACAAAATCTCGTACCAAAGCCCCCTGGGAAGTATGTTTTACATCACTCCAGTAAGTTGTTGTATGACATTTGAATTTTTCTCTCAGTCAGTACAGTCTACATCTTTCTCTATAGTTACTTGTACAATTCGGTCAACTGAGACCTTTATTCATCTTAAATTGATATAAAGGAATGAAAAACATGTATGTTTCTGTTTCTTTTGAATGCAAATTTATTCTATTTCAAAATGTTAAATATATCCTTATGAAAATGATAGTAGATATTGCTCATAATACCCTTCCGAACACGGGAAAGATTTGAGAAATTCCATGATGTCACAATGCAGTGATTTTTTTCAGTAATTTGGGAATGGGGTCAGGGCCCGTGCAATTGGGAAAATTAAGGACGTTTGGGAATATTTTGGGAAGTACTTATATAAAGTTAAATGACAGTTTATACAATCAAAAGTTCAGAATTGAATGTTTAATCAGATAATTTTCTTTTAAATAAGATTTAATTTCTTATGCTTACAACAATATGACAAATAATTAGTAAATTTGCTACTTTTGAACCAGTAAATTTCACTAATTTCAGTTGTTATTCCATCTCTATGTGATTGGGAAATTTTAGAGCCACAATTGGGAAAAAAAGATACTATTTCTCATTGGGCATGTTGGGAATGGGGCCGAATAACTGCCCCAAAAAGGGGCAAAAAAAATCCTTGCAATGCAATTTCGATGTTTGACTGAGGTTTGAAGCTTGTTTGTCCAAGGTAAAAGCATTGTGACATCACGAAATTTTGCATTTTTTCCGGCAATCGGAAGGGTAATCAATGATAATTTGATTTTCATATAATATTTTTAGATTTGTAAAGAAAGTTCTCAAGTTTTATTCATTTTTTTTCATAATTCACTGTAAATATGTAAATATGTAATGGATATAATACCAAATTTTGTAATGCTATAGGAATTGTTCTTTGCTATGTAAAAGTAAAATGCATGGTAATAGAATTACTAAGTATCGATGACTAAACGTGATAATATGTCATTACATTGAATGTTGAAAACAATAAATTAATCCTTTAAATTAACACAAATAATTTGGAAATTTCTTTGCATATAAATATAGGGAAAAGGTCAAGCATGAGATTTTGCGGAACTCGCAAATCTTGCATAGAAAGTTATGTTGTCAATGAATAAATATGTTGAGTATTAACAAGCTTACTATTCTAAATGAATCTTGTGTTTGTCGTCAATATTATCACATCTAACCTGGAAACTAAAAGTAATAAATATTTGAAATTAAAGAAAGTATAAGAAAAAGTTCAATATTATATAACTGATATGCATATTGAATATACGTGACAAAATTTTAAAAATGTTATGATCGCTGAGCGATATAGTCCCCTACCGGCGGCATATATTTATGTCCTGCAACTCTGCCTATGAATTACTCTTCAATTAAACATATATGAGTTTAAATTAAACTTACTGTCTGTGCAGCTCAGTTCTGAGGTTTTATCTGCTTTATCGATTCGAAAATGAGGTCAAGCGTGACGAAAGTTGAACTTGCTCTGTAACTATCCAAGACTAAGCTGAGTATCAAATTTCACCCGAATATCTCTATTTGTTGCAGAAAGAAGTCTGGAAAACTGACAAAAACTGAATTTTCCAAGTCATAAAGGGGCATAACTCCTCGAAAAAAAGGTCAAGCGTGACATAAGTCGAACTTGCTCTGTAACTATCCAAGACCAAGCTGTGTATCAAATTTCATCTGAATATCTTCATCCGTTGCAGAAAAAAAATCCAGAAAACTGACAAAAACTTAATTTTCCAAGTTATAGAGGGGCATAACTCCTCGAAAAAAAGGTCAAGCGTGACATAAGTCGAACTTGCTCTGTAACTATCCAAGACCAAACTGTGTATCAAATTTCATCTGAATATCTCCATCCGTTGCAGAAAAAAGTCCGGAAAACTGACAAAAAACTGAATTTTCCAAGTCATAAAGGGGCATAACTCCTCGAAAATGAGGTCAAGCGTGACGAAAGTTGAACTTGCTCTGTAACTATCCAAGACTAAGCTGAGTATCAAATTTCACCTGAATATCTCTATTTGTTGCAGAAAGAAGTCTGGAAAACTGACAAAAACTGAATTTTCCAAGTCATAAAGGGGCATAACTCCTCGAAAAATGGGTCAAGCGTGACATAAGTCGAACTTGCTCTGTAACTATCCAAGACCAAACTGTGTATCAAATTTCATCTGAATATCTCCATCCGTTGCAGAAAAAAGTCCCGAAAACTGACAAAAAACTGAATTTTCCAAGTCATCAAGGGGCATAACTCCTTGAAAAATGGGTCAAGCGTGATGAAAGTCAAACTTGCTCTGTAACTACCCAAGACCAAGCTGTGTATCAAATTTCATCTGAATATCTCCATCCGTTGCAGAAAAAAGTCCGGAAAACTGACAAAAACTGAATTTTCCAAGTCATCAAGGGGCATAACTCCTCGAAAAATGGGTCAAGCGTGATGAAAGTCAAACTTGCTCTGTAACTATCCAAGACCAAGCTGTATATCAAATTTCATCCAAATATCTCCATCTGTTGCAGAAAAAAGTCCGGAAAACTGACAAAAACTGGATTTTCCAAGTCATCAAGGGGCATAACTCCTCGAAAAATGGGTCAAGCGTGACGAAAGTCAAACTTGCTCTCTAACTATCCAAGACCAAGCTGTGTATCAAATTTCATCTGAATATCTCTATCCGTTGCAGAAAAAAGTCCGGAAAACTGATATTCGGACAGACGGAGGGACAGACAGACGGACAGACAGACCGAGAGGAAACTAAGAGTCCCCTTCGGCGTTGCCGGTAGGGGACTAATTAATGCCTTATAAAAAGTTGATTCCATAAACTAACATTGATTACGGTATAAGGAAAAAGAAAGGAATTATTCATGAATACACAAACCATAAGGCTTAGATGACCTTAAACAATGTTACCTTTGTCTAATACAATATAGCTTGTAGAATATTTATTGTCAGTACATGTAATTATCATATACTACATTTATAAACCTATGGAACAAGGGGATGGTCGACTTACACATGTTACAATGCCTGCGACTTTTTTACATTCAATATTTTCAAATCTGCAGGAATACATGTACTTGTATTACAGATTTTATTTTTTATTTTTCAGGTAAATCAACATTCCTACCTGGTAGAAAAGCCAAAACTGCAAGTACTAACCTTGAACTCTGACCTTGTCAGTGACCTTGACATTAGGATGAAGACAATTTAAGAGTTTGCAGAGATGAAACAGTGTACTACACAGTACAGATAGTCAAGTGCAATATAGTATATAAGGTTATATGTTGTTTTAGAGACTTAGATCATGTTGTTAAGATTATTTCTAACATACATTTATTCGTTTTCTAAATTTATGTGCCCCTTGTATCAAAAATCGGTGAGGTGGGAAATAGTTTATGTCCCAATGGTTTGCTTATTTGTATTAACCTAGTTCTTTTTCTTAGGAATAAGTGATCTTTCAAGCAAATTCCTTGTTATGAGACCTCTCTTTTGGTACCAATAGTCCATTTTCAAGTTCTTGGATATGACCATTCATAACCTTTATTTTACACATCAGTCTACGGATATCAAATAACTTTGTAAACGTTTAAATTATTACATCATAATTTATAGTAGACTTTTCATTATGTTTCCATCGAATCAATTGTGACTTCATGTTATAAAACATCACCAAAGTACATGCCTATAGTCTGGCTCTGAGTTGAAACATCTCGGAAATAGTCTATTTGGTTTGACCTTAAATTGTTTACAGTCTAGGCAAAACTTATTTTAATACATCGGACATATGAGAACTTACATGTACATCAGTATAGCCAAGAATGTAAATCAGACTGGTCTTTAATTTGCTTGACAGGTCCGATAATCTGATGTGACTTTGACATTGCCAGTCTTTACGGAAACTTTATTCAACCACTGGCCCAAAGACAATTTTTACCAGATATTTGTTTAGTGTATTAGTTATAATTCTACTAGCTCGACAGGATTTCTGCTTTCCTTGTTCATCGGGCCAGTGGGTTTTCGTGAAGACTGCATTGCTTGAATTGAGCTTACCCAGATTGGGGCAAATAGAGTTTCATAAACAGACCTTATTTAAATCTTTTAATTGGAACCCGTTATGATTTTGATGCTTTCAAAAATGCAATGTATATTTGTGTTCAAGGTTTTTTATATGCGGAATAATTGGTTTAGAAATGAGTTATCTGTTATACTGTATAAAACTCAATGTATCTAGTCAAGTCTATGACAATGAATTTAAAAATTTTCAGTGTCAGGATATTCAATGATTTTTTGGTATCTTACGTTTGTGCTTATTAATGATATACTAGTATTTGAAAATCTAGTAAAAGAATTGCATATTACTTCATAAAATTCAATAGAAACTGTAGTAAAAGTCAGAGAAACGATGGTACAAATTTACATACATGTAATTTTTGTGGAATTTAATGACGCATCATAATGATTTCACATTAGATACAACTTCATACATGTACATAAGAAATAATTGTTTATAGGTCAGACAAAAATGAGAACTGAGGAATATTCAACCACTGAAATAATATGGACATTGATTTTATAAGGTAAATGATGGATAAAGAACAATGCGTAAAGTTTACCCTATACATCGCCTTTTGTGTTGCAGACAACATAAACTCATGTCAGCATTGTGTGTTCTTGACTCATACATGTACATGTATTTTTCTGAAGTTTTAGCTTTCTAAAAAGAATTTTTGTTTTCTACTGATTTACATGGAAAATAATTTGATGAACCCAAATAATTGTCTTCTTATAAGTACTCAGTACAGATATTTTAACTAACCAGTCAACAGATTTTGATGTGAATTGAAAAGTGCTCCTATCTAACATTCTATATTAGAATTTTTTTCAAGGCAGATACACGTATAAGCCTTATTCTGACAGTTCCATAAGATTGGAATTTGTCAAATTTTTTGTCATGTTCTTTTATATATTGTCATTTTTCTACTGAATATATACATGTACTTAACAAGATGCTAGGAATTTTTTTATTAGCAATTTTATGATTATACATGTATATACAGTCATGTACATGTACATATACATGCAAAGCACAAAATGGTTTGAAATCCACATCAGAAGGTAGATAGCAGATTGAACTCTACATTTATACATTCACATTTAATACATAAGCACTCTAGTATCAATGTTCCCATGACAAAATCCTTATTTATCTGAATTTTAGCTATCATTTTTAAGGCATAGAAATCTGTTGTTTTTTCTTGCTCATTTCACAAGTCTTTGTTTGAATGTTGCTCAGCTTTAGATATTCATGTTTACCTAGAAATAAATATAATTATAGTAACATGCAGACAGATCTTGATTTATTCATCAATTATGGAAATGCCATATTATTCATCTTACAAAGTTTCTAGCAATGGCTCTGATTGACTTTGAAGTTATCTCACCTCCACCTTGTCATACAGCATAAAATACCGTATAATCACAAATTTTCGTGAGATACTACTTTTGGCTTATATTCCCCGAGTGATTTGGAATGGCGAAAAATTCTTCTTGCAAAAAATTCTGTTTGATATTAAGTTAGAGCATAATTTGGTATATCATTTACATTTCATTCTAATCGTACATGCGCCATGCGCTTTATTTACTTTTCCCAATTTAACGCAAATAGAAGTGAATTGAGTGTACTCTTATCACAGACCCAACTAAAATTTCAATAATGAAAGGTACAAAACAGTAACAATATGTACGTATTTGCTTGTAATTTAGGAATCACAAAAAAATTGTACTCGCAAAAATAAAGACATCCTATTTTACTATAAAATCACGAAATTTGATACTCGCGAAAATTTCTGGTTATACGGTATTTACTATGGATTTCCACGGCATCCAGTGAAATCACGAAACAGTATAGCATTTGGGGACTGAAACTGATCTTTCTATTTACACATTTTTGATAAGAAGTTATCTGTTTGGAACATTTCAATGCCTATTTGATCATCAAATTCATTTGTTTGAAAAAGATAAATACAATCTAGCACTACTTTGAGTTTCGGATTGAAAAATATTAGTCGAGGGTGGGATTGATCAAGTCCCAACCGAGGTGTTAGCTGAGGTTAGAAAGTAAATCATCCTACCAAAAACGTATTTTTCTATCCGGAACTCAGATGTGGTGCTTGATTATTTTGCTCGCACATTGATCGAAACCTTCAAAGTCCTCTTGTTTACACATCAGAATGACTAAACGTCATGCTAAATGTATGTGCATGTAAAATAAGGTACGTCAGTTTGTCTGCGACATCATAAAGGAATAATAAACAGGCCGGATCACCTATCCAATGTGCGAGAAAAGCACTGTAAGGACCTAGAGTACAATGCCATCCTTTAAGTTTTGGTACATTTGCACTAGTGTGGTTAAGTTTAAAACTTGTGGATGCAGGACAATTGACTTGCAGAAAAGCCTCTGTAACCCTTTAACAGAATTCTCATAACACAAAGTACATCCTGTATGAACAGGAGTCAAATAATAGGACATATTATGGAATGATAAGGTTAGTCCGTCCGTCTGTATAACTTTATGAGATAGAGAAAGATAACATCTTCAGCCCTAGGACAAGAGAAAGATCAAAGTCTCTTGATTTTCAAGGTCAAGGTCATAGACTCTCCATTTACCAACACATTTTATGACAAAAAAATAACTGTTGGGAACTTTTCAATGGTTACAGCATACTGATGCAGATACATTGTACATGTAACAATGTGTTCAAATATTAAAAGGTCAAAGTTAAATGTTATAACCTATATGCCGCAAGTTTCTTCATCAAACACTTCTCGAATATTTCACAAACTACATGTAGATGAAGATGCAATTAAGGGAAGAACATGTCTCTTGATTTTGTGCTTTGAAATCCAACTGCACACGTCACACCAAAATAATGACAGACTCCATTGCTTGTGAAGATCATATATTATTTTAAATATTTTTAATGTGGCTGGAGTTACATGTTTAAAGCAAGCTTACTTAGTCTAATACATCAGCAAACATGACATTATTCATGGTTTTCTTATACGATATAACAATCACATCAATCAACATCATTTTAAAGACATTTATCATCAATATTTATAATCCAACCATGAAAAGTTACCATATAGCACTCAAGACTAGCTTAATTCATACCCTATTTCACTGAATGAATATAAAGTTACTCCAGCAAAATTTACAATATATTCTTATTTCACTAAATGAATACATGTCGTAGAAACAAAATTTAATAAAAAAAAAATAATAAAAACAAGTTGTGTCTGTGAATCCCTATGCTGGCTTGTGGGAAGCTATCTTTTTATAGGATGTAAGAATTTCTGAGTAAGATCTAGGTCAAGGTCAAAGCTAAGTACAACAGAAAAAGTCTTGTCACAAAAAAATGTACATATGAAAGCCCTATGATTTTCTGTTGAAAAGTTCTGAGCAAGGTTAATGTTGCAGACAGACAAACAGTACAAAAACATTTGCCACCAGACATGGGGTTATAAAATTAAAACTTTTAAAAAAGACCATATAATCATGATAACATTCCCGTCTATAGATTATTTCATATTGCATTTGGTAAGCAAATTCAGTTCTGGCACATAAATCACATTATTGCATTTGACCTTGACATTGTTTCTGACTTGTCAATTGTAAATCGTCAGCAAATAAGTGAGTGGCAGTTTTTATTTTCTTCTGCAAGCAAACAAGTACACTATAACATTGAGTGTAACATTAAATAAATGGTAATACAAAAGATCTTTGTAAACTTGAACACTCAAATACAGATATCATACACATGTACATGTACATGTATATATTTCATTGTTACATGATCAAGATGATACGATAAAAAAATCACTACATAATTCAGTCAATCAAATCAAAGAGAAACAATTTATTGGCCAGATTTTATTGGTTTTGTTGATAAGGGCCTTTTTTGCAAATTTATATCAATTTCTTTAATTCATATCTTGAATTCTTAATGAGTTTGGCTTTAGTTAAAGGAACTGCCATTGCTTACTGTAAATGGTTATTAGAATAGTAAAAAGATATTCAAAACGCAACACGAGTGTCATCTATACACACTTCTCTAAACTCCTCAAAAATGGGAAATACTCAAATAAAAACATGCTTTCATGCATAGAAATCACAAAATTCATAATCCTGGGAAAGTTCTAATTATTATCATAACACAATCAAGGTTGGAATTGGTAATTAAAACTGGTAAAGCCGGGCTTCCACTGTCGCAAATTCAGAGGCGATAGAGCTATGATTAGGTGATTTTATTTAATCGTAGCGCATTCTCCTCTCAATCATGGGCATTCTCGTCTCATCGTGTCACTATCGTGTCATGTTCTCCTGCATTCTCCTCTGTTCGCGACACACGACTTGAATACTTCAAACTGTTTAAAACATTCGCGTCTGAATTCTTATTCGCCTCACACTCGCGGCACATGAGCAGCGCATTTGCTTTGCATTCTCCTCCATTCGCAGCGCGTTCTCCTCACATTTGCATGCATTCTTGTTCCCAAGGTGGAGCAGAATGAGCCATGATAGAGCCCCGACAAGAAAAAATCTAATATGAATGTGATGCGAATGCACCAAGAATGTGACGCGAATGAAAAAAATCAACGCGTATCAGCCACGATCTTGACATGATATTGCCACAATAGTACTACATAAACACACGACAGTGACATTAATAATTATCTCAGAGTTGATGTAAAAGTGTGCGGATCAATATTTTGAAAACTTTGACAATGTCTTTCAAGAGAAAACAACCTGGGAAGAGGTCAAAGTCAATAAAGGTTATTGATGCTCCTGGATATGTCAAATGATTTTGATTTTGCTCATGTGACATTCTTGTCATGTTCGCAGCGCTATCGGATTAAAGTCCTGTCTCAATCTCCTGCATCGCAGCGCTATCGGGTTAAAGTCGTGTCTCAATCTCCTGCATTCGCCTCTCATTCGCCTCAGTGTCTTTTTATCGTGGCTCATATGTGTCACATTCTTCTCTATTCTTATCACTATCGCCTCACTATCGTAGCGGACGCGTAGTTTATTCTTGTTGCATTCGCGGCGCTATTGTGTGCCTATCATGCCAAGAAATACTTCATGAGAACAGACAAGAATGTGACACGATTGTTTATTCGCCTCTGATCGTAGCTCATTTTCCTCTACATTCGCGACAGTGGAAGCCCAGCTTAACAAATGGTATAAGGTAAGCACATGTACATTTATGTACATGTAAGTGACCCATGTGACAGCATATCAATAACCAATAGACTAAAAGATACTTTTAAAGGAAAAAAAAACTACATTTATATAAGGTCAAATTATGCATATACACGTATCTAATAATTTGAAAAAAATTTTATATCAGTATTCAAATAATAAAAGTAGAAAGCTAATTTATCACACGATTACAGCAAGTCTAAGTAAATAAGCCTAATGGTGTCCATACAACTCCTTCCTCAGACAATCAATAATCTTAAATCTACAAAAGTCTACAAAATTGATTCATAATTTGAAATCACACATCTATCAAAACATCACTTGGTGACAAACACATGTATGCAGGTATAGGGTCACACACAAATAAATTTCTAAATTTACATGTAAAATATCAGATTAAGATATGGCATATATCCTCAGTGTCATAAAAAAAAATTTTCGTTTGCCATGACAACAGCATGAAACATTATAAAACAAAATGACATACAGTAAAATATGTACATTTCAGTATCAAAGGAAAGTGTGGTTCTCAAGGTGTAGGTTCATTCAAATTTATTTTGAGTCAAACTGGTCAAAGTAAATGCCTGACATGGCAGAGGTACATTGCGATTCAATCAAGTGCATGAGACGAGTCAGTTACTGTCAATTAAATTTTAGGATAGACTATGAATTGCATGCAATGGTAATTAGAGTATAAGCACATTACATATAATTTTTTATAGCTTATATCGCCTAGTCAAAAATAAGCTCTCATGGTGACTAGGTGAAAATAAGCCCCACTCGTTCAGGTCCGTTTGCCATGATAATACATACAAGGTAATTTTTTTTGAGACCATTATACATATATTCATCTACAGCTTTTTTTCTGTTCAATGCTTTAAAAATGACTTTTTTAAGAGTGATTGGCAAATTTTTTATTTTTTTTTTATTTACATCAACTCTTATAATTGATAGAACATTCTAAAGCTTTCAAACAAAGATTTACATATTATTAACATACATACATGTATAATTATGTATCTGAGTATTGAAGTAAAATAATTTGCATTGAATTACAACCTGCATTCAAAATGCAAATAAACAAGTAAGAAATGGACAGACAAACAAACAGACACTATAGGAGATCCCATTATGTAAATGGCCTATATAATATAACCACTTCCCATAGTACTTTATACAGATCATACATTAGCTGATTTCCAGATCATTTTCATTTGTACTTCTGCATAAAACTTTTATGAAAGCCCTGAAACCTGTCCAGCATTTCCTTTAACTTTTCTACGCTGGGTAAGATAGTAGTCCTACAACAGAAATCATCCATTCAGTCCACTAAAACTTTTTTCCTGTAACTAATTAAGATGTTGAAAGATGGAGAGATTAAGCTTTAAAAGCAACATTTCCCATAGATCATTTCACAATCTTATTATTGAATTTAAAATTATTATTGAACTAAAAATTTCTGAGTCAACATTATTTTTGCACTGTTTTTCATTATGAAATCACTAATAAAGATGCAATTCCTTTGTGATGAAACAATGAGAAAGAGCATAAAAAGTTTATCTCAGATATTTTTTTATCATTTTGGCATCCATTATTAAGTTAAGCGAGTGGTCTATTATAAACAAGCAATATGATTGTACATGAGACTTTTAAATAATAGCACTAGGTTTGCCATTTATCAGAAAGCTATATACATGTAAATGTCCATCCTTAAACTTTACATGTAACACAAGTCATAGACTATACCTTACCTAAAATGATAAGTTCCAGGTTTCTGACCAAATCCTGATCCAGGTACGACACATATACCCGTGTTCTCCAACAGTTCATAACAATACATAGCATCCACAGCCATACCGCGTCTCTGAAAGTATATCAAATATACTTTTGAGTATTACACTAAATGTCATGGTGCTATTACATGAAGTTACCTAGTAATCTAGTGACCTTGTATGGGATGATACTAGTTCACTAGGTTTTATAATGGTAAGGCAAATCAAAAGACATACATGTATTTCAATAATTATCATAAAGCATTTGGACGTCACTGTCTGATTACGCTATAATGTCAACAAGACAGATGACATTGTGACATCAAGGTGGCCTGGTATAAAACTCGAGCACCCAGAATAAGAAATGAAACGTCTTGACGTGACCATTATGGACCAATTGCTATTTGGAATTTCCTAACAAGCATGTCAGAGGTTTGGTAAATTATATATGTTAAAAACATTCTAAATGTATTTTAGAATATAGCTTTATACAGAAAAGGACATACAATTTCAAATACATGAATGTCAGACATCACTACATCATTACAAACCCGAGCTTCAGCTACAGCCGAGTCTGTCAGATGTTTATAAGGGAAGGCATACATAGCACCTTGTACTTCATTACATGTATCATAGTGAGTATGTCAGACATCGCTACGTCACTACAAACCTTAGCTTCAGCTACAGCCGAGTCTGTCAGATGTATGAAAGGGAAGGCGTACATAGCACCTTGTACTTCGTTACATGTTATTCTGTCCATGGAGTTAAACGTAGACGACACCATCCCTGCCTTCTCCTTTAGCTGACCCAATACTGTGTCTTTTTCCTACAACAGGTCAACTGAGATTTGACAAAGCAGTCTCAGCAAAAACATGTACATGTTTAGATGACGTTTTATAAATCCTAACTTTGTGATCCAATTTATACTGTAAACAAAATGGTAAACGTGGTTATTTCACTAGGGGAAAATTTCGCGATTATAACATTAAGACGTTACGCGAAATTACCCCCACAGGAAAATTTCCACGTTTACAGTATCTAATCATGGCTATCCCAATTGGTACGTTGGGTTGTTATGAGATAGAGTAAGAGCAAAAGTCTTCATGAAAATGTTGAGTTCTAAGCTATACTGCAAGAAATCACACTTTGTACATGTATATACAATCAAACCTGTCTTATGTGACGTTGCAAGGGCCGACAGAAATTACGTCACTTAATACAGGTTCAAGCTAGTAATCTGACTTTGACCAACATAATTTACATAGTACATTGTAATGATGTATAAGAGCAAAACAATTAAATGAGTTACTGCTTATATTAATTCATGTATTTATTAATATTTACATTCCTACTGTGTTTCCCTTATATACATGTAAAGGTGTAACGTGACCGAGGTAGGGGTCGCCTACTGATATATAAAATTTAGGGTAGGAAAACAATATAAATTCAAATATCAAAGTACTTTCCTTCAGTTACTTGACTGACTAGACGATTCGACAAATGATTGACCAATGATTGAGCAAATGATTGGTACATGAAACAAATCAAATGTATAATTACAGAGGGGAGATTATTTACACGACAATGACGACACTCTGTCACCTGGCTCTTGCCTCTGACGATTGCCTCTGGTACTTGCCTCTGACTACTGTATAGCCTCTGACACAGTACCTCTGACACTCGCCTCTGACAATAGCCACAGGTTACTGTATAGCCTTTGGCACGCACCTTGCCTCTGGCACAATACCTTTACTACCCAATACTACCTGTACTACCTATTGCTACATGTATCAACCTTATTCAGGTAATATTTAGCGTATCTATTTATAGTAACTTACAGCTCGGTAGCTTGACAAAGAGTGTTTGTCTCGACAGACGCCACTTCCTTATATACTGGACGGATACACATAAGCACATACACCGATCCCGTCAATTTAAAGATAAAAAACATTACATTGCTCCCCTCTTAGCTTCATTCGTCCCGAATGAAGACAACAACAATACTAACCCAAAAAAAAAAAATCCAGTGAACACTAACAATAAGACAATTGTATTTACATATTTACACACTGCTTACCACTCTATGTAGTAACAAAGTCTGACATCCAGACAGGAGGACGTCGATGGCTTTTGCCAGTGTCCATCGGCACAGAATCTACAACAGTTTCTTGATCTGAGCGTTCTTGCTCCTTGTTACTGGTGTCAGATGATGGTATTGCGCCATCGTCACCATGCTCTGTGTCATCTGAGCTTTGTTTGGTGTTTTGGATCTAGCTCAACCTGCCAGTATCCTGAGAAGAGATCGAGAGTGGAGAACCAAGAGAACCCTTTCATGTGGTCTAGCGCCTCGTCAATTCTTGGGAGGGGATAGGCATCTTTCACTGTGCATGCATTCAGTCGCCTATAATCAACACAAAACCTGAACGTATTGTCTTTCTTTTTCGCCAGGACAACAGCTGAGGCCCAGGGACTAGTCGATGGCTCTATAATATTGTATTCAAGCATCTCGTCAATATTCATATCTATTTCACTGGTGAGATGTACGGGTACTCTACGGAGTGGTTGCTTAATGGGTCTTGACGTCCCGGTGTCAATCTTGTGTTTGACCAGTGTCGCTTTACCTAGTTCTTTATTACTCTTAGCAAACATGGCACGATGCTTGCAAAGGAAATTTCTTACTTGTGACTGTTCGTCTTGTGTCAGATTACGAGACGACTCACTTGCCAATTTCTCTAACTCATCATCTAAGATTTCATCTTGGCATTGGGACATCTGTACTTCTTCAGCACTTTCCAATTGCCCTATATCTGTATCTTTGTATACTACCTTAGATGTATCTTCGAGATTGAGAAGTCTCACCGGTATTATTCCCGTATCATCTGTTGCCACTAGTACTCTGGCAGTTAGTGGTCTAGAACTTGTCAGTGACTTCACAGACGACTCTATGATACCTACCAAAGGCAATGTCTCATTAGGTTGTTTGTCAATTTTCCCTTGAATTACCATCTCGCTCCTTGGTGGTATGCTTACCGTCTGACAAGATGTAATCCTGAAACAACCTACCCTACCTTCAAATGTCAAAGGTAATGTATGACTCATGTCTTTGGCAATGAATCTTGCATCACTGATATCGAGTAAATAGCCACACTCTTTAAGAGCATCTAACCCTAATATACCTTGTGCTAGAATACTAGATACTACTGCTTGTATCTTTACCTGTTTCTGGCCAAGTGTTATGGTAACTTCTGTGAAACCATCTATCGGCATTTCCTTTTCGTTTGCAGTAAATACCTTCATATCTGTGTCATGCAATACCAGGTTCAGTTGTTCGTAATGTTCCCTAGAAATGATTGTAACAGTTGAACCTGAATCAACTAGAAACTTACCAGGGACCCCATTAATAAGGACTTCTACATATATACCAGCACCACCTGAACAATTACCCAGAGATGCAGACGCGTGCTTGTTACTACCTACTCCTGGTGTTGGAGCCTTGGACTCGTCCTTGTGTTCATTTGGGCCTTTGATAGCCTTAGGACATTTCTTTTTCACATGCCCTTTCTCGTGACAATTGTAACACTCTAGGTCCTCTAGCTTCTTCCTGCGTCTCTGAAACTGTTGACCTTGATTACCTTTTGCCTGGGATGTTGCAGTCTTCAACTGCTGTATTTCCTTACCCATAGTTTCCACAGAACTTTGCAATTTCTCAATCAGACGTTTCATGTCGTCTGACTCGTTTGCTTCACTTGTAACCTGACGCTGATAGCCTTTACTTCCAGTTTTATCCTCTGCTCTGAGGAAAGCCTCTAGCTCTACTGCATGCCTTATTGCATCATTAAGATCCTTGGGACGAGCCTGTTTAATTCTAATTCGCATGTCAGAGTCTGGTAAGGCATCAAGAAACTGTTCCCTAGCAAGGGTTTCTCTTACCTCTGACGGTGCACTTGCGTAAGCTAAATTTGTAAGTCTACGTATGGCTTGACCAAGTTCCGGGATGGTCTCTGTCACACGCTTACGCCTTTCCCGCAGTTGAACTCTGTATAATTCTGTTTGATTAGGTGGAAGGAACCTATCTTCAAGAGCTTTGATCAACGATGTGTAGTCATCCTTCTTGGAGTCAGGGAGATCACCAAGTACAGCTTGAGCATGACCCCGTAATGATGCTGTGAGGTAAAGCCCCTTGTCATCATCAGTCCACCTGTTAATTTTACTTACCGACTGAAAATGTGATTTGTAATCAAGCCAGTTACCACTACCATCGTAAGTCGCAGGTTTTATCTCTCTCCTTCTGTCAAAGGCAGGAGATTGTACATGACTATTTACCTGACCTGGTGTCGGTACATTGTTTGTTACAGTAGGTGTCTGTACATTGTTTGTTACAGTAGGTGTCTGTACATTGCTTGTTGCCTGTCCAGTAGGTGTATTATTACCTACCTTACCTTGTTGTCTGTTCGTATTGCGCCTGTACGTGACACCACTAGATAACTGACTAACATTATCAGAATTTGCAAAACCAACTCTGCGCCTGGTACTTTGACTGTTGGTACCACGGACATCTGGGACAGAGGATCTGCGCATTGTAACAATACCAGAGTCTAATGAGACATGACCTGGACCGATACCTTGTAAGTGAGTATTAGGAGTCAAGTGGCGCGTACTATTTTCTTTAATACTACGTTCAATAAGTTGAATCTCAGCCTCTAACAATGTCATCTCACGTTGTAAATCGTCAGCAGACATACTACAACTAATACTACCGTAAATGAAAAAAAAATCAGCCCAGCGCTTGCCACCAATTTTATGTAACGTGACCGAGGTAGGGGTCACCTACTGATATATAAAACTTACGGTAGGAAAACAATATAAATTCAAATATCAAAGTACTTTCCTTCAGTTACTTGACTGACTAGACGATTCGACAAATGATTGACCAATGATTGAGCAAATGATTGGTACATGAAACAAATCAAATGTATAATTACAGAGGGGAGATTATTTACACGACAATGACGACACTCTGTCACCTGGCTCTTTCCTCTGACGATTGCCTCTGGTACTTGCCTCTGACTACTGTATAGCCTCTGACACAGTACCTCTGACACTTGCCTCTGACAATAGCCACAGGTTACTGTATAGCCTCTGGCACGCACCTTGCCTCTGGCACAATACCTTTACTACCCAATGCTACCTGTACTAATGTACCTATTGCTATCAACCTTATTCAGGTAATATTTAGCGTATCTATTTATAGTAACTTACAGCTCGGTAGCTTGACAAAGAGTGTTTGTCTCGACAGACGCCACTTCCTTATATACTGGACGGATACGCATAAGCACATACACCGATCCCGTCAATTTAAAGATAGGTTCCACTCCACCATTTCGTATAAAATTAGGGGTACTGAATATTAATGTAAAAGGCTATAGGGGCATGTACCCCTGAATAAGACAGCTTATATAAAGCAAGGGTGAAAAGTAATGAAATGGTTGAAAAGTGTTAGGTAATATGTTTGTAACAGGACACTGAAAATTTTTGAATCCTTAGTTTCGTATCCTATATAAACATTGCAACGTGCGATGGACCATGTGAATTTTGGCGGAATTTCCTCGCGTCAAAATTCATACAAGTTGGTTCGACAGTGGTTTCCGGCAAACGAGCCGTAAGGACCTCCTGATTTTTCCATATGATTTAGAGTAAAAATATATCTTTCAGACTGTTGATTGAAATATCTGAGAAAAATGTCGCAACTTAGTGAAATTTTGCACTAAACATTGGCCAATATGGTACTTTTTGCATGATTTTTCACCCCATTTTCATGTCATTTCAGCATAGGTAATGTAATTATTATATTAAATTTTACTCTTACATTGTCCATTAATTAAAAATTTAAATCTTTCTGAATCTTTTGATACCAAATACATAGTATGACGTCACATTAGATGGTCCATAATGAGGAATATAAGTGGTGGGGGGTCTGCGATAATGCGAAATGTCAAAATAATGGTGGAGGGCAACCATATTGACCATATTCCTACCTAGGTTCAAATTTCAAACTTGGTTGCCATGGTAACAACCCACCTCCCATAAAGGTCTTGACCCTGCTGAATCATAATATACCAATATTTGTTAGATTCATTCAAATTTGAAAATTTTTTGATTGTCATGAAAATTGATGCTGACTCTATTTTAGCACTATTTTTGGAGAAAAAAGCAGTACAAGCTATGCCCTCATGGTTTATTTGGCACACCATAGAGACAAAAGTATTAGGTTTACGACATACTGACAGGTATGAACACATTAAGAAAATGTCAAATTTATGTAAATAAGCTAACATTTGAAAAATAATGGTTACCATAGCAACCATATTGAACTGAAAACACAAAGGATGCATATAACCATTTCCAATACAGGCCTTATTGCGGAATTGAATAACGGGTTCCGAAGCGACAAAATTTTGTCGTTGCCATAGCAACCATCCTTCAAAAGTGAAATTTTGGCTTTCTTTCATCTTTTTCTGAAATTATGAATCAAAGTAAATACAAAAAGACACTATGGTGTCTCTACTTGAACATTAATATATACATGTCTGTCTAGGTAAGCCTTATCATGGTCACAAAGGGGTACTTGGAGGGGCGTGTCAAGCACCCTTCGGTACTGTGTTGCGACAAAAGTATAAGGCGTAGCGCTATAACTATGGTACCGTTAGATGCGAAAAAACTTAAATTTTCAAATAAACACAAATTTGTATCTTTGACGGGAAAAAAAATTCCCCTTATGGTTCCACTCCACCATTTCGTATAAAATTAGGGGTACTGAATATTAATGTAAAAGGCTATAGGGGCATGTACCCCTGAATAAGACAGCTTATATAAAGCAAGGGTGAAAAGTAATGAAATCGTTGAAAAGTGTTAGGTAATATGTTTGTAACAGGACACTTCGTGCTTTACATATTTTGTTTCCATTCCCTACTGCCAATACACACCGATAAAGCGCAAAAGCTGAAAAACAATCCTTAAATAAATCATATTGCACATACTGTATAACATGTATCAAACTAGATTATATTTCAATTAGAAAAATATGTACCACAGAAGTTTTGATTATGAAAGACACCGATTCAATGTAAAATAAATAAAGTAGTTTGAGCCCTGAGCAACACTAAAAGTTGTAATATACAGGTTTGGTATTCTGTATAAGACAGAAAAATTACGGTCATTGTTGCGTTAGGCAGGTTGTTGCTATATACAGTTTAATTTGACCGGAAAATCTCTCAGAAGGAATGACAAAGGTCATGTAAAGCAGGAGTCGCTAAAAAGAGGGTCACTTTAAGACAGGTTTGACTGTATTACCCATACATTAAATACATTGTATTACCTGTTTGAACAGTTGATATGAGGGTTCTCCAGCTTTGGGAGGGTTCACCACCACATCCATGGCAGCCTGAAACAACCACACAAACAAATTGAATACTGCTACAGTGAAACCTGTCTAAACCAATATTGACTCAGACAAAGAAAAAATATGGGTATAGACAGGTTATTGGATTACTCAGGTTTAACAAAATACATACATGTACCTGTCAACTTGGAAATCTTAAAAGGAGAGAGATCTCCCACCTTGGTACTTGAAAAAGAGGGAGATAGTGTGTGAACCAATTTTGCTACATTTTTTTAAAAATCGCAACATTTTGCACAAAACAAATTTTCAAATAATTTCATTGTGCTGATATTTCAATGAAAAAACATTTATAAACAATCATTTATGAAACATGTACATGTATCAATAATTTATTGCATTCTACACATCTTTTCTTACATTTTGTCATGCAATTTCTCATGAAATGCTCTGAATGTCGCTATCTAGAGTTATTCTTCTTTGGTAAATATGCCAAAAGAGGGAGAAAGAGGGTGATTGGGCCAAAAAGAGGGAGATTTTAGTCTCCCTCGAGGGAGAAATGCCAAGAAGGGAGATGAGGTCAAAAGAGGGAGTCTCCCTCCAAAAGAGGGAGAGTTGACAGGTATGAAAATAAAAGCTTTACATTCCTATGGAAATCATCATAAATCTGTGACCTCATGAAATTTAGAACATAAATTTTGCTTAAACCAAAATCTTTAACTAGGACAAAGTCCAAGGTCAAGGTCACCAGCTCAAATGTTACTGAAAGGTCTAGTGGTGGCAAACCTACATGTATAATATTATGTTTCTAATGCATACAGTTCCCTAGATTTGCTTCAATTAGAAACTTTAACCAAAATCTTTAACTAGGTTAAGTTCCAAGGTCACTGGGACAAATGTTATGGCATGTTAGCTGATTTTCCAGTAGATTCATAAAGCGACAGGCCCTAGACATCACAAAATTTGGCGATACACTGTATTTTCATTGTGACGTCACAATAGAAAGCATGACAACACATCAAGGTGCTTCATGACAGTGAGATCAGATGTGACGTTACCATGGAAAATTTTGCCAAATGATGAAGTGTATGGTGTCTGAACATATAAAATCAAGGTTTAAAACTGCCATAAATACATGTACTTTCTGGAAAATGGACTATTTGAGAGGTCTTGTTATGGGCAAACTACATGTATAATATTATGTTTCTGCTGCATATGTACATGTAGTTCCTTAGATTTTGCTTCAACTAGAAACTTTAACAAAATGTTGTCGACAGATGGAGAGACAGATGGATGGATGGACATCGTAATCCATAGACCAGAATTGCTTTGCATCTGGCCAATAATTACTTGGCAATAATTACTTGGCAATAATCAATTTACCTGACCGGCTACGGATGAACATAATTTTGCTGAGATAGATTTGATCTGCATGGCCTTGACATCTGGGTCAAGGTTAATCACCTCACAATAACCTCCTCGAAAACCACACCTATTAATGAATTTAAAATAAAATATTCTCAAAAAATCTCCAAATCTACATGTACATGTACAAGCTCTCCGTTGGTACATTGAAAAAAATTTTCATATATATTTTGTACATGTAAGGTAAAGAGCTTATTAACATTCAGGGCAAAGGTAGGGCTTAACTTTCATAAATGTTAGGGCACTGCGTTACATAGAGAATAAGTGTCTTAATTTGTGTTTTGTTTTTGGTATGCAACTCATAGTAAGTGCATCTATCATAAATGTAATGTGTGTTAGCTGTGTTAACTTGCTGTGTGTTGCATACCCATAACAAAACACAAATTATGACATTTGCACTACGGTTGTCCGTTTCATTCTTGTTTTCTGAAATTGTGTTTTGCTAAGTAAAATGGTGACGTTAAAATTCAGGTCACAGCAGACTCAGTTTGAAGGTTGGAACAGTCATAGCCGCATGTTTCTTTAGATCTTATGTATTGTGACGTCATGAGCGTTTACATGCAAAATTTAACATTTTCCTTTCAATAGTTTAATCTTGGTTGTGCATAAAATTATAAAGATTAATGCTTATTAAAAAATCAACCATTACTACATGTAAATACATATATTTTTTGCATGCTTTGACAAAATAGATTTCAATCCCCGTTCCCTTGCAGAAAAGAAACCCTAAAACTACATACTCTCCCATATAGCCTTTAGACGTAGACATGAAGGAAGCTAGCTCCATATCACTGTACTCTGGTCCCATCTCTGTAAGCACCTTCTTAAACGAGTGAAATGACGAACCCTTGGCATAGATGTTATGTTGATATACCTAAAATAAGACGAAAGATGAATTTGTGTATTGACATCCACATACTAAACACAATTTACAGTTACTATGCAAGTTTTATCATAATAAATACATGTACTTGTTCCCCTAAATAATAATAGAGCAAGTGACCATATTTCGCCATATTTTTCGTACATTTCGTAGGAAAGTTCAGTAGTTGTAGGCCAATTCAATAATTGCTTTGGCTGAAATTGAATTTAACTCCATTCTCGATTGAAATACTACAAAAAGAATTTATTTTGCACAGTTCATTGTTTCCTTATAAAACGTCAAAATATTTCGTTTACATGTTTTCGAGGGTGACCATATTTCGCCGTTTCTGTTGACAAGTATCCTAGTTGCACTAAAAACCGACAAAATTGTGATTTTCTATTTAGGAAATCTTTTGTCACCACTACTTCTAGGAAATGATGCCAAATAAAATGGTTTCTTATTTTGCTTTTTATAAAAATTTCGGATGTTTACGTCTAAATTTTGGTGTTTTCATAAAATTTTCCTCATTTTGTGATATTTTTTGGTCAAAATTTAGTGCAGGAGATGTAACAATACATCAAAACTTGAGGGCTCCGGTCATATTTGATAGGATATAGAAAAAAAAACTCGAAAAAATACTTCCGATATCCAATGAGAAGCAATTAAGCTATGAAACGGCGAAATACATGTATGGTCACCAGCAAAATATGGTCCCTCACTCTACATGTACTTGTTCATCCTAAATTTCTGCATCAAAGAAAATTAATTAACTTTGAATTCACTAAATAACACATACATGTAAGATGTACGTGTATCATACCTCATCAGCCATCAGGAAAAGTTTTTCTTTCTTTGCAAATTTGATGATGTCTACAATGTTTTCTCTAGATAATACCTGCCCTGGAAAAAAATAGATACAGTAATCAAATGAGTTAAAGAAGATCCTGATGATAATCTCAACAGCACTCACAATAGAGCACAAAATTAAGCATCGACGGACCCCCAGCAAGCCAGAGGTGCCCGGGAGGAGTAAGCATCCCCTGTTGGCTAGTCGCGCCCACCGTCGATGTTTAAGCACGAAACTGAAAACAATACAAAATCCATGCACTGTCTTACGTCTTGTCTATATAGAAAGTGCTATGGTGACAATGTCAGGGAAATATATTCAAAACACTTACTGTCACATATCAAACATGTAGTGCTCTCCCTAAATTGCTGGAATGCCAAAAGGCTGACATTGTAACTGTATATGAAGTTATAGTCAGTGGCTCATCTAACAATAATTTGAGGGGCTGTTTGGTTATGACATCATAACGTGTCTACCAACAGGTACGATACCTGGCATTCTGCAGCAATCCCTCCATAACGCAATGCTAATACTTATTTTTCCCAGACCTGATTTACATGTATACTATAAATCCTATCTGAAGGATTACCCGGGGTTGATTACCACTATAGGCCGTGAGATACAGCTTGCCCAGGCCTCGTCTAAAGCCCTTACAACTGATAAGAAGAATATCCTACCTGTAAGATTGCCCGGGTTGATTACCACTATAACCCGAGGGATACAGTGTGCCCGGGCCTCATCTAAAGCCCTTATAACTGCTAAGAATCATATTATACCTGTAGGATTGCCCAGGTTGATTACCACTAGAGCCCATGGGATACAGTGTGCATGGGCCTCTTCTATAGCCCTTGCTACTGATAACAAGGAATGCATGTACTCAAGAATCACTTTTATAGGGTGTGACATCCAAGTGTGACAGACAGACGGTCACATATCAAACATGTAGTGCTCTCCCTAAATTGCTGGAATGCCAAAAGGCTGACATTGTAACTGTATATGAAGTTATAGTCAGTGGCTCATCTAACAATAATTTGAGGGGCTGTTTGGTTATGACATCATAACGTGTCTACCAACAGGTACGATACCTGGCATTCTGCAGCAATCCCTCCATAACGCAATGCTAATACTTATTTTTCCCAGACCTGATTTACATGTATACTATAAATCCTATCTGAAGGATTACCCGGGGTTGATTACCACTATAGGCCGTGAGATACAGCTTGCCCAGGCCTCGTCTAAAGCCCTTACAACTGATAAGAAGAATATCCTACCTGTAAGATTGCCCGGGTTGATTACCACTATAACCTGAGGGATACAGTGTGCCCGGGCCTCATCTAAAGCCCTTATAACTGCTAAGAATCATATTATACCTGTAGGATTGCCCAGGTTGATTACCACTAGAGCCCATGGGATACAGTGTGCATGGGCCTCTTCTATAGCCCTTGCTACTGATAACAAGGAATGCATGTACTCAAGAATCACTTTTATAGGGTGTGACATCCAAGTGTGACAGACAGACGGACAGACAGACAGACAGAAGAACAACGGACAAAGTGATCCCTAAGTGTCACTATGCTTCGCAGGCGACACAAAAATCATATCCTACCTGTAGGATTGCCTGGGTTGATTACCACTAGAGCCCGTGGGATACAATGTGCCCGGGCCTCGTCTATAGCCCTCTGTAACTCAGGAATATCCAGCGACCATTTGTTGTCTTCATTCAGGTAATAATTGATCTGAAATTAATTGAAAACATTTATACATGTACGATTTATTCTACAGGGTTCTTTATCTCCAAGTTTAAAGTAGACGATTTCTGAAATATTTCATTTTATAGCCAGACTATGGACATCAATTCTTTGGGGACCTTTTTGAATATGATGTCTGATGTGAAAAATCAAGGTTTTGAACGGTCACTTCAGAGAAAATGAAAATGAACTATTGGAGTTGACAATTTTTCATCTGAATGATAAGACATGTAGTGATGTACATGTACTTACATGACAATTAATAATTGATCGTTGATAGATTATTGAAATATTGATTAAATATTCAAATAACTGAACTTTCATATATTCCTTCTTCCTGTGCAAGATTTACATGTGAAATCAGGGATATTTTTGCCATATACGTAATATATACTTACAGGATAAGCATTGTATTCAGCTATGGTGGCAGTATATAGAGGGTATTGAGGTATAGGTATCATGACACCGCCTCGTTTATTACCCGATTCACCAGTCATCATCAGCTTCATGATCGTCTGTAAAGATCAAAATCTTTCAACCCATTGTGATAGTAAAGCATTTGCATAGAATACTTACTAAAAGAGAATGAGTCTAGTTGAATTCAGCTGTTACACAGTCTTGACATGTTATTAATTAAACTAAATTTGATTTTTTATCTATAATGTTGGGTCAATTTGGTCTTTTCATTCCTTTTCCATTTGGAAAAGTATCTGACATAAAGTAATTGTGATGATTTCAAATTCTATGGAAACAAGCATTAAATTCCGGGAAAACATGCTTTAAATACAACGTTTCAATAGGAATTACATTGCGTCATAATGCTTTACCGTACCTCAGATACAATCCCAAGTGGAAATTAACTCTGAATCTTGAAAAGACAGGATATCTACTTGTGTAAACACAATTGTTTGTTAGTAAAGATACGTCATGAGAACTTCTGAATTTGACCACAGACATGACCTCTTACAGATGATTGTCAGATCTCTATGCAAGTAACACATAATGAAAGCTCAGTTTTAATCAGATTGCATTCACACCTAATGGCCCTGTCACTCCTTCACTTTTATGGTCAACACACAAGTGACGACCAAGTAAATTGCCAACACATATAAGAACGTTGAGGTCGCTGGTTGGTCGTTCTTTGGCTGCTGGCTGGTCATTGTGTGGTCGCTGGAGGACGTTGGTGTGCGCTGTGGTCGTCGGAAAACTTTGTGCATGCACAAAACTGCCGACGACTATCTAGCGTCCAATCGTTCGTTATGGAGTCGTTGAAAGGTCCTTTGGAGGTCGCTGGGCATGCGTTTCCATGCGCTTGAGAGGTCGTCGATAATTCAAACGACCGTCTAACGACAGAGGAGGGCATGTCTAACGCGTACACAGCAACACTCTAGCGATGGTCTAACGTCCTCAACGCATGTCCAAAGACAGCCTGACTATAGCCTAACATCCTTGGCGTGTGCTTAACGTCTTGGCAACGACCTTAATGACCTGTTCATATTACATATATTTTTTTCATAGCATCAACGAAATATTTTCAGAAAATTTAAGTTTTTCTGTAAACGTTGTAGATCGTTAGAAGGTCGCTAGCAGGTTGTTGGCAAGTCGTAAGACGAACGTTGCTAGGTTGTTGAGCACGCATTATAGAACGTTAACAGGTAAATTGTCAACTAGTCTTATGTGTTGGGAAGACGCTGAGGTCGTTGAGCAATTGCTACCCGCTCGCTACAAGGTCGCTACGCGTGCGTTGAGAACATTGCTTCATAACGGGTTTTCGGACCAAACCCCGACATTTGCCAGCGTGTTGAACATGTTGAAGGTTGTTACTGGTGCGTTGGCCAAAAAAGAGAAGGTGTGACAGAGGCATTAAATATGAGAATAAAAGACTGAATGACCTTTGGATGTTTAAATTTGCATGCACCAGCTTAATGTGTAGTAAGGCCCTAATAACGTATAAAATATACATGTACAAAATATGTGTACACATGACTTGTATTTTTATATTATAAATTTTAACTTTTTTGCCATTTACCTTAATTCCATCACTAGCACCAGTACAGAGGAATATATCATCAGGATCAGCTGGTTGTCCGTCCCTGTCAGATATATACTGTGATATATCCTCACGTATTACCCTCACTCCTGCACTATCACTGTATGCACCTATAAATAGATCACACGTTAATCTTCAAATAAAATCACGTCTGAATTTGTTCTTTGAGTATCCCTCAGGTCAGAATTGCTGGTAATTTTTTGCCTGCATACCCTATTATTTCTCTTCAGAATATTGTTCAGATTATTAAACTAATATGGTTTTGGGAAAAGGACTTTTATAGTTACATTTTATCACCTCGTAAAAGGGATTTTCTTACTTTTCACATAGGGTCCAATGTTAAAGTTCAAACTGCGCAAGTTCTCTGTATAATCATGAAATCACGAATTATATTTTGTTTATTTTATTGCTTAACACATGTTCATTGAATGTATGTAACTATGTGTACATATCATGAAGTGTGAAAACCCTATGTGGGTGAAAATTTTTAGCGTGATTCATATTCTAGCTGAGCTAGCACTAAAAATTACATGCTATAAATTCAAGACTATGCTAAATTATTTAGCTCTTATAGATAATATTGCTTAAATGGAACAAAAGTCACATGCACTAATTCATGGTTACCCTTATATTATGTCAATTTGCCCTATTTTACCTTATTAATACTAAAATTTGGTGGCACTAAAAGAAGTACATATACAGTAATTCATTTCAGGGTGTACTAAATGTCAGAAGGCAGGCAAGTTGACAAGAGCTTAACACCTTTTCTCACAAAATCCGCCCACTATCAAAATAACATGTCGCTTGACAATAAGAGATGTATTTATACAGATTTGAAGTCAAAATTGACGGTTTTCTGAAAGGAAATTCCAATTTCTATTAGAAAACAACAAAATTATTGACCTCATAGTTTGAAATTTATGACAGGCCACGATATACCACTCGTTTTTATTGTTTTTTGCCTGTCGCACAAACAGTATACAACTTTTAAACTATAGTAAACTGCCTTAAGTAGAGAGAAAAATACATCAAATGGATCAAAATGTAAGGAGAAATGTAAAATAATTGAAATTTGAAGGTTAAAATAGGGAAAATTAGTAGAGGTAAAATAATTTACAGCTTTTCATATTGTCGCTCGTTTTACGTAATTTACGTTGCCATGATTACTTGCCGGACAAAAAATAATAATAACTGTCAAAAGCTTTCATTATATCTCTTTGAATGTTTATTCAAAATAGTATTAAAACTAAAAGGGAACTCTTTTTGGTGTATGGTTACTTAACTTTTCAGTATAGATGGTTTATTTGTCAAAATGCGCGGTTCGTTTTAAGCATGTAATTTACGTTATCGCTTTTTCTCAAAATATAGGAGAAAGGATAAAGAAATGACGTGTTACGATCATTGCCGACACTCTATAGTCAAATTAAATACAGTCATCGTTCAGGTATTCGGTCTTTTCTTTAAGTTATGCTTAAATATGAGTACAAAAGTAATTTACGTTGTGTAATTTACGTTCCCTATGGAATTATAGAAGGGTCGTAGACGTTTATTTTACTGATTGTTTTGTTTTAAATCTTTGCTAGGGTTAATCTGAAACTGAAATCAAATGGAAACTTCACCATGTTTAGTGAATTTCCTCAATATCAATTCAACAGTAACGTAAATTACACTTTTTTTCCAACGACATGAATTATCTTTCAGTTTTCTTTAATTGTACCAAAGATCAGTAGATAAAGAAGCTTACATATGAATGGAATGTAATAAATATCTTTTTCATGACACACATTCATTGTTTACGATTCTAGCATACATTTTTGTAAAACGTCTTTGATAACGTAAATTACATCGTTGTCGTGTTCTTAGAATTAGTTATTCCAAGTCTTGTTTTCACATGATATGGGGGAAAGCGAGAAAGGAGATATACAGAATGTAAAGTAGGTCATAAAAATAGGATTTAATGCTATGTTTGGCCTAACAGACAAGTGATACTGCATAGGATATATTGTGTTAGCTATGCAATATGTAACACATATCATCATCTCAGTAAAAATAACTGAAACTTCATGAATTGAATCACAGAGTAATTTGCAACAGCCAAAACAACCAATAGATGTATTTGTATTGATAAATAATGTGTCTATAGATTTTTTCATGACGATTAAGTTCCAGATCACTCCTTTATGTAATTTACGTTATGTGTATTCTGACATGGTTGATGTTTATTTGGTCGTTTCTAGCTTTGTCCATCCCTTGTTTTCAATTCGCATTTCCTTCAAAATGTTCTGAAGTTGGAAGATAAATTGCATAGGAGATGTTGCATCCTTTATAAAGGTATTGCCGCAACAAACAAATATATTTTTTCATTATGAATTTGGAACAGATTGAATTAAGGACTTATATGTCCGTCATCATCATATGTATTTTACAATTATTAATGGTTTTATTTACGAAGGACTTTAAAAGGACAATCCTAAATAAAATAGGAGAGTTGTCTTTAGATAACAGTCAAATACAAAAGTTTATATTCAGAACCTGAGCCATCACGTAAATAACAAATATAAATGGAGCCCTTCATTAAAATCATTATAATAACGTTATTTGTTACCTCCGAGTCCTGAAATTTTGCACATTTCTTCTCAAAGGTTTGTCGCATTGAGTAAAGCACATTCTATTTAGCTGCTGCAACTTTCATTTTTTCAATTTTTCGAATTTGAAATAGGCGGATTTTGTGAGAAAAGGTGTTAACCATAAGATCCTTTCACTTTTGCAGCAGGAAAAGGGTATTCCCCATTGCTGAAAGTTAGCTGAAAAATTCCGATTAGTGATTGGCTCATAATGGCCACGATTAGACTTGATATATCTTATACTAGGTGCTTGGAGTGTTATACAAAGCTTCCCTGATACCAGGTCACTAAGTTTTATACCTGGCGAAGCAAAGCTGAGTTCAGTACAGTGAAAACCTAGCGACCTCATATCATCCTGTGCCAGGTCACTAGATGCCTATTGGTAACAAATTTACCACATCAATTACCAATATTCATGAAGACTTTGGACGTCATTGTCTGTTTACACTACGACCTCAAATTAAACATAAAGGACAACATTGTTACGTTATTGAAGCCTGGTATAAAAGTCTAGGCATCCAGAATAAAATAAACAAAGTCTTCACTTGACCAATATTAGCCAATGCTTTTCAGGATTTCATAGTTTATAACTAATATTACCCCACCTCTGACAAGCTGGGGAATCCAGAACAACAATTGGCTAATAACGGTCACGTGCAGACGTGGTATATCTTATACCAGGTGCCTAGACTTTTATACCAGGCCTTCAATGAAATCACAATGTTATCTTATCGCAGTGTAAACAACAACGACATCTAAATGCTTCATGAATATTATCAAATAGGTCATCAGTGCGGTAAATTTGTTACCAAGTCATCTAGTGACCTGGTACGTGATGATACCAGGTCTCTGTACTACATAGACTTACCAATACTATGTCCGCCACAGCTGTCTAGTATACGCTGAGCTCTGTCCTTGGCGTCAGACGGGTAGTTAGGGTCCTTCATTAACCTTACTGGGTCAGTGCACAGTGCCACAACCTATACAATACAAAATATCATGCCAAAAATGAACTTGGTGCATATCAAAATAAAACATGTAAAAGACATGCAAGGACATTTTACCAGGTTACTGGTAAAAGGGCAAAATGACATTCCTGTAATTCCCTGATCATTATAAATTTGACTACAGTCTAATGTCAATTTTCCTACCATAACAACATAGCATTATTTAATCACACTCATAATACATGTAATGCTTTATCTGATGCTATGATTTTTTTTTTTATTTTTGCTCCAATCACTTTGACTATGACCCTTTGACCTTCATCATTGGAAATCAATGATAAATATGAAAGTTCTTCCTTTTATCATGGTGATGCATGCAAATTGCAACAAAAATTCAAAGATTTGATAATTTTGGTAGCAACCTGCAGTTTACAAAATAATTTGGAGCCAGATATTAGATAAACAAACAGAAAGAATTAAATATAAAAGACTGAGTATCGGTACATGTGTGCATGTATAACATTTTACACAGGAATTAATTATTCAAAATTAAGAAATAAAATAGGGAGAGGGCTTTAAATTATGTTGCAATAAAAACTTGTTGCCAAATCCATTTTCTCTTTATTGAAATGAACAAAATATGTTTATTCGTACGAAATAAAATCAATTTGATTCAAAATCATTTTTTTAAATAGTGACCTGTCTGAGGAAAGTGAGAGGTTTCTGGCCTGTGGCATGGCAATCTCCGATATTAGCTCTGATTACATCACGAAACGGCTTCTGAACACCCTGTAAGAAAAATAGATCATTGATAAGAAGACATGTGACTGCTAAACAAAGGGAGAGAATAATGAACTTTTAAGCAACCTGTACATGTAACAACTAAGATTCCGGTAGGCTTTAGATAAAATGTTAGTCACAATTGTCAACATTCACTAACAATTGGTTAGTAAAACATTCTTTATCACATGATACATCCTTTATTCAATTATTATGATAACATGTTACATATCACTTTGGGAGCATGGTCATCAGATAAGCAAACCAAATCCTTTGTGACATAACAACAGAAATGGCACATTGGAGAAATATTTACAAGAAATGAAGTCAAAATTATAACATTTTGACGTTATTTTGATCAATTACGTCATATTTCATGTGATAAAAAGAATCTCAAATGATGTTTCTATTCCATTAGGGAACAACTAGTCTCTGACGTTATGTTTGCAGACGGTAAATGCTAATTTTACAGTCGTAAACTGTAGAGTTTTTTTTTGCCACGCCTTAATGTAGCGGAGCTAGAAAAACGGATGTTTGCATCATAAAATCAGCATTTAGTATTTACTGTCTGCAAACATAACTTCAGTATCTAGTTATTCCCATTCTAATGTAATCTATGTTTTCTGTGAATATAAGGCGAAATGTGACGTTAGCAACGTCAAAGCCTAGTTACTGTTCTCGATTTACAGTCGTAACTAAGGAGCAAACAACCAATGAAAATTGACGTTATACATGTAGCGACATTGCATTAGAATATGGTATTTATGAAACTTGTGTGATTTTAATCCCTCGCCAAGGCTCAGGGATATAAAATTCACACATCTCCTTTCATAAATACCATATGAAATAGAAAATCATTTGAGATACTATATATTCCTGGGATAAAGTCAAAACCATGCAGATCATCTCCATTATCTTATCTCAAAATAAAGAAAAAAGGATGAGCTGTACGTACGAATAGACATGTTGGAATTAAAGTTGGAGATATATAAACTGACTCTTCAATTAGTTTGGCGCATGAAAATAAAGTAAATCTTGTTTGTAGTTTTGAGGCATGGTTTTTGTGCAAAGACAAAATGTTGTCAACATGTATTTTGATGAAATAGGGTCCCTGGAGAAAAGGTTTATGAAAATGTAAACTGGTAAACATGTTAAAGAAGTAATGTGCACAACAGTGCACACTTTTCCTATTTCTCTTCTGTTTATACAATGTACATGTATCTAATTACTTTTAAAAGTATCAGAGTTGAAACAGAAGGGTTGATATCAAGATTAATAGAAAGAAGCACCACTGTGAGTTCCGTAAAGAAAAATAATATCAGTCATGGGTGGGATTTACCAACATGATACACAAGAGTAAGTCCCAAACGAAGCTTTAGCATTAGGACATTGATCCACCCCGTTGAAGACTGATATTTTTCTATCAGGAACTCAAATGCGCATGCACATGCTTGATTAAGTTTCTGGAGCATTGGCACCTTCCAATTCCTCTTTTGTCAACATGTTTGTGTATGCATCAGAATGACTAAACTTCATGCTGTATGTACATGCAAGCGAAATGAGGTAATTTACTACATTATGTCAGCTTTGATTTCACAAAGCAAAAATCATCAGTGCTAATGTACATGTAGATAAGATTCTCCATTTTGATGAAAGGGGGAATCAGTCATCCCATGTGCGAGAATATATACACAGCCAATTGTGCCTCATATGAAATTGATGTGAAATTTACATGAAATTTACATGAAAGTTCACATGAAATTTATGTGAAACGAGCACGAACATGAAATTTTCACATGAAATTCATGTGAAGATTTTTACATGGATGTTATGTGAATTAATTTTCCTGTGAAGGTCACTTAGAAAAATTCATGTGAAATTCATGTGAAGGAAATTTATGTGAAATTCATGTGAAATATTTCTCACATAAATCTTATGTGAAATTTATATGAATTTTACATGAACTTTCATGTGAAATTTACATGATGCTCATTTCATATGAATTTCATGTGAGGCACAATTGGCTGTGTAGAGAATAAGTGTCTTAACTTGTGTTTTGACTTTTGTTACGGGCATGCAACACAGTGTCAGCTAGCAAGATGTAAATTTTTGTAATGTGCATTAGCACATTTCATATGATAAATACACTTGCTGTGTGTTGCAAAGTCTGATTAACAAAACATAATGACATTTATTCTATATATATGCACCACAATTATCAGTTTAATACTTGTTTTCTGGTAAAAGGGGTAATCACGAATTCACTTTGCAAGCTAGATCAGCCGACATGGCATGTTTCTGTAGAGTTTAAAATGCATTGTTATGTCATGTTTTCATGCAACAAGTACCATTCCAATAGTTTTATCTCGGGGAATTTCAATTAATAGCAACAACCACGGGTTTTATAAATAAATAATTTTTTTCATCAATATTACTTTTCTTATATGAAAAAAGTATGCTGTTCAAATCTGTTTTATTGTATCTTTTATATGTAAAAAGTTATTTGACATTTAACATACCCACCCAGCAACCTAATCTAAATCGAAAATGCACAACTTTTATAGAAAAAACGTCACAACTCATTTTTTTTACAGGGATGCTGATTATGGACTATATTTTGTTCATTTATACCTATTTCAGGTATGCTGATTTCAAAAATGACAAGAGTTCTTTTCTATCATTGACCAAATAGCTGTAATTTAGACTTAAAGATGGTTACCCCCTATATTTGCATTGCGAAAATTTGCAAATTATGACTTGATTTGTCATAATACTTTGTTAAAAATACATTTATCACATGTATTTACCAATATAACTAAAAAGGAAATCATTTGAAGATAATAGGTAAGTTATATTTACAAATCAAAAGCTATCCACATGGTAAATCAAAGTTTTTATGACAGTCAGACAGATATACAGGAGAACCATTGATGTCATTAATAGTACCATGTATTTTAGTTTGATTGAAATAAGCTGTCAAACATGTAGATCTAGCTACCGAATGCATATAATCATACTTAATTTCTCAGCCCATCCAGTGAACATTAGAAAATAAAACCAAGAATTGTTCTTAATGTTTATACGACAATATTTTGTCATCTTGAACATGAACCTTATATACATTGTGAGAATTTTGAGAAAAAAGAAAGAAAATTCTACACAAATATATAATGTGGTTTTAATTTGAACAACTTTCACATGCTGAATATTGGTACATATATCCTACACGGAAATATTCCCTAATGTTTCAATATTATATCTAAGACATTGCTTGAACTGAGCTCTGGGCTCCTCTTCTCACACACAAAGATGTCATTGTGTTTAATGTAAAAAAATAACAGTGAGAGATAGATGCATTTACCTAATTATCCTAAACAGACAAAAAGAGATGTTTTAATTTGGTGTGATGAATGTATTTAGATCTATCATTAGCCTTCAGCCCTTTCCCTTTAAAAAACTTCAGATTAATCACTCCAAATATTTTAAGAATTATTATATCATGGTGCAAAACTTGCTAAATTTATCTGTAAATAAAACTCCTAGTAATCAATGTCCAACCCCCAACCCCCTCTCTCTACCATACCCCCATTTCCAAGGCTAACCCCACAGACCATTAATGCACGTAGTTAATCCAAGGAGGATAACTAATACCATGAACATATATATCATAGATCTAAGATAAAAATCCAGGAGATGTACAAAGTCTTTGATAAAGTGAGAAGTGGAAAAGTTAGCATTTATGTGGTAATATTATTACAGGACCAGGGTATCCCATTCCCTATCTAGGTCAGATTTATCTGTATTAAAATTAGTACTACAGGTATATAGTATATTAATATTGTTGCACAGAAATATTTTTACTTAGCTACATCCTGGAAATTGGGTAGTTTTAATGTAAGAAATGAAGTATACATGGTATTTATATCATAACTAATAAAAAATAAATAAACTCCAAGAATGTTGCAAAAGTTAATATTTGGAGCTTTAATTATCCATTCATATTTGATATAGAATGTGGATCCAGTCAGATGGGACTGGGGGAGGGGTCCAGTATATGGTTTTGAGAAAAAAAAATTTGATGGGAAAATCAGAATTTTTTTGCACATTTCTTGACTCCCCCTTCATCAGACCCCACTAAATCCACGCTTTTATATGTTATACATTTTCTTAACTTTATTCAGAAATAAATTACTTGAAGTAGAAGCTGTTTTCACTTGATTGTACATGCGTAAATGAAACGTATATTGTTGTAAAGAAAATAGAGTTTTAAGTTATCGTTCTTGATACTGACTCGTGATGGAAATCGGCGAAGTTTGATGTGAATACGGGCATATACCATGGAAAATCTTTATGAATGATTATTATGGATAAATATGCAATCATTTAATCCCTCTCAGTACCCGGTATACGATCGTTATCATGAATTTTGACAGCTCTGAATATTTCAATTCCTTCCCGCGATATGTAAATGACTTGGAATTCCCCTTATTTATTCATATACCAAAGGGTCAAAGTATCAAGCTTTGATGTCATAGGTTTTTCGGAACAAAAACTGCTAGATTTATCCATAACGGCCCGTAAAAGATACCGAGGTGAGTCGAGACGTTTTTGGCGGACATACTGAATCAATGTCAAGTTGCGCCCTCTAGCGAGCGTGGTTGTTGCTACAATTAATGTGTGTGCAAATTATGGAAATGGCAATGCAAGTTTCAACTCTCTTTCTTACAGATTTCAATTCTTGCTCAATTTCTCCAGCTCTGATTACTATTGGGCCCCTCACAGCATACTCCATGTTCTTAACATGGGGGTTCATATTTTCCACAGTTAGCACTTTCTGCTTGTTGTTAGCCGATGTATGGAGGGTCTTGATGCCAATGGCCCGTCCTCCAAGGACACGAGCCCATACTGCCACTGGCAAACGCTGGCATGTGGTATTGAGTCTATAGATGGCTTTAGAACCAACCATTTTACAAACTAATACAAACTCAGGAGCTAATCGTAAGGGACAGTAGTGACACCAACTACGTAAACAACATTTCTCAGATTGTTGCGAAACTCGGACTAAGAACTTACACTGCTATTTCGAAATACAAAACCTATAACGTAATGAAATCCGGCTTTTGGTCACAACGACAAATATTTTCCATTTTTAAGAATTGGAATGTTTACGATAGATCCCACACTCGCAGTATAGATATTTTTTTATTTATAAGCGAAAGAAATGTTTTCTACCGGCGGCCCAGTTTATCATTTCTTGTGTTAGAACTTTACAATGCAACAAAGGCGCTATTTTCTTATTCGGTTATTTTTTGTCTTGATCAGGCCATTTCTTGTTTTTATTCTGTTTTGCGTCCTTTTGATATTGAAAAACCTACCAGCCAGCCAGGAAGAAAAACAAGCATATAAGCATGTAAAAATTGCAATTTCATATTATGTGACTGTGTGAAATCTGACAGAAACTTGTTTCATTTGATCATTTTGACATACAGGTATTTTAGTCAACAAAAGAGCGATACACAATGAGTAATTGCGGTTCTTTTTTCATTTTTACATAAAATATAAAAAATATACAATTTTTCTTAAATTTTTGTAGAAAACACATTTAATTTGCTAAAGATCTCTTTATTTTAATTTTGTTTTGTCTTATTGACTTTGGGCTCAAAACCTACCAGCACGAGGACGCAAAACAGAAAATAACAAAGAAATGGCCTCATTGACAGAAAATAACCGAATAAGAAAATAGCATCATCGTTGCACTGTAACTATTTTTGTGTATAACAGAATATTCAGTGGTTAATGCATAAAATGACAAAATGTATCAGGGACGTATTTTTATATACGTCCCTGAATGTAACAGTATTTATAAATACATGCGCGAACATCATACTGGAACGATAAATAATATCCTGAGTGAAAGTCAAATAATAATATCCAGTGGCGGATCCAGCGCCCCCTTTACCGGGGGGTCAAGGGGCGAATTTTGCCGATTTATACTGAAAATGGGACAAAATACATTGTATAGGGCTTTTTTTTGGAAAATTTTGGGTCAGTGCCCGGGGGGGGGGGCGGACGCCCCCTCCGCATCCCCCTGAATTCGCCATTGAATATCTCCTGAATAATAGTTTCAAGAATAATAATATCCAAAGTGATAGTATAATAATAATATCCTGAATGATTGCTAGTGGAATAATGATTTCTCCCACTTGAGAATAATATAATCTTACACCACCATGAGGGAGGGATGGCGATTTCTCAACCCGAGTGTAAAAATTTTGCAAGACCATGACGAGGCTTGCCGAGTCATGGACAAGCAAAATTTTACACGAGGGTTGAGAAATAGCCATCCCTCCCTCATGGTGGTGTTTGATTGTTTTTCTCCCACGTTGTCAACTAGAATGTGTGTTAAAATCACCTGTTTGTTACCTTACTTCCATAACGTCGCTTTGGTAGCGATGACGTTAGAGGGTGAGATCGATGACGTCAGAGGGTGAGATCGATTTATCTCACCCCAGGAAAATTGGAAAGTTCTCAGTCTCAAGTGGGAGAATGAGAATTCTCCCACTTGAGACTGAGAACTCTCAAATTTCCCTGGGGTGAGATGAATCGATCTCACCCTCTGACGTCATCGATCTCACCCTCTGACGTCATCGATCTCACCCTCTGACGTCATCGCTACCAAAGCGACGTTATGGAAGCAAGGCAAACTGGTGATTATAACAGACACTCTAGATAGTCGATAACGTGGGAGAAAAACAATCAAACACCACCACGAGGGAGGGATGGCTAATTCTCAACCCTCGTGTAAAAATTTTGCTTGTCCATGACTCGGCAAGCCTCGTCATGGCATATGGCAAAATAGCGCTCAATTTCCTAATTTGCATAGCGGCCATATTGGATTCCGTAGGCTTCATATTCTTACTATAGGAGTCTATGGGGAGTAAATAATAAATTGAGAATACTCACGATTTCATGACACCAATCAAATTTGTCCACATATAGGAAGAAACTCTACAACAATCTGAATTTATAAATCCACATCTTTGATAAATTAACGAATTTTTACTTCTGTCACTTTTGAGGTGAAAATTCGAGGCGATACTGCCCATACCCCCAATGTTAAAAAAGTCCGAAACTTGTCACTAGCCGCACTTTAACTTTGTTTATCAGTAGGAAATCTTAGGAGCTGTGTATTTGTCCACATGGTTTCGGAGAGATCGCGATATCAAATTCCGGATTTTGTCAACATGAGAATCATAAAATGAAATTAAGTTCTGTCACTTTTGGGTTGAAAAATCGATATTTTGAGAAATAGGCCTGTCATATTGATGGATTCACTTTATCGGCTTTGACAGGATAAAGAAAATCTTGTGTTCATACGTAGAGTGGGTAAATTTTTTGGTAATAAATAAGCTTAAATAGATTAGAAACAGTTGTATTTTGCTATGGGCGCATTCTGTTCTTTGCATTTATTTGATCTGATGTATTTAAAATGTATTGCTTTTCCTGGCATGTCGGGTCATTCTTGTTTGAGATTTGGCGCGTTTCAAACATAGGTATATGACGTAATATAATCGTCACGTGAATACATTTGCATATATGAATAAATTGAGCGCTATTTTGCCATATGGACTTGCAAAATTTATACACTCGGGTTGAGAAATCGCCATCCCTCCCTCGTGGTGGTGTTAGATTATATTACTCTCAAATTTCCCTGGGGTGAGATTATAACTATCAACCATATGCTGTCATGTGGGATGAGAAAAGCCCATCCGAGGGGTCTGGTTTCTGGTCAGGGAACGAGGCTTGCCGAGTTCCCTGACCAGAAACCAGACCCGAAGGGTGGGCTTTTCTCATCCCACATAACAAACATATGGTTGATCGTTTTTCTCCCATTTCTAGGGGCATTTCTTGAAATTCCATAAAATCATGAAATCTTCAACTTTATCGAATTCGAAAAATAAAGGAATATTCGTTTTCAGCGCCCTAAAAAATGGTTTATTCTAAAAGAATAAACCGTAGTCCTTAGCCTTAATCGGTTTGATAAGAATTAGAATGTAAAAAAAAGAGTTTTAGAACGACGTTTTTGTTGAGAGGTCGCCGCTTTAGGTGCAAAAATCATGACGTCACAATGGATAACAACGACGTCACAATATGGATACGGCCTATACGGCCGACGTCAAAAGTCACGCGATGTACATGTGGGATACAGTGACCCTACACACGCGTCGCTATGGGCAAACTCTATCCCACATGGGGGCAAATGGAAGAATAATAGGGCAAGAAAGCGGAAGTACGAGATTTTCCGAGATTTCACGTGACTTGACTGGCCGGAGATAAACTAAAGCACGTGTTACATTGACGCCATTGTTGACAGTTGTTAGAGGTCAATTTCTATGTGTAATTTATTGAATTATGGCATTTTCTGTTTTATACTGGGTAAACTTTTGTTCTGGAACGAAAAAATTGAGTCAAAAATCGGAATCGGCGGTAAAATCAGACCATGTTCTGAAGTTCATCTACGACCCTGAGCTGAGTCATGTGGAGGGAAGGGTACAGGCCAGCATGAGGGACAGGAGCTATCATGTTACCGTAAGTATACCACGAGGTTGACATACACATATGATTATTAAAGCTTACAAATATCGAACAATACAATTCACTCCATTCACTAGTGCTGGACACATGTGTTATGCGGCATTTCCATGTATTGTACCAGTACTTAGAAAAGTCAAAGGGGGGGGGGGGGGTAAAGAAAGTATATTTTGGATTGGAATAGTTTCTTTATAGATCAACATAGCCAGAGTATAATTTCACATAGTGATTATTTATTTATATTTATATTTCCAGCTGACACTGGGAGAGAATGACACAGTAGTAGACAGCAAGTGTGACTGTGTCAATGGACAAGACAAGTGTCATCATAAGGCATCCCTCTTATTATATGGGTATTAATTTATATTTAATGTAATTTTTATTCATCGATTAAAAGTTTAAAATTTTAGAATTACTTATCTTTTTTAATTCATTATCATATTGTTATTTTACATTTTACACTACATAAGTTCAGATTATCATTTAGTCTGGGCTATACCTTCTATAATATACTTTGATAAAAATGTTATCATTGACAATGGCTCGAGAATAAACAGCAAGTACATGTGATATTATCTGTTAAAAAATGGAAGCATGTACAGTATTTCATACTGTGTTAAACTAAATTGTCAATATACAATCATCATATGTATACTTATTTACTCAGATTGTATGCAATATGTTTCTCTATATATAGGTACAAGAATGTCAGTAAGACGGATATAAGGGCATCATGGATTCAACATCCAAAGAGCAGACCCCCTAAAAAGACAATGACAATGGAGGAATTGTTTCCACCACCACCAAAATTAGCAACATACAGGTAAGAATATGCCAAACGTAAAACATCAACTGATGTGAATTTTTATGAATTCTGATTGTGTAAATGGTAAATTTTTCATTTTGACTGCACGTTATCTGGTAGGGCTACAGCAAGACCTGTTGATGCAACAGATGTCGCCTTCCTTTGTGAAAAATTGAGGGACATTGGTAGATTTTCAGGTTATAATGATGCAAAATTTAATTGTTCATATTTTTTACATATTCGTTCAATCTTAGTACCCATTGTGCATTCTAAATCTTGACATACCGTTATTACTTTCTATTGAACAAATGTTTTTATTGTTATATTTAAAATGTTTAATGTTATGTTTTGGTTTACTAATACATTGTAATGTAACTGAATTAAATAACCCAATTTGATAAAAATCTGTTTTCTTATTTATTTCTAAGATTTATCTTGATATAAAGCACTGTACCAGGCTAATTTAATGTTATCATAGAATAACTTTATTTCATCTCAAATTCATAATAACTGTTTTTGGCTTTTCAACATTTTTTCATTTATACTTATAATTTGAAACCATACAAGTGTAGTAAATATGTTATTAAAGAAAGGTATTTTCTTTTTTATATTTATCAGCCATGCACTGGATAGTTTCTGAGGAGCCCCCTGTCCCGAAGCTGGACGTCCCCTGTGTGGAGGACTTGCTCCTGACTCAGGAGTATACCAGTACCACGGATAAGCTACAGTGGCTTAAGATTAAACTTGCCATCACAAAGGAGCAGATACAGCAGGTTTTTAATTTTATTTCTTATTTAATACAATCTTCAAACGAGTTTATGTATTTTGAAAGAATTCGATGAAGTGATAATTCTCAACAAATGAAGTTATTTTATAATTAGATGTAACTTAAGACCAGTCATATGGTTATGTGTTGCTTATATTAGAGGGCTTTCAATCATATACCCAATCCAGTTTAATGCTTTATATAAACTATGTTTAAATTAAACTCATAGGTAGCACAACTAACTGCTGGACAGAGAAACAATCACCTGTGGGCCATGGTAAGGAAGAACCGTCTAACAGCTTCCAATTTTGGCCCAGTTCTTGCAGCCATCAGAAGAAACAGGTTAGTGCCTAGGATGCCAAAATGATTTACAGTTTTCATCCAAAAGATTTCTGACAAGAAGGCTTGCTATCATTACTGTCAAAATACAGAAAGTGTGGACAATAATGGTTAGTCAGATGCAATGCTAGTATAAGCCTGAAGTCCTGATCAAATCCTCCAAGCATGTCAATTTTAATTATTCTATCAATTATCAATTGTAAATAGGAATTATGAAATGAAGTTATCAGCCGCCATAAGGAATTTATCAACTGTGGTCGTGCACACATAGTGTACTCACTCAGTAACTTTTCTTTGAAATAAATGTATGGAAGCCAACAAATGCCAACAGAAGTGTAAATGTTTGGTGAATGCTTTAAGCAGAACCTGACTGAATGTTAATATTTTGTATACAGGTTTCCGCCATCACTTTTTAAACAAATTTTGTCATCCTATGACTTGTCAACCAAGGATGCCATCTTGTGGGGGATTACCAACGAGTCAGTTGCCAGAGAACAGTATTGCTCATTTGGGGATGCTGTTGTTACAGAGACAGGTACATGTAAACATATCTTCTTATAAGATCAATCATCTGTCAATTCCACAGAAATCAAAGTAAACTTGCATGCATACATTTCTGCAGGCACTTGTTATTTCAATCTCAAAACTTTTTAGGTGTGTGGCTTCATGAAAGTGGGGTACTAGGAGCGAGTCCAGATGGTATTATCCACCGTGCTGCTACCTACAATTACAGCCACCAGGACCCTGAAGTTGCCGAGCTGCTAGAGGCTATTGGTTTGCGACCAGAGATAATGGAAGTCAAGTGCCCATTCAGTGCCCGTAACTTGACCATTGAGGCAGCTATTACGTCCTTCAAAGGTTTTTGCTTAGGTAATCTCATAATTTTAAAATCTTTTAAAAACCAGTATGATATGTATAGAAACAACTGCTCCTATTCAAAAAGTTTAGTATGGAAGCCTACAAGTACCAACATAAGTGTAAATTTAAAGTTGTAATTACAATTTAGAATGTTGTAATTATGACTTTACGAACTAGAAATTACATGTACTTAGTTATCCTGTATGTAGTCACTTCGACTTATCTATGTTGTAATTTCGACTAAGAATGTTGTAATTTCAACTTAGTATGTTGTGATTACAACTTTTAAAACTATACTAAGTCATAATAATGGCGAACTTATTTGTAATTTCGAGATAACTAAATTGAGATTACAAAATACATGTAAGTCGAAGTAAGTCGTAATTACGAGAAAGTTAAGTCATAATTATAAGATAGTTATGTCTTTAAATTTACATTATAAAAAGTTATTATTACGACTTAAAAATTACACCAAGTTTGGCAGCTGGCATTTGTTGGCTTCTGTAGTTTAGCTTACAACTTCCTTGTTAAAGGAAATAATATTCATAGATGTCATTGATGGTCAAAAGATTTAAATTTCTTCTGATGAGAAGTCAGAGTAGTTACAACATAGACATAATGTCTTGTATAGAAACCAAATGTTTCATGTGGGTTCAAGTCCAAGCCTGGTTATCCCTTTTTATTCTGTCTGTTAAATTTAGATCTTGAGTTCTTTTTGTTCTCAGATACTTAGTGTTAGCATGTTAAACAGTTGTAGATTCATGTATATTTTAATTGTTGTTATTTATCTTGCTAGAAATTCAAACACACAATGGAAAGGCCAGTTACAGACTGAAGCAGGATCCTCATTATTATGACCAGGTTCAGGGACAACTACATATCTTGAACAAGTCTGCCTGTGACTTTGTAGTATGGACGACAAAGGACATTGCCATTGTGAGAATTCTACAAGATGCAATGTGGACACCGAATATGGAAAAGCTTGATGACTTTTATTTTTCAAAACTTCTTCCAATCATCCAGCAATAAATAAGCAGTAAAATTCATTAAATGTTACAATACTAATAAATATTTAACATTATACAATTTTGAACTTTTTTTGAGGTGGATATGGTGTGATATTTTCTTAATTTGAAAATATTGATTGAAGCGATAGCCGAGGTCATTATTTTCAAATTAAGAAAATATCACACCATATTCATCAAGTGAAAAGTCCACAATTGTTTTATCATATAGTACATTTACTCAGTATTTATAAAGCTACCTTTTCAAAAATGGCTGGAACTGACTTTTCTTTTAAGAAATATTTCAAAGACAAATTAAACATAATCTGTCACTGAATTATACTAAACGTAACATATTAATCATTCGATGAGTCAAATTAAGATGATTTCAGAGTCAAAATCCATTGTAATTCTTAGATCGGTTCAAAATTCAAGGATTTCATTGCTCAGCTTCGGTGTTCTTGCTGCTGTTTACGAAATTATGTTAATGGCATCACAGATATAAATTTCGCGTATTTTCGATATTTCATGGTAAACCGGAAGCAAGAGTCTTCGGGGAAGTATTATTTAATGAATTTGCCACTCACAGGTCAATATGATCAGTTCTCAGCCAAAGAGAGTGGGAATAGAAATAGACTATACATGTACATGTATAATAAATATCTATAAATGCAATAAATAAGCATTAAATGTTACAATATTTCATATTTGACAAAATATAATACACTCATTAACACTGATACTGCTGTGTTATTATATATATGTGGTGTCTGATTGATTGGTATATTACTGTTGGTTCTGTGCAAAGTTTTCAGCAATTTCAGCGATCATCGGGTCTTGGAAGTTTACTAGCATTGAGCATACTTGGAAAATCTTTGTGCTGATATGTCGAAACTGTTGAGGAATGTGGGATAGAATTTCAAAATTTTTTATCCTCTCGTTCACTCTTTCAATATGAATTCGTGATCTAGCAATCTTTCTGCACATCTGTACCTCTGCTGGTGTGTATTGACCTTTGTCCTTTAAGAAGGGTGGAATATTTAGATGAACACCTGATGGAAGCAATGAATGGATAGTAAATCCCTTGTCAGCCAGTATCATATCTCCTGGTGACAGCTGAGCAAGCATATTGCTGTGATCAACAATTGCAACATCTGATGTACTACCAGGGTACAATTTGCTAACATAAACAACTGCTCCATTAGGGGCAACTCCAGTAACTGACTTCACCGTATGGCGGTTCTTGTAAGAGCTATACGTGTGTGACTGTGCATTCATGTCCTGCCCTGGCACATCTTGTGTTACTTCTGTGGCATCAATGACTAGGCGACAACAGCTGAAGTCTCCAAAGCTGGCTGGCATTGATGACTTGCACTTGAGCAAAGAGGGCATCTTGTTATCAATCACCCCTTCAAAGAAAACTTCATGTAATGCAAATATATGAGTTGTAACAATGTTATGAATTGTAGCTTTGCTGGTACAAAAGCGCTCAGCAAGATCAAGAATAGGGCTGTTCAATTTAAGTTTCATAAGAGTCATAAGAAGTTGATCTCTTCTTGAAATGGCACCAGGTGTCCAACCATCAACATAATTCAAAGGGAATCTTTGTAATGTGGCATCAATTATGTTGAACATGTCTGCCTTGAGTGTTGTGTACATCAGCATCTACAAGAAAGTAAAAAATAATTAGATTGAAAAGAGGTACGTGTACATGTATTAACTAAGATTAAATTATGCAACTAAAATAAATGCATATCTGACAAACTAAGAGGGGGGACTCCTTAGGATGTTACATTATTTCCCCAGACATGTAAATAAATATATGTGTGAAATGGGAGGAATTAAATAAAGCTCAGAAATGCCTGGTTAAAGTTATTCATTATTGTATTTTTTCTAATATCCTGATCCAGAATAAGAATTTAATGTGTTTAAATTTCACCTTCTTTTCACAGTCGATAATTTGGTCAATAGTAAATGGGTGTTTCTTTGTTTTGAGTTCCTCAATTTCCTGCTCCAAACTTTTTATATGTTGTTCCAATTTCTGTAACAGTTATAAAATGAAATTAGAAAATGTGATTACATAATAATTACAGACAAGCAGTTATATTAAGACATGGATGCCAGGTTTGAGATTAAAATACATGTTGTACATTGTACTATATTGCAAATATTAACAACATAAAAAGTCCATAACTGACTAGCCCAGTGTACATGTATATATATATGCTTACATGAGAGTTTCTCTGAAATTGCCCTGTCAATATCTTGCAACATATCATATTCAACATTTAATTATCTAATGGATCTAGGCAGATATTATTATATTGGTGAGATTCTTATAGGAAATAGCTAGATAAAATTACAATGTACCCTTATCTCATATTTATTAACCCTTCTTTTATACAGAAATGATACAGTACATGTATAATACAGTACTATTCTACTTTGTTCTTTTTTGTAAAATTAATTCACCATTATCTCTTGAACAAGGGATTCACATGATCTGTAGTAACTGTGATCCAAGGCTTCTGTCATGGTCACAGCAGGAACTGGCCCATCTCCCTCTGCCACCTCAGTTTCACGGACAGCTTCTTCAGACTCTTGTACATCATAACTGTTATCTAACTGTTTTGTCTTCCTGTAATTTTAATGTTGTTTCCAGGTTATTCACTTAAATGAATTTACTTTTTCTACTGCTTTTTTTATACGGTATGTATAATTTGTCATGGTCATACATATAATCAATTAATTAATACAGCAAGTAACAAACCTAGATATGGAATTGGGGTCCACAAAGTCGAAGGCCTTCCCCTGATTCCATGGGAATATTGTGGGTCCATTGACTTTCAGCCCATCCTTAAAATGACAACTGCATATTCTGTCACTGTCTGTCACAGTCCGATCTTTCCTTCTAAAAAGGATGAATTTATAAATTCATAAACCAAATTCAATGAAAGTGTTACATGTACTCTATAGGTATCATATGTACCCAAAATATATACAAAGTTGGAGGACTCTGACTCAAAGCATTATCAATTATTATAAATATCAGGCTAGATAGAGGGTAACATGTTGAAATACATGAATGCAAGTGATGGACAGACTGTGAAATAGAAATGATATAAATCTGTTCCACAAACAGTTTGGTATGAAAAATGACGGTTAATTGTTTTGAAAGGTTACATATATGTGTGCATGTCACAGGTACATGTATGTTGGGGAGGGGGCTGAAGCCTGAGATTATCAAGGTTTTTATTTTTGGTCCAGGAAGGGGGGAGGGACCTTTTATGTAGGTAACATTCTTCGATAAAATAAGAATACGAGACCTTAATTTTGAATACAGTCAAGCTGCTGTCTAGTTGCCCACACCCTACAAATCAAATGATGGCATCCACACCCCCTCCCCTACCCCATGGGGACTCATTTTTTCTGATTAAGTTTGCAGTGAACAGCTTCACTGTTTCATGTATTTTAAATCATTAAATTTCCCGTTCTTATACCATGTATACGTATATATATACTTACTTTCATGTGTAAATCTATTTTTGGCAGCTACATGTGATTGAAGGTCATGCTTATACCTGTTATTTTATCGATTTGGACCTACCTGCATAACTTTTCCCACTGTTTTAATGTTTTCTTTGGAAAACGAAAGAACGAGCACGTTTCCCGCAAGCTCTGGTGGTTGCAGTTTGCAACAAAACAGAGCATTATTAAAGTTCAAGGTGAAGTAAAAGCGAAAGTGAAACCACGTGTTGGTTTGTTTATCTCCAGCGCCGATTCCGGAAGTGACGCCATTACGAGACTTTCCTGGCCTTATGAGTTCCGGATAGAAAAATATCAGTCGAGGATGGGATTGATCAAGTTCCAACCGAGGCGTTAGCCGATGTTGGGACGTTGATCATCCCACCTGAGACTGATATTTTTCTATCCGGAACTCAAATGTGGTGCTTGATTATTTTTCTCGCACATTGAAACCTCCAAAGTCCCCTTGTTTACGCATCAGAATGACTGAACGTCATGCTAAATATATGTGCACGTGAAATAACGTACGTCAATTTGTCTGTGACGTCATAAAGGAATAATCAAAAGTGCCGGATCAGGGGTGCCGGATCGAATTCTCTAGCACCGATGAAAAAGGGAATCAGCCTATCCGGTGTGCGAGAAACAGTGATCCTACATGACGCGTCGCTATGGGCAAACTCTATCCCACATGGGGGCAAATGGGAGAAATCGCCATCCCTCCCTCATGGTGGTGTAAGATTAATATAATCCAGAGTTCTCAGTCTCAAGTGGGAGAATATATTAATCTTTAAAAGTGATAGTGGAATATTAATATTCTTTGTGACATTGAAAGGATCATATTCTCTGTGATAATTGAACAATTATCATAATACCCGAGTGATAGATAAAAATATATTATCAGTGATGGTGAAATGATAATATCCTGAGTGATAGTGGAACAATGATCTCCTGAATGATAGTGGGATAATAATATCAGGAGTAGCAGTTTAATGATAATATACGGAGTGAATGTGGACCGATAATAATTATACCCTGAGTGATAGATTAGTGGACTAAATATATCTTTAATGATTGTGGAATAGAAATATCTTGAATGATTATGGAAAAAATATCCCGAGTGATAGTGGAATGATCATGTCCAGGGCGAAAGAGGAATAAAAGTGGCATTTTGCATAGTGGAATAATGATGTCCTGAATGATAGTGGAATGGTATAATATCATGAGTGATAGTGAAATAATGATATCCTACGTGGTAATGTAATAATATCCTGAATGATAGTGGAATAATAATATCCTGAGTGAAAGTAGAATATAAATATCCTGAATGATAGTGGAATGATATAATATCATGAGTGATAGTGGAATAACGATATCCTAAGTGATAATGTAATGATATCCTGAGTGAAAGTGGACTAATAATGTCCTGAGTGATAGTGGAATTATAATGTCCCGATTAAAAGTGGCATAATTATAATATCTTGAATGATAGCTGAATGATAATACACATGTATCTTGAGTGATAGTGGAATGATAATGTCCTGAGTGATAGTGGTATGATAATACCTGAGTGATAGTGGAATGATAATGTCCTGAGTGATAGTAAAAATGATAATATCCTGAGTGATAGTGGAATGATGATATCCTGAGTGGTAGTGGATTAATAATATCCTAATTTATAGTGGAATGATAATGTCTTGAGTGATAGCGGAATGATAATATCCTGAGTGATAGTAGAATGATAATACCTGAGTGACAGTGGAATGATAATGTCCTGAGTGATAGTGGAATGATAATGTCCTGAGTGATAGTGGAATGATAATATCTTGAGTGATAGTGGAATGATAATGTCCTGAGTGATAGTGGAATTATAATATCTTGAGTGATAGTGGAATGATAATGTCCTGAGTGATGGTGGAATGATAGTATCCTGAGTAATAGTGGAATGATAATACCTTGAGTGATAGTGGAATGATTATATCTTGAGTGATAGTGGAATGATAATGTCCTGAGTGATAGTGGAATGATAATATCCTGAGTGATAGTGGAATGATAATATCCTGAGTGATAAGAGAATGATAATGTCCTGAGTAATAGTGGAATGATAATATCCTGAATGATAGTGGAATGATAATGTCCTGAGTGATAGTGGAATTATAATATCTTGAGTGATAGTGGAATGATAATGTCCTGAGTGATAGTGGAATGATAATATCCTGAGTGATAGTGGAATGATAATATCCTGAGTAATAGTGGAATGATAATATCCTGAGTGATAGTGGAATGATAATATCCTGAATGATAGTGGATTGATAATGTCCTTAGTGAAAGTGGAATGATAATGTCCTGAGTGGTAGTGGATTAATAATATCCTGAGAGACAGTGGATTAATAATGTCCTGAGTAATTGTGGAATGATAATATCCTGAGTGATAGTAGAATGATAATATCCTGAGTGATAGTGGAATGATAATGTCCTGAGTAATAGTGGAATGATGATATCCTGAGTGATAGTGGAATGATGATATCCTGAGTGGTAGTGGATTAATAATATCCTGCTTTATAGTGGAATGATAATGTCCTGAGTGATAGTGGAATGATAATATCTTGATTGATAGTGGAATGGTAATATCCTGAGTGTTAGTTGATAAATAATATCCTAAGTGATAGTGGAATGATAATGTCCTGAGTGATAGTAGAATGATAATGCCCTGAGTGATAGTGGAATGATAACATCCTAAGTGATAGTGGATTAACAATATCCTGAGTGACAGTAGATTAATAATGTCCTGAGTAATTGTGGAATGATAATAAACCGATTAAAAGTGGCATAATTATTATATCCTGAATGATAGCTGAATGATTATATATTGAGTGATAGTGAAATAAAGATATTCTAAATGTTTGCAGAAGAATAATATCCTGAGAGCTAGTTGAAACATTATTATCCTCAGTGATAGTGGAATAATAACATTCTGATTGATAGTGGAATAATACTACCGTTTAACAGAATTACAATATTCCCAGTGACATTGAAATGATCATATCCTCAGAGATAATGGAATTATAATACCCGGATGATAGAAAAATATAATATCCTCAGTGATAATATAATCATAATACCCTAAATGACAGTGGCTCTTCTAAGAGAAAGTGGGGGTGATAATATCAGGGCAAGCAGTTTAATGATAATATACTGAGTGATAGTGGATCGATTAAAATTATATCCCGAGTGATAGCGGAACAATAATATCCTGAGTGATAGTGGAGTGGTAATATCCTCATTGATAGCGTCATTGTTACATCCCGAGTGAAAGTGGAATAAAAATATCCCATTTGACTGTTATATAATAACATCTTGAATGATACTGGAATGATAGTTACCCACGTAAAAGTGGAATGATGATATCCAAAGTGATGAATAAAAAATATAACACAATAATGTCGAAGGGTTCCAACTCTATACCTTCTTGAAGAAAATTCCAAACCAATTTCCATGCACCAGACACGTGTAATGATACGGAATGCGGCATGGGCCAGACATGGGCCAGACATGCACGTTTCGGCTACTAAACCCTCATCAGTGATCCTCAACCTAAACAATGTAAATGACCAAAGAGTGTGAAAGTTATTGTGTCCAAAGATGTATCGAAAGACATAGCAGAATGGGTGGGATATGATGCTACAGGACCCACGTTTTGGAAATTTCAAGAAATTTGAAAACAATATCCTGTCAGTGAGTGATAGTGGAATGATTATATCTTTGTTATAGCGGATTAACATCGTGAATGGTAGAGGAATAATGATATCCTTAATGATAGTGCAATTATTATATCCTAGCTGATAGTGGTATATACATGTACTAGCTTTTTAATCAATGCATTAATTCCATATTTGTATTTTTATTGCGTCGAGGTACGTCGTATTGGCCCGAGGCGCAACCGAGGGACAATGGGACAGACCGAGACGCAAGAGCAGTGCCAGGTACTTCTTTAATGTTTATTCACTAAAATTATTCTTTTAAACAACGTCAGATATGGTTCAACATTGTCCATGAAAATTGCAAGCGTCTGAAATGTCCGCCATGTTTGTTTCCTGGCTAACGGAAATAAAGATGACTGTCATTTTCCGTATTGGCCATGTCTTCTCTCCATATTGGCTCTGTTTTTCCATATCGGCCTGTTTTTCCATATCGGCCATGTTTTTCGATATTGACCCTGTTTTTCCATATTGGCCCTGTTTTTCAATATTGACCGTGTTTTTCCATATTGACCCTGTTTGTACATATTGGCCCTGTTTTTTCCATATTGACCCTGTTTGTACATATTGGCCCTGTTTGTACATATTGACCCTGTTTTTCCATATTGACCCTGTTTGCACGTATTGGCCCTGTTTGTACATATTGATCCTGTTTTTCCACATTGACCCTGTTTGCACATATTGCCCCTATTTCTTTTTTAATTTTGTATGGTGCAAGCTGGTTTTTTACAAATTGTTTCAATATCACTTACTTTGATAAGTGATATTGATTTCCTGAAGGAAAGCGGTAAAATAATATCGTGAATGATAGTGGAAAAATAATATCCTGATCGAGTGTTGGTGAAATAATAATATCCTTGATGATAATGGAATATCGATATATTGAATGACAAAGGAATCGATTGTTAAACGTCTTCAAATTCAATAGCATCACTTAAGAACAGAATAATTTTCAGCATGGACCAGATATGCACGTTCCGGGTACTCAGCCCTCGTCAGTGATCCTCAATCTAAACAATGTAATATGGCCAAAGAGTGTAAAGGTCATTATGTCCAAAAATGCACCGAAAGACGTAGGAGGATGGCTGGGATATGGTACAGGAAAAATCTTTTAGAAATTTTGATAATAGAAATTTTCAAATGCGTTAAAGAAACGATTAATCGAGTGATAGTGAATAATTATACCCTGATGTATTGTGGAATATTAATATCCTGAGTAACCAAGGGATAAAACTGTCCTGAAAGGAACGTCTGTAACTTGATCTTTTGGTTATCAAAATTTGTATTTGCAATATTAATGTATTCATTTTGGTCTTCAAAAATATATCCTACATACTATATCAATTTTGTATCTAGTCCTCTACGCTATGGACTTTCGTCAACAACATTTTCAAATCATTGTAATTCACTGTAACTAGATTGAGTTCTTCATTCTTTACAAGCGTTCGTAACCACCATGGTTTCTGTTCTAGGATACATATGAGAATTAGTGGGCAATTGTTTCGCAAATAACCGGACAATGTAATCAATATCAATAGTTATATTCAAATAGATGAACTACTCACTAAAACGAACACGGATTTGCGCTGAATAATGTACAAGTGGCTGCATAATACATTTTTTTCTAGGAGGGTGTTTTCCACTTGGATTGCGACAGAGTCGCAAACAGTATGGCATAATCATGATACTATAATTATATAATTATATATCTATGACTATGTCTCATTATCCAATGTGGATTATGTAATTATCATATTTTGATTTTTTTTTTCTATCATAACGATTAAAAGTGCACAATATGCGCATTTCAACAAATTTCTCGAGCATATCACCGTGATATGCTCGAGGCAGAAAGAGAGGAAATCGAAACAGTAAACATTAGAAGGGCAAGATTCTAAATATGTACGAGGGCTGATTGATATGTTGTGAGCCTCATATTTAAAGATTTGAATATTATCAGACATTTTGCATTATTTTCTACATAATCCCCTTCAGTATGATTCGTTAGTCCGGACGAATTGGATCCCGAGGAATTCGTCCGGATTAACGAATTTTCCGGATTACTGAATCATGTTAAAAATGTCTAAACTTGAGCGCGAAATTCCGAAAGAAAGGGGGAGGGTCGGCCGTTTTTTGTGCATAGATAATTTGATTCAATGTTTATTTCTTGAAAATAATGGATTACTAAATCTCTAACTATCTCTTTAAAACTTGAGCGCTAAAAACTAGAAAAGGGAAAGGTGGTTCGGGCGCCGGGATTTTGTCTTCGCTTTTTCGTATTGGTAAGATCGTCTTGAGGGGAATTTAAAATAAATATACAAGAACTTTTATTTCTATATAATTCTAATCAAATCAATAGAAATGAATAGAACAAAATGAACAAGAATAAAGATCAAACGAAAGTGGAGGGAGGCCTCCGTTTTATTACGCTGAGATCAATATTGAGCGTTACTTGAACCTTTAAAATAAGAATAAAATTTTATCTAAACATCGAGTCTCCGCAATCGCCGATAGTTACCAATACCAACCGAAACTTACCACTTTTCTTCCTGAAAAATACGGAAAGCATCGTCTGTCAAGAGCGGTTGACGGCCGTTTTCGATTCTATTTTGACTAAAAACAAGCCCTCAATATCTAAGCTAACGCTAACATTCAGTTCACTCTCATCTCCATCGTGACACAAACATCAAAATTGAAAAAAAATATCAACTTTAATTTGAAATGATTTTAGGACGGGCATCTGTTCAAAATAATGATAGAACGCTACAAGCTGAAAATGCCACCATAAGAATTAAGAAAGGGACTAAAGAAGCGAACAATTAAGTCATGCATAGATTTGATAACCACGTAAGTACGCGTACCCAAGCCGTGACTAGTGCTGCGTATCCCATCCCCTAAGGCACGGTCCATTTGATATTCTGGGGGGGGGGGGGCTTGGGTTTTTTTTCGAAAAAAATAATTTTGCTCTGAATTTTGATGAAAAAAATTAATTTGCTTATGGTGTGACAGAAAAAAATAATCTTGCTCTTACAAGTAATCTGAATTTGAAGAATAATCATAAAATTCGCTTAAAATTCTTGAAAATTTTTTGGCTCGCTTCGCTCGCCACAGTTTTTACTTTCTATAAAAATTTTTTGGCTCGCTTCGCTCGCCATTGTTTTCTTCTGTTATGGCAAGTTCATATTTGAAAATATCAAAAGTATATGCATGTGACTGAAACAATTAAAATGCTTTAATACATTATCAATATAATTTATAACTTTTATAGATACTTGTATCACCATAGTGTCTAATTTTATATACAAGCTTGGAAGGAGAATTTAATTAAGTTTTTCACTAGTTTTCATTTCTACATGTAAAAATTGGCATCAGGCCCTCTTACATGTTACATGACCTTATATACATTTAGTATACTGAAAATTATATGTCACATATTGTAAAAATCTTTTATCTCTCTCAGTTTAGAAGTGAATACAAGTTTTACATAAAAATAAAGTAATGTTTAAAGTAATTTAAGTAAAAATAAAGAATTTCTATTGAAAAAACACAAACATTCTTAATATAATTCACATCAATTGTTATAAAGAAAATTTCCTTGCTCCAACTTTGCATGAAAAAAAAATTTTGCCCCGGTCCGGGGCTTAAAAAAATAATCTTGCTCCGACAAAAAAACCCAAGCCCCCCCCCCCCCCCCTGAATATCAAATGGACCGTGCCTAATTAATCTGCCGGTTTTCCGGTAAATTTCTCCAGGTAAAAATTAATTGTCATGAAAACACGTCCGTGTAGATTTCTCCAGGTAAAAATTAATTGTTATGAAAATACGTCCGTGTAGATTTCTAAAGGTAAAAATTAATTGTTATGAAAACACGTCCGTAGTTGCTAATTCTTTGTCCGGACTAACGGGACAAAATAACATATGATCCGCACGTCCGTTTCCGAAAACTACCGTCCGGATCCGGAACGCGGATTTCCGGATTATCGGATCATTTTTGCACTATGCACGTTTGTTCCCTGAGAAATCGTCCGGAGTAACGAATTCCGGACTAACGAATCATCTCTGATACACTTTTGCCTCAATATCACTTTTAAAGAACTCCTTATCTTGACTGGTCAGAATTTAGCCCCCCCCCCCCCCCCCAATGGAAGTATACGACGTCATCATCGGACTGAAAGTGGGTATCAGAAAAAGCTGTTTTCAGTTTTGGGAGTAGACTGGCAACCGTTCTTGGTTTTCTCCGTTCGTTTTTACTTCCTACACAGAGGACAGAGCTACAGTATGTCTGAAGGAGATTCTTTTTAGTTTCAGAATAATTTCTCAAATTTGGTATAAGAAAATTTACAAATATATTTCAGTTCAATGCAGAAGAACAGTAAAACCTTCTAACGGTGATTCATATGCATGTAGGGTGATACTCCTTAGTTTCAAAGCAATTAATTCATCAAAAGCATAAGAAAATTCACAAAAAGGAATCAAGTTAGTGCAGAAGCACAGTAAAAATCAACCTTCAAGTTGGTGATTCATATAAATGTTTTCCCGACCCTCCGCCTAATGATACAGGTTACGGAATTTGAAGGAAATGATGGAAATCAAAAATCCAGCGTAACTGTGAAGATTAATTTACCGACTTAACCGACGACCCCAGATAACCTACACAGGATGTAACCGAGGGCAAGATGTCTGTCCTATTTTCACTTGATCTTTACTTGACACAAATCTTATCAGTCGTTTTACTTAATGAACTTCATTTGGTTTTATCAAAGTTTACTCTTATTCCTGATTTCAAAGGCATGGCTTACTTTGAAATGTAACAATTCATTGTGTTAAAGTTAAAAGCTGTTGAGACACCATTTGAACATTTAATACTTAAGATTTAGTACTTTGCAGATTATATAAAATGCATCGTTTTTCATCTTAAACAGACCAATAACAAAACTGAAACAGTGTACTCCAGTGAACAATAAGGTTAAAAATGTATCCAAGGGACAAATACCATAGGACGGGGTATACAAGCAATTGAAATTCCAGAACAATGTTCTCAAGGAGGTACACAAAATTATGCAAATTGTGAAACAATACAGTCATAGAAAAACAAACCAAGATAAAAATATTACAAAATGAAGAACTTTAGCATCAAAAAATTGGCTCTCTCCTTCTGCATTGACATTTATATTTTAACTCTGCATGGTTGAATTTTGCTGGTTTCTTTGGTATGAGTGTGTATCATCGTCTATTTCAATTTTTTGCGGTTGTGTTGTTTTTCAAGTACTCGATTAATTTGGTTTTCTTGTGCAATCTTGTCTTTTTCTCTCTCCAAGAAAAGTGAAAACAACATTTTATGTCAACCTTTGTGTGACAAATATGGTCAAAACCATATCCCTGCCAATATATACAAAATCGTTAATCGAAAAATCATTTAACCAGGAGCATACAAAACTAGGAAAAACCAGACCTAAGGCAAAGGAACAAAATATAATCTACCATATGAATAGAAGTGAACTCCCTGCGAAGGAGTGAGATCATATGTCTGCCCAGGAAGAGTGGGCATCTCCTGCTCGCATGCAACACCCTCCACTTCATTTCGGTGGAAAGGTTACAATCGGTAACTCCCACAAAGGAAGACAAACGTACCAGTTTGTATGTCATGGCACAATTTAAGGTCTATGTCAGAATATCATTTATGACTCCGGACAAGGGGACGTCAGAGTGCGCTACCATTTCCCCTTATCGACCGTAGAACTTACTTCCACAGTGACGCAGTAAGTCGGTTATAAATGTATCCTTGACTGAGAAGCTTAACGGAAAGCCGTCTAGCTCTTAGAACAAAACCTTAGTACATGGAGCTTGCGTGTTATGATATTTAAGGACGGTTGAAGGAAAATTACTTTTATCCAAGAGAGGCATGCATCCTTGACTTCCCCACAAGGTATACAATAACTCTGTCCTTATATTGCTCTTTGACATAAGGTTTAGGTCATGTTTCGAATTTCGCTCTTCATACATTCTCTATTTAGATTTCCTCTTTTTCGGCCTCCAGCATCGCTGATTATACATGATTTGTTCAAATGCACAAATGGAGCACTACATAATTACGATGGAACATATCTTTTGATACGTTAATTTCATCAGTAAATAACTACCTTAGATGGAACAAGAGTCATATTCAGCGATGAGTTCAGATTACAAGCATTGAGTTTTGCTGAATTCTAACTGCAGATCTAGAAAATAGTTCGTTTGCCAACTTCTGCCACACCAGTAAAGGTGTAGGGAGAGAATTTACACATGAAAAGAGCCCCCTAAACCAATCAGACAGCCCGTCTTATACGCTGAATCAGCAGCATAAGAACTTACTATGACCCAAACACCTATGTCTTTATGGAGTAAAATAATATGGTTTTTATAACTTTCACATTCTTTGGCCATATTACATTGTTTAGATTGTTAAGAATGATGAGGGTTAAGTACCCGAAAGGTGTATGTCTGGTCCATGCTGCAAATCTATCTGTTCTTAAATGATGCTATTGAATTTGAAGACGTTAAGCATTATATTATCAGTATTGGAATATTCATATATTTATGTACTACTAGTATGCAAGTAGTTTCAGTGTACCATATAAATATATTTTTGTGCATTTCAAGTAGTTTCAGTGCACCATATTTATATACTTAATATGTACATTTCCAGTAGTTTCAGTGCACCATATATATATATATATTAATGTACATTTCAAGTAGTTTCAGTGCACCATATTTATATAATTATGTACATTTCAAGTAGTTTGAGTGCACAATATTTATATAATTATGTACACTTCAAGTAGTTTCAGTGCACCATAAATATATATTTATGTACATTTCAAGTAGTTTCAGTGAACCATACATGTATTTATATATTGATGTACATTTCAAGTAGTTTCAGTGAACCATATTTATATATTTATGTACATTTCAAGTAGTTTCAGTGCACCATATTTATATATTTATGTACATTTCAAGTAGTTTCAGTGCACCATATTTATATAATTATGTACATTTCAAGTAGTTTCAGTGCACCATATTTATACATTTATGTACATTTCAAGTAGTTTCAGTGCACCATATTTATATATTTATTTACATTTCAAGTAGTTTCAGTGCACCATACATGTATTTATATATTTATGTACATTTCAATTAGTTTCAGTGCACCATATTTATATATTTATGTACATTTCAAGTAGTTTCAGTGCACCATATTTATATATTTATGTACATTTCAAGTAGTTTCAGTGCACCATATTTATATATTTATGTACATTTCAAGTAGTTTCAGTGCACCATATTTATATATTTATGTACATTTCAAGTAGTTTCAGTGCACCATACTAGTATATATATAATTATGTACATTACAAGAAATCACGTCTCAAAATTTATGCTCGAGGTCGAAATAGAGAAATCTGAACACCGAAGATGCAAAGAGCGAAAATTAAAAAACAAATTTGCCAAAGAACTTGCCAAGGACAAAGCTTTGAATGTCATTTATTCCATCAGATACTGAGATAGGTTCTGTCTACTAAGTATAACATTACATCAGACACTGAGATAGGTTCTGTAGGTATAACATTACTTTGCTTAGGGAAGGCGCGAAATTTAATTCTCAATGATTATCTATCAAATACTAGTATGCTGTCTTTAATTGCCATGTTGCCCATGTTAAAAGCTCGAAATATCTGAAAAGTTGGGGCTGTAGCATCATATCCCATTCATCATATTACGTCTTTAGGTTCAGTTTTGGACATTATAATTTTCAAACTTTTTTGCCATATAACATTTGTTCACAATAATTTTCATTTTTCTATACAACAGTCTACATGTGCAATGAAACTTTGTCCATACGTCACAACGTGTGTAAAGAGGATTTGGAAGTACTAAGGTAAATACATTGACGATTTAGTATTCTTTCTTCCTTATTGAAAATATAAATATATTTTTGCTGTGAGACTAGTGGTGTAAACGCTGAACGCACATTTACCAACTTCCTTTCAACAGAGATTAGTATAGGGTTAGACAGGACATATGATATCGACATGTAGTAAATATATATCTTTAGAGTTTTGAAACATTGATCTATGAGCTGTGCGAACACATCCTGGATGCTGAAGAAAACGAAGGAAAAGCTGTATATGAAGCGAACTAAAATGGAAATACAAATGTTTTGACGAATCTCCATTTCAACTAATATAATTTTTTTGTCTTAAGGTAGGATTTCTAGTTTGAGGTATAGTAATTGATGTTTTTCAACTTTAATCCATATGGACATTTATAGCGAGGAAACTATGTACATGTACATGCGTGCAGTTAAATGGCGCAATATTCTAAAACCAAATGGACGGTGAGAATGGCACATGTAGCCAAGTTCGATCAACTTCGGTTGATCGTCTGTCTCTTTAACGCATTTGAATTTTTCTGTGACAAAATTTCTTGAAATTTGTAAAAAGTGGGTCCTGTAGCATCATATCCCACCCATTCTGCTACGTCTTTTGGTACTTATTTGGACATAATAATTTTCATACTTTTTGGCCATTTTACATTGTTTAGACTGAGGATCACTGACGAGGGTTTAGTACCCGAAACGTGCATGTCTGGTCCATGCTGTAAATTTATCAGTTCTTAAATGATGCTATTGAATTTGAAGACGTTTAACATTAAAACTTTAAAACTATATACACTGTGCGGTAGATCTAGAAGGCCAAATATTGTTTGGTTTGGATGGTTCCTTTGAATGCATCCAGAGACGGAGCTATGACAACTGATGTCTGTAAATTATTCCAAAAGGTGATTGTTCTACGGAAAAAAAAATGAATGTTGGTAAACATTAATGCAACAATGGTAAGGCAAAAATTTAAAGCATCGACTGTTTCTGGTGCTTCTGCATAGTGGCCCGGACTGGTACATTTGTAAGTATAGTGTTGGTATAGCAACAAGATTGTGTACTATTTTGTATATCAAGGTGATATCTGCCCATATTCTTCTCTGGTAAAGTGTGATCCAATTTAATTCTTTTATCATAGATTTTACACTATCTGGTTTTGATAGGTTATAGGGCTTCTTATTTACAAATCCTGCTGCATTTCTCTGGACCTGTTCAATATGTTTTATCTGTGATTTTTGCTGTGGATTCCATATTGGTGTTGCATATTCTGGCTTTGGTCTTACTAAGCTTTTGGTATGCTCTTTCTTTTACCTTAGATGGACAATGTTTAAGGTTCCGCTTCAGAGAGCCCAGGACACTTGATGCATTTTTACAGATGGTGTCTATGTGGAGATGGTACATGTACTTTAATGTGTCACTTAGTTCTACTCCTAGATACGCATGATGGTGAACAATATCTAGAGACTCTCCTTCCATTGTGTAATTGAATGCTAGTTTCCTTGATGTTGTAGAAAACTGCATGATGACACACCTTTTTACATTAAATTCCATTTGCCATGTCTTGCTCCAGTCTATGAGTGTTTTAAGGTCATCCTGCAGCTGCTGTTGACTGGTAGTATTGCATTGGTGATTTATCTGTATACAGCCAATTGTGCCTCATATGAAATTCATGTGAAATTTACATGAACTTTACATGAAAGTTCACATGAAATTTATGTTAAACGAGCACGAACATGAAGTTTACATGAAATTTACATGAAATTTTTCACATGAAATTCATGTGAAGACTTTTACATGGATGTTATGTGAATTTAGTTTCCTGTGAAGGTCATTCATGTGAAGGAAATTTATGTGAAATTCATGTGAAATATTTTTCACATAAATCTTATGTGAAATTTATATGAATTTTACATGAACTTTCATGTGAAATTTACATGATGCTCATTTCATATGAATTTCATGTGAAACACAATTGGCTGTGTAGAGGACACAATCATCTGCAGAGAGCATTATAGTGGAGTTGATGTTGTCTGCAATGTCATTGATGAAGAAAAGAAAGAGTGTCGGCCCAAACACTGTCCCTTATGGAACCCCGGATGTGACTGATGTGGTGTTAGATGTTGCGTTATCGGTTACTACTTGTTGTTGTCTGTCCTTAAGAAAGTTGGTAATCCACCTGTGTGTGTGTGTGTGGTGTCCTGGATGCCATAAAACTGTATTTTTTTGGATAGTCGTGTATGAGGTACTTTATCGAAGGCCTTTGAAAAATCTAAGATTCCCATATCTACTTGTTTCCCCTTGTCTAGATGTTTTGCAATGTCATTAGTTGTCATAAGGAGTTGGGACTCACAAGAATGTTTTGCCCGGAAGCCATGCTGGTTTTCATGAAGGAAGTTTTCCCGATCTAGATGGTCCATTACTTGCGAGACGATGATATGTTCCAGCATTTTAGATAACACAGCTATTAGGGAAACTGGCCTGTAGTTATAAATTTAGTCCTTAAATGCATAGAAAGACTCAATGAAAGTAAAGCAAGTGGCCCGGACAAAATACTTATAGCTTTTTAAAAGAAAACAGCAGATATTATAGCTCCAGTAATCACCTCCATTTTCCAACAATCTCTAGACACCCTTATTATAATACTTAAACAGTCATCTAGAGTACTTTTAATTCTTTTGTTTAAACATTGCTATATAATTTTATAGAAGACATTTAACAAGGCAACTGGTTGCTATATTTTTAAGTATTGTCTAGGTTTATCTGATTTTGGAATGCAGATAATTATCTCTGACTAATTGGAAGAGTCTTTTTCTGGAAAACAACATTTATAGCTTTTATAAGGAAAGTTTTAATTTCAGACCAAAATAGTTTAAAGAATTCGGCTGTGTATCCATCGCAACCAGGGCTTTTATTGTTTTTCAGATTCTTCAGAACTGATAAAATTTCATTACATGTAACATCTTTTTCTAAGTTATCATTTATAAGGGTGTTAAACTTTGGATAATGGCTGTCACTATCTTCAAAGACTGAATGTAAATCAGAATCATTGAGTTAATGTTCTTTATTTTCATACAAAGTTTGATAAAAAAAATTAAACAGTATTTAAAATTTCCTTTAATAATATATACATGTCTGATTATCCAGTTCTTATTTCTTAATTGTCTTATACAGGTAATTACGTAAATCAAGTTTGCAAAAATACCATGTAAGTTTCCCCTTCTTATGCCCATTTTGTTTTTGTTCTAACCAAATAATCTTGTACATGTAGTTCTTCCCTTCTCAAGTTTTCCAATTCATTTTTCTTTTCCTGTAGTAATGCACTGTTTTGGTTTAAATTAAAGTTACATTCAATATTTTCTTTGTTAGTATTCCTAAAGCTTGCGTGTGAAATTGTTCCTCCCCTTATTTCTGATAAAATTGTTTCCAAGAGCAGACTATCACCAATTGAAAAAGAAGGATTTTCTAAGGTGCCATTATCCACTAGCTCATGTAAGTTTGAAGACGAGTAATGTGACTTTATATCAGATATTTTCTTTCTTATAGGGAAATTTTCAATTACATCTATTAAGTTTTATAATCGAGACGCCCTTGTTGAAAGGTTTTTTTTCTATGTCAAATGAAAATCTTCTCGTCTGGATTAAGAATTCTGTAATAACCTTCTAAATTTAGATCATCCATAATTCTAAAAGTTTCTTCCTATCTTTAGGATTACATGTAATTCATCGAATCTAACAATTTGGATTTAAGGTTATATTAAAGTCGCCACATAAGATAAAATAAAGATTATCAAATTCTAAAAGTGCGTCTCGAACATCTTCATAAAAACTAGGACAGTCAGAATTTGGGCCATAAATATTAACTAATCTTATCCTATTATCATTAATGCAGTCCGAGGATAATTACATAGTGTCTGTACTTTCCTTTTTCTCTTTATGTACTTTCAGTTTAAAATTTTTATTAAAGAAAATAACTACACCCCTACTATTATCTAGAGCTGAAGTAATTTAAAAAGATACACTTGTAACCCAGAATGTAAGGTTCTAGTTCTTTAACAAAATGAATATCCTGAAAAAATATTATTGAGTAATTTTGTAATAATAATTTGAAACATCTCTATGTTTGGACGGAATCGCTAGACCTCGACAGTTTACTGTAGCAATTGATGATTGAAACTGGAAATTGAAACTCATACATATGCACCAATCACAAAGGAGAAAATAAAGACAGAAGGGAAAGTGAGAAAGAGTAGGTTACCAAAAGAAAGCAAAGTTACAAATGGGCAAATAAAAAACAGCTCGAAGAAGTCAAAATACATGTACAGCATCACATGTAGATGTACTTGAGTAGTCTAATTGTGATTGGAAATGAACATAAACACACACAAAACTTAAAATGGCCTGTAAGAAAATCTTAAACACTATGTAACCATTGTGGTACTGTTTGGTGAAGTTTAGACAGACAAAAAGTTGGAAGGCAGATACAAAAGTTTACCACTTGAACATAGATATTTAACTTAACAAATTGTACCTGAAAATGGTTAATTTTCATCCTTATCAGAGGCCTTCTTCTGGCCAAAATGGGGTGGCATGGTTACCATGGCAACGGGTGGCCATATACAGAAACAAATGTTATTTTCATTTTCAGGGGTCAGACTTGGCCTACTTGGTGAGAATTATGAAAATCTTAGACATGCCATTTCCAAGTTTTCCTAGAATTATTTGATGCTTACAGGAAATGACTCTTCAGAATCGTTTTCCTTACCTTTAGTCTTTGACACTGCAATTGTGTGACCAAACATTTGATGATTGTAAAAACAATTGTGCAGGAGGAAGTGTCATATCCTGCTTTATCAGCACTATTGTACAACGCTACACACGTCTCTCGTTTGTCTAGTTTTTTGCCCTTAATCGGGGGCATATAGTTTTTGGTCTGTGTGTCCGTCTGTCTCTCTGTTTGTCTGTCCACAAAAACTTTAAATTTGGTCATAATTTTTGAATGGTAAGTGATAGGGCTTTCATATTTCACATGTGTATTCCTTGTGACAAGACCTGTCCATGGATACCAAAAATAACCTTGACCTTGGAGTTTAACCTACTTATGAAAATCTAAACTTTAGTCATAACTTTTGAATGCTGAGTGATAAGGCTTTCATATTTCACATATAAATTCTTTGTGGTATGACCTTTCTATGATCGATACCAAATTTAACCTTGTGACCTTGACCTCAAAATGTGAACTACTTTTCAGTTGTTTTACTGACAAATATGCTAACGGGGGCATTTGTGTTTCAAAAACCTTGTGACCTTGACTTCAAAATGTGAACTACTTTTAGCCCTTTTACTGACAAAGATGCCAACGAGGGCATTTGTGTTTCAAAAACACATTTCTTAAAAAAAAAAAATAAGAACTTAATTTATAAAATTAATTAAACTTAATAAGAACAAAATTTTATCGCTTCCTCCTTTGATGTCTTGTTTTCAAGTCTTGTATCAAAAGTCACTGTGTTCTGTGCTCTGTGGACAAAAAATCTACCGGAATATAAGGGCCAATAAAATATTTTCCACTTGTCAGAAGGTTGTACCAGAGTAATTGTCGTGGTCGTGTTCTTAAGATAATAGTACTGTGATTGTAAAATGATGTGTGATATTTATTGAAGGTAGACAGGCGTAAGTAATGTTACATACCAGTGTATTGAGGGAATATACGGAGTATTTATTCAAATGATTATGGTCAGCGAGGACAGACAACAATTACATAGGAGTAGTCGCCCCTGATGACAAATCACGTGACGATTTTTATCAGTAACAGTAAAGAGGGTTGATAAACAAGGAAACTTAAAAGGTACACGTACAGGTAAATGCACTGAGAAATATAGGATCGATACTATTAGAGGACTGGCACGTTTGGACTACAGTTGTTTAATTGAAAACCGGATTTAAATCATTCATTGCTGATTAACATTTCATGCAATGGGAAGGGTAAAATTCTAAAACGGTATGTACGTGTATACGTCCATTAAGACTTTGTCCCTTGACCAAATAAATAATGTTCTTGCTTAAATAATAAATGTATTAAATTATTACCTGGAGACTTGCGTTCCGATCTTTTCGTTATTGTTTTTACTGAGTTTGTAAGCCATGGATTTCATTGATTTTCGAATGCCTGATATAAATTCATTACCATTTTACGGATTTATTGTGTTCCTTAAGCTTACAATAATATGTGATCTAGACGTAAATTTCTTTATGGGTTGTTTGCCTCTAGTTTCAACTTCTCTGTACAAGTCAATTAAAAATGCTATTGTATGTGCACAGTTTCACTGCGGCGAATATTGGGTATCGGTCAAGCAGCAGGTTTCGGGTTCGATTCCAGGTCTAGCCACTTGCCCCCCCCCCCCCCCCCCCCCCCCCCCCCCGCTTATTACGTACATCACTATATAGTTCTGATATCATTCATTTCACATCGTTACCTTTTTCTTTTCATTTTATTTATTGTTCATAAACAGAATCCAAAATGTAAAGTATCTAAATATTTATGAACGATATTGTATTATGTAACATGTCAGCGGAAAAAAATATGTATAGTATATCCAGCTATTGTAAATTTCCCTTTAAAACCATGGATTGCATGGCAACAGGACAACTGTCGTGTGGTCTGGTCACATGCACATCCTACTTCGACCCTTACGTCACTGTAAAGAAATATTTTTCAAAAGAACATATTAGTAATTATATTTGTTATGATAGGAACGTTCTACTTACTTCAGTTGTTTATGGAAATAACTGCTGACGCGGATCTAGAGGGGAGGGGGAGGGGTTAAGTCGATCAGGACCCCGTCACCTCTTGTTTTTGCCAAAAATGCTGATTTTTCCCGTTTTTACGTATATCTTTCTTTTAAAACCGTACGCGAAAACCCCTCCCCTGATGGATTAGACCTTTCCTATTTTGTTTTTCCAGATCAGCTCCTAGACAAATTTTCCACAGGAGCTTGGTGCCAACAACCCTCAATGACACCCGCCCCTTCACATCTTTCTATAGTCAAGGTATATAGGGAAAGTAGAGGCGGATATTCTTGTGGATCGTTGGAATTGAGCTCCTGTAAAATTTACATCACCTATGTTAAGTATGAATTAAGCAACAAAAATACAAAATTGTTTTCGCAAATTTTGCAGCGTCGATGGAGCAAAAATTCCAAAATCGCCTCAATTTCAGTCGGACGGTAAGAAATTATAAGATAACAAAGCCACCGTTTAATTCCTTGTGTAAATAAAAAACCGCCTGAACACCTATAATCCATTATGTAATATTAACTTTGTTCAACAAAGAATACTTATATACTTGCTATACTACGGTGGCATAGAGTTGACATGTTTTTTTTCTTTTCTTAATTTAAAAAAGAAAAAGAGAGCAGAATACAATTGATATTTTTGCTCCCTTTTTAGTTCGTTCCCTCGAGTTAATTATGTCGAGGGAAGGAGTTATAAATTATGTCGTGGGAACGAGTTTGTTGGCCAAATTGTTTTGCACTAATTTTAACGCATGTAACTCGTTCCCACGACCTAATATTTAACTGTTATTTTAAAAATAAGAACTCAAAAAACAAACATTATAATTCGAGGGAACGAGTTAAAGAAAAGAAAACAAAAAACAAACAATTTGTGTTCTGATACCTTTTTTTAAAATAAGAATGCAAAATATCATTGAAATACAACTCGTTCCCACGACAATTCGAGCGAACGAGTGAGAAAAGAAAGAAAACTACATGTCACCTCTATGCCACCGTAGTATACAGCTAGGCTGGTTGTTGCATGTTTACGTGTAATCAAAACATTTTCGTCTGGCTCTATGTTTATTGAATTGTTTGTAACTCGGCACAATCATTGACTGTTCATATAATAATTATTACTCTTTCACAAAAGTATTTAGACTTTACTCATTGCATTTATTCCATGTTTACATATGATACATGACATTGTTTTTGTGGCAAGACCTTTCTTCTGGTACAATGTACAACCATAATTTTCGAATTATAGCGTTTAACTGCATGAATGTGAAAATTATTGTATATTTTATTATACTTAATCAAATGATCTAATACCGATACACGAAGCAGAAAGAGATGTTAAAAATAAATACGAAAGGTCCATTTTTTTCAAAGTTCACGCTAATGCATGGAGGAATTATCAGACAATGGTAGACTAAGTTGTTATTTTTTTATAATTCACATGCGCGGATCCAGCATTTTTGGTCAGAGGGGGTCCAAAATTTTAGGAAGTCTACCTTTCATGTAGATACATATATATCGGTGCACATGATTGGGAGGGGGCAATTCTGAGGGGATTTTGTTAGCTTTCTTTTCACGTTTATTTTTATGAAATTTATTTAGATATGAACTATTAAAAAAATTTGTCTTGATTCGATCGAGATGATTATTTATAACATTGAATATTTTACATATGGGCGAGCGGAGCGAGCCGCAGATTTTTTTTATTAATTCACATTTTGTCTATTTTTCATGAGAATAAATAGATAAGAGATGTGTCATTTTCCCAAATAATCAGACATCTTAAAATGACAAAGCATTGAAAAAGATGAAGGAGGTTACATCCTTTGAAGTAAGGGACTATTGAAAATATGAGTTCCAGAGACCCACGAGAATTATATAATAATATATTATATAAGAATATATATTATATATATATTGCTTAGTATGAACAATTGAAAACAATTAAAGAATTTGCAGAAAAATTCGGTTTTGTATTTGTAAATGGCGAGCGAAGCGAGCCGAAATTTTAGGTTTCAAAGCCCTTTCATGCATTTTTAGACCCATTTCAATTAGAAATGGGCCAAAGCTGGACCCCAACTCCGAAAATCTCAGGGGGGGGGGGGTCCAGACCCCCGGTCCCCCCCTCTGGATCCGCGCATGATTCAAGCAAAAGAGGTTGATATTTTGATGGTTCCTTGTTTCACATTCCAAGCCCGAAAAACTATAAATAAAACTGTTTTCAACAGTCACTTCCTATATGACGATTAAAAAAAGTCAAGTCAATCGAGTTGGCAGATAATGAAACACCTGTCTTAGTATCTTAAAAGTTCATAACAACAAACTGTCACGAATTTTCAACGAAAGTGTCCAAAAGTAAAATCAAGATAAAGCATAGAAGGAACAGCAAATTTACATGTATCCTTTGTGGTGGTGATTTATCAACATATGCAAATAAATGTAGGTAATCTATATAGTATTACATTCTCATTATCTCAATGACCTGCAAACTGGTCAATCCAATCACATAATGTGGGAATTGCAGTCCGTACGTATTCATTTCAGTTTGTGTTAATTTCTTATTACATTTAAAATGCCCTTGTAAATTGCAATGATTAATAAATCCATCAAAGTCATGTATCCCGGCCTATTAAAGTGCACATTTTCAAGTCAACATGCAGTTCATACATGCCCAGTATACATGTATATGGGGATAACTTAGTCAACAAGGTAGAAGGGGGGGGGGGGGTTCCTGGAATATGTCAGAAATGATGATTTTTCACGTTTTTTTTTGTTTGGTATACTCAGATGGTAGGTAGGTCTAAAAATTACTTTTAGCAAATTTTGCTTCAAATGGAACTTCTGGAAATTTTATTCATTGATTAATAAAACTTTTTTTTTTCTTTTTGTCTACAGATTCTGATCAGGTAAGAGGATGGCCCGTGCAAACGTAAGAAAAGCCGCTTTTGCCTTCGGCCTTGCATTGTGTGGATTTTTCTCGTTCACAAATTTGCGTTTTCAAATCAAGTCGTTTTAGTTATGAATGAAGAAGCTGTAACAAAGACCCCTTCATCAAAAACATCAAAACCAGACAAAGTACCAAATGAGGTGAAATCAGTCCCAAATGAGGTGAAATCAATTCCAAATGAGGTGAAATCAGTCCCAAATGAGGTGAAACCAGTCCAGAAAGAGGTAAAGTCAGTCCCAAATGAGGCGAAATCAGTTCCAAAAGGGGAAACATCTGACTGTCGAGGTAAAAACGGAAAGTATGCATCTGTGTACAGCTTCGGACCAAAGGGATGGCAAGAAAATAAAGAAGTATGTGATCAATGTTTCAATTTCCCTAACACCACTCTGAAAACCCCTTTTGGGAACACACCCATTTTCATCTACGAGGGAAAAAATGACGTGTGGGTATCAACTGAAATTCAGAACAAGGGAACTTTTGAGTCGTCAAAGGCAAACCTGATGTATAAAATACTGAAGGAAGACAAAGAAATGAACTTGTTGGATATAGGTTCAAACTTAGGTACGTACAATCTATTAACTTCTGTAAATTCATCTGTTTAAAGAAAAACGTTACGCCACTGAGTAATCTTCACAAAATATAAATCTGAAAGTCAGAAATTGAACGTACTGTAGAGCGCAGAAAACAACACAACTCAAGAGGATTTCTGCATTATCCGAAACATGCATATTTGGTTCACTGCATTTATAAAGATATTTCTGCCCAGATGGCTGCCCTGGCAGCAGAGTTGAACCACAGGGATTTAGCACGCTTCCCGGTTGCTCATTCATATATTATGGTTTATTAGATAATCCATAGAAAAAAAATTAGCAACCGGGAAACATGATAAATCCCTGTCAGTTGAACACCTCGTTTTTCTTTTGTATACTAGTATATAGAGGCGTCACAAGCGCGGATCTGGAGGGGTCATGGGGTCAGGACCCTCTGAAATTTGCCAAAAATGTTGATTTTCCCAATTTTTTACGCATAATTTTCTTCAAGACCGTATGATGAACAGTTCCTTCCCCATGACGGGTTTGACCCCCCTCCTAGATTTTTTCCTAGATCCGCCATGAATCGTGTCAGAAACCCCCCCCCCCTGTTTTTTATGTATATTTTTTTCAAAAGGGTATGAGGCACAATTGTCTGTGTAAGGACTGTTTATGTCCTCATATAGTAAGTACAATGTAAGGGACTAAAAATGTAGGCATGAGTTGAGAATATGGTGAACTTTACAAAACTCTCTCCAGGATGTACATCGGGGACAGGTGGGATGTTCATCGTCTCCGATTCTACTTTTTGTTTTTGAAATAAAGGCAGATATTGTTTGATATGCTCTAGTCTATGTTCAACCATTGATAAAAAGTTGAAAGTTGATTTACAAGGTTTTCTAGTTACGTATACGGCTGTTGTTTCCTGTTATGTAAAATACCACCCCTCCGTTGCAGCTGTTACTAAAGGATTTCGAAAGATACAGACAATTTATGTACTGTACACCTTTTTGGTATCATTGTCTTGCGCAAATTTTACAAGGTAAAGGCAAACCTGAGACAAACATATTTGAGTTCAAAGATAACATATATCGAGCAACACGTTCGAGATAAAATTGATGTTGACAAAAACAGTCATAAAGATATAAGTTTTATTGGCTCTGATACTTGTATCTAAACTTCATTGTACCCCTTTAAAGTTCACATTCAATGTATATGTTACTGTGCATCGATACTGTTTGAATCATTTTATATTTTTTACTGTAGGTGTTTACGCCTTGTCTGCCGCCAAGTTAGGAAGAAAAGTATTGGCCGTGGAAGCCTTGGCCAGAAATCTACAACATATATGTTCCTCGGTTGTGGCGGGTCAACTACAGGACTCGGTCTTCCTAGTACACAATGCTGTGTCCAACGATCATACCGAGGTCAGCCTCGGTGTGGATAAAAACAACATGGGCGGCACCTTCGTTGACGTCGACGCAGATCATATCAAAAAATTAAAATTAGGACGTGCACAGGGTTCCTATGGTAAAATCCATACGGTTACCATGGACGATATATTAACATTACCTATAATAGATAAATTTCAAAAAGTGTTCATCAAAATGGATATAGAGGGGTTCGAGGCTAGAGCAGTACAAAAAGCCTCGAACCTCTTTAAAAAGATAAAAATTGTCGGATTCGTTATGGAATGGGAGTTCCATAAAGGAATGAAAACGGCAGATACAATTTTTGAATTTATGAAAGAAAATAAATTTAAGCCATACAGTGTGAGTTATAATCCCTCACCTCTGGTCATAGCTCAAAGTGCAAACTGGCCATACGATGTACTATGGTTACCAGAGAGCAAACGATGATACTGCTACACTAGCTGTGTCAGTCTTAGATGCGCAGGAAAGCGTACACAGAGCATAATGACACTCAGGGTGCATGTAACTTACATTTTGTGACGCAACATGTTATTGGGGGTGCTGCACACCGGTTACAGATCGGGCTCTTGTTAAATTTTTGTTTGTCAATTTCATCACGAGTTGGGCATTCGGTTTACTGACTTATTTTTACCAAGGAATCCATTCCTAATGTGCCATGAACAATTGATTTCAATGAGATTTTGGGTAATGCCTTTGTAATGGGCATTACAGATTTTTGTCTGTCTGACTGTTTGTCCTCACTCTTTCTGGATATTTCTCTATTATGACTATTTTAGTCATGATGAAAGATTTTTATAACAAATAAAAATATCCAGAAGGACGATACCAAAATGATCTTTACTTGTTTTTAAATAACAGCTACATGTATATATGGTACTGACAAACATTCCAACGGAAAATTCGTGTTTCACAAACACAAATTGCTCAATCTATATAATACATGTACATGTTTGTATTATTTTATTAAATGTTTTATTGTAGTTTTTAACACTGTTGACTGCTAGTACAATACATATGAATATGTAGAAATTTCAAAATGTTGTAGATGTGCACGTAGATGATACACAATCTTTTTTTTTCCATAATGATGATGATGCAATCATTTTATTATAATGACATAATTTTTTATTTTTTTTAAATATGTATTTAAAATTAGATTCATTAATTTCATTAGTTAGTGTTGTGTTGTGTTGACATATTTTATGCGTGTACATGGTTTTTACTTGTCTATCTTGGTTTATGAACATATATATTATGAGTCGTTTCCATTTAGGATATTTATCATTTTTATTCTGTCAATAGGTTAATTTCTTGATATTATAACAATATATGTATATATACAATGTGTACCATGTAAGTAGTCAAAACCTTCGATGGGTCCAGATGAATTTCTATGAACTTCTTACTCCGGGATTGGGGGTTAGGTCGATGAATTTCATTGGGTAGGCTTATGAATTTTCGGTTCATGAATTTCGTAGACTGAACTGATTGGGGTAAGTTACACAGAAAGCATATCAAAGAGAATTTGCTGAATCTAAGGATCTGAAAATATATATACATGTAAATGTTAAAATGTTCGACATCCAATCTAGATCCGGTCGTATGTCTGTGCTCCCAATCCCCTTCGTGGCTATATGTCTGTTACATTCCCTAACTTTAATATTTATAAAGAAATGATATAAGGATTACTATTATTATAACCCCTTCCCCAATATTTCTGTACCGTTCTTTCAATCGATATTGGAGAAATCCAATAATTTTATTATTGACGAAAGTTCAGAGCAGAAATATTGGACAGGGGTATAAAAATTTAAACTTTATTTATTTTACAACGTTTAACAAACAAGTTACACACTTATATTAATGTCTCACGTTGGCTCATATGTTGGCGTGAGGGGGTCCAAGCAGCAGGAGGAAACCGGAGTACCCTGAGAAAAACCCCCTGCAGAAGCCTGGGTAGGGGACCATCTACCCTCCCACATAAGACCCTTCGCCGAATCTGAGATTCGAACCCGGGACCTTAGACGTGAGAAGCGAGCGCGCTAGGTACCACTGCGCTGAACCCGGGGTATATGGTAACAGTTATATTTTCAAGAGCCTTTGATGAATACACATACATTTATTTTTCATTTTTGATGTGCACATTCCATATTTCGCAATTGTCGTTATCCATTATTTTGTAGACACAGGGACTAACTTCGTTTTCTTTCCTTTGGGTGTAAGAGATAATGGGACGTTATTTATCTCTGACACTCAAAAGAAAACGAAATAAGTACCACAGACGTACTTGGTATCAGTTGTATATGTACTAGAAAGACAATCTTGATCTCATGCTATTAATAAATAATAGATGTATGTTCATGGTCATGTATTCTTTCCATTTTAAAAACTTAAAAGGTTTTTTTATCAATGTAATTTCTAACAGAGCCGAAAACATTCATTTAACTGGGCCATAATTGCAATAAAAATATAATAAATTATATTCACTGTTTATGCTTATCTTATATTGGGGTGGGGGTGTGCTCCCCTTCGTGACGCCCCCTCTAAATCCGCCTATCTTCAATGTCTTTTTTTTCGAAAAATGATAAGGCAAAACAAAAGCTTTATATTATCGATGGTATGAAAGGGAAAAGAGAGGTAACTCTAAAAAATTTGTTGAAAGTTATACAGAAGAATTGATAAAATAGTTAAAAAAAAAAAAATTAATTCAAACAAGTATAAAATAATATCCGCAGATTTTCTTTCCAAATGTTGATAGATATTACAGGAGCTCGATGTAATGGATCTACTGAAGGGAGTGAAAGTACTGCAGAAGGGGCGTATATATAATTATATATAATTCAGGGTTGTTGGCGCCGAGCTCCTGTGATAGATATCTAATATGAAGAACAAAAGGCTTGCCGTCAGTTAAACCCTGGTCACAACCCGCCGTGCGTGTTGCTTGGAGAAGCTACGTTTTTCTGAAGATCCTTCAATAAACAGGCGAAAAAGCGAAGAAATGATGCGAAGGAGATATCGCTTCTTCGGATGATTTCTTGGCACCATTACTTCGCAGTCCTTCGGTTCTGCCATGAGCACTAGTGATACATGTAATTACCCTGAGTAAATGACTTTATAGAAATTGCACTTACTTTCTTTTTATTCCTAATGCTTATCTAGTTTCAAGATTCTTGAAAGCTCTTGAATAAGTAAATAAAGTGTACATCCGATAATAGATATTCTACCCACCAATGTTTTAAATTTTTAATTCATTATAAAATGTTTTGGTTTAGTTCTATGGATTATAGTATTCCTTACCATATCAATGCATCAATGAAATAGCAAAAAAATGCTGCGAAGCGAAGCGCCAACATAAATATTTGTGAATTGTAAATCAAAAACATTTATTCGACTATTGACAAATGTAATAATGCGAAGAAACAAAGTAATGATGCAAATAAGCGAAGTAATGAATCAGATGAGAATTCTAAGCGAAGTAATGATGCGAAGAAGCGATTCGAAGTAATTATGACAAGAAGCGAAGTAATTATGACAAGAAGCGAAGTAATTATGACAAGAAGCGAAGTTTGACAAGAAGCGAAGTAATGTTGCAAAAAAAAAAACCGAAAAAAAAAAAAAAAAAAGACGCGAAGAAATGGTTCGAAGAAGCGAAGAAATGATATGAAGAAGCGATAATTTCTGCGCTTCTTTGCATCCGTATGCATTTTTTTCACGTTTCGCATCATTTCTTCGCATTATTTCTTCGCCTGATAATTAATTGTAGGACAAAGAAGCGAGGAAGCGATGTCCAATAATGAACACCTTACTCTTCCTTTTGTAAAATCAATCGCACATTTTCGGGTGTTTCCGTGGGTTTTTCTTTATTTTACGTGTAGGCGACGGAAAGGGCCGGAAATGTGCGATTGTTGTAGACACGTTTCGATGCATCTTTCGAGAGAAAATGCATCGATACAATATGACTATTTCATTGTATAGTCATCGATCTTATGAATGAAGCTCAAGTGCAGCATCTGCATGTATACCAAGACTGTATGTCGACCACAAACTCTCCAGTCGAGCTCGATCCTTTAGGTAATCGATCGTTGGAAGAAATTTAATGTCGACCAATCATATTGCCAGGATATATTCTCGTCGTGCAAGAAGGTCACGAATGATTACAAGCAATAAGAATTCAAACTCATGAAACTGCATCAATTTTGCAAGTTTCATAGATGTATCACTTATACGTAAAATTTCTCAATTGAAAAGAATGTCAATTTCAGTCATTACCAAGGACGCATCCAATTTACAAGCTTTGTACACTTTTGTCCACTAACTGTCAAATAATTCAAAGTGTAAAAATAGGTCAAGGTCAACTTATGGATTCATTCAATATGCACATTTTGTACAAACACCACTAAAACTTTCTCCGATACATGTACATGTTAGTGAAAACCTAATAGATGCAAAATCCTCCATGCAGAAAAAGTAGGTCAGATACAGCATCTGATCCGTGGGTCTACCCATCGAATTCCTAGCATATACCACTGATGTTGGTTTGATTACATAAAATCAAGTCACTATACCGAAAGAGCATGTGGTCACAAGTAAAAATTTTTTGGTTAAAAAAAGTAGTGCAATGTACATGTACTTCCTTGGTGATTGTATGTACAAAATTCGTTAACTTGGTAAAATCCCTATCACTTTTCTTCCGCTCAAAGAGATATGCATCTGTTTTCATAGTCATTATTATTATGTTTTAAAAAAATCTTGGAACTAAAGTATAATTTACATGTCATATGTGTGTTTGCGAGATACGAAAGCCATACCACTTACAATTCTTGGAGAAATGTTTCAACAGAACGGACGGACAGATTGACAGGGTGATTCCTTTTATACTCGAGGAGCCATATATTTTGAACACTCTTGTGTTGGTTTTTATTCAGTCTGATGTAAGAATCACAAGTGCGAAATAAGCCCAGTATACATGTATTACAAAAATATGAAGCATGAAGAGACTATATTATTCCATATAGCAACTGTCTACGTAATACAAGTAGTTAAATTAAATACTTATTAAATCAAATTAAATTTTAAAAACATAAGCTTTCGAAAAAAAAAAAAGTAATCCTTCAACGGAAATCATGAAAATGAGACATATACCGTCAAAAAGATTCTATATATATAATATTTCTGCATGTCTTATATCATACCAAATTATGGTAAAGATAGAGAACTGCCGAATATCTAGTTCTTAACAAGATAATGCCGTCTGACAGTAGACACCAATCTTGTACATTAAACAAAAGACGAGCAGCACTCTGGGAGTGTTACTGATGTAAAACACGATCCGGAGCAAGCCCAAAGCAAACCGATATCTTATTTACTGACAACCAATTAGCTAAATGGCAAAAAATGAATTTTGTATTGAAGCGAGATCACTCCTTAAGGACTTCACCTCTGAACTAAGTCTCTAATATTGAAGTAGATCATCGGAATAGCAGTATGAAATACAGGCTAAAAAGGTGATTGTTAGCTTAGGTAATGATTAGATGTGCTTTCAAATGCGTGCCATACTCATTTATATGCCATTGGATTCTGCATAATGGGATTAATCTCAGCGGCGTGCCTTATTAACTTTCCATTAGCTGAATGGAGAAGAAACGAGGAGTGAAACAAATATTATTTTGCATTCATACAGCTCAAACGGAGGTAATCATCGTCATATTTAGACTCGCAGATTCATTTCACCGACGGAAGAGGGAGCTGTCAAATTTTACATGACGTATTGTCGTAAAAGTCTGTCGTAATTTGGTCCCACATGTCGCAAATATAAATGTGATGTTCATTTCATTTCAGATATAGTTGGCGGAAAAATAATCTACTCTCTATTAATAAAAATGACAAGATGTGTTAATATTTTCATTATTTATTTATGTAGTAAACAAATCACATTTATTTTCTTACTTAAATGTATATAAAATTGATCATCAACTTCATTTATTATACATTACAGATGATACTATGAACTGAACTAATAATACAGGAAGCGGCACCAATCATGCATGCGCTCTCAAACACTTTAAAATCATAACTAACATATATAAACGTTACTTCGTTCACCGAGTCTTAAATGAGATTACACATGTACATGAAAATTCCTGGAAAAAAAGCACTAAATTATACAAAGTTTAACATTCATCATGGCACTAAGAAAATAAGCTTTAAGTTCAGTCCCACGTCATTGGTCAGTTGAAGCGAGGGTCTGTGTAAATGCGGGCAGCGGCTGCTCAGTTCCGTCCATAATTTTGGACATACTTGATCCTATAATCTCTGTAATGGACCAGATTTTGGATTTCACGGAAGACGGACTGCTGTCAGTACTTTTCTGACCACTACTGTCACTATCGCTGGACTTTCCGGTCAACGAATCTATGAGAAATCCATTTTGCTGCATCTGCGTGGCGGGGAGGTGGATGTTTTCTTTATCGGATCCCGTTGAGTTGTATTCATGCGCGAACTGTGGATGTTGCTTAAAATAGTTCGCAACAGAGTCATAACCATAATTCGGCATGTAACTTCCGGTTCCTGCACTTGAAAAGTCGGATGTTGAGTATGCTGTTGTATTAAAAGAACCGAGGCCATACATGCTTGATTGATCACACGGTGTTTGGGACTGGCAGTTGTTGAAGTGGTTAGGGTAGTCCATGGTTGGCTGATTTGAGTTCCCCATAAATGTGGAGAAGGACGGAAGTGTGGATTGCTGTTTAATATCAGAATCACCGGCTAACAAAACCGGAAGACTGTCTGCGGATCCGGATGCCAAGTCTGCAATAAAATTTTAAAGAACTTTGGTTAGAATTCAAATGCAATTTTAGTGAAAACAATACTCGATTTTCAAAATTGAAGAAAAATGTTTTTAAACTGATTTTAAGAGAATCATTGTGTATAAAACTACATACCAGCTGGAGGTAAGCCATTGCTGTTCTGGAAATCAAGAGCAGGAGGGAGGCTCAGTGTTTGCTCTGGCGTCCCGTTTGTGATTGGCGTCATTGACTGTGGTACACGCAAGGCGTCTACAGATGGGAAACCTGGAGACGCTCCGCCCTCATTTTCCTGTAGACGCTGTGTAGCCTGTGTGAATAAGGATGAGTCGCTTGTATTATCATCATCGCTTGAGTTAGAATTCTCATTCCCATCTAACGGTTTCAGCTCGCCGCCATTTTCTTTCTTCAGTCGTCGTCTAGCATTGGCGAACCACGTAGATATTTGAGTCAGGCTCATTTTGGTTACAATTGCCAGCATGACTTTCTCTGCCTTGGTTGGGTAGGGGTTCTTTCTGTGTTCCTTTAACCAAGCCTTTAAAGCAGCGGTGCTCTCCCGTGTGGCATTTTTTCGTCTTGATCCATTGAGATCCAAATTAGCATACCTGAAAATCAATCGAGAAAGGATTTTAGTTTGTGGGCAATGGCAAATATTTTGAGAAAATATACGCTAAAATATATTTCATTGCGTATGTGCATGGAAACAAGAACTTGTTCATCCCTTTTTTATCATTAATTTTATTCATTCTTTTGTTTCTTCATATAGATAAAGAGCGAGTATATTAATTTATTAGTCTAAGTACACTTACTGTACACTGTTCATATAGTTGTAGACTTGAGATCGTAGTAGAGTATCCAGGGTTCCTACGTTAGACATATTAGAAGTGGAGGCCAGGGTGGGGGAGAGGTTGGACGGAAACTGGGCTAGTGTTGTGGTGGGAGGGAAGGGGACACCGTTATCCATCCTGGGTGGTGCTGGTGGTTGCGGCGGCTGCTGGAAAGAAAAAGAAAACCATTTTTTTTTAAACATTAATATAACTCGATATACGATTGAAATGATCGAGTAAATGTCTTTTATTCAAAACACTTGAAATAACTCCAATTCTCGATGATGTTCGACTTTAAAAAATCTAGTTTTCCCCCTAAATACACAAAACAAGAACCTTTGTTATTTCCTTTTATCTGAAACAGCCCAAATTGATGCAAACTTGGGATGCATTTGGCGGATCAAGGGGAGAGTAGACGCTTCAATTTCAGTCTATTTTCAAAGATTCCATTTCATCTTGTTGAAATTTACTTAATTCTTTTAATTTTTAATTATCTAAGCCTTTTGATATCAGTATATATTTATCCCTTACCAATGCCGATGCTGCGGCCAGTGTTGGCTCCATGGAATGGTAGTTCTGTGGGTACATGGAGTTATAGGCGGGTGGGGGTGGAGCAGCCACTTGTCCGTTAGGTTGGTAAGATGACCGTGTATCCTGCATCTGTTGATAGCATCGACAGAGGATGCGGCCCGTGTAGGGGTCACATGTGGTGGGGCAAAGTGGGTCCGTGCACACCTAATAGAGAAAAAAATGTAACTTATTGCCACAGTGCAGATAGTTTGTAAGTCGTAATGCTTACGAGGCATGGATAATCTTAGCAACTTGCAAATAAATATTATAATAATAACTTTACATGTACACACTTGTGTACATAAATATAACATAATTATATACATGTATATAAAGAAGCTAAATTACATGGAAACTATAAGGTTGAAAATATTTCAAGTCATAAATCATTTGTTTTTCAAAAAAGAATTTAAAAGTATGTGTATATATATATATTCTATTCTTTTATAATAGAAAAGGTGTGGGGGAAGGAAATAAATGATAAAGAATACAAAATAAAGAATAAATTTTCAAAAATAAAGAAATTAATTAAAATAAAACAAGCAAAATGTGTATCTATATACTTACCAAATGGTCAGAACGACTTGGCATCGACATTTTTAATCCGATTTAAAATTAAAATCTGAATACACCATAAGATAACACTAAAAAGAATGTAATCCTTGTTAATTATTACTAATTCTTGTCCAATAGTACACTGCTATATTGTTTTACAACTTGTTGACAGATTGAGTATCATTGGATTGATGGTACACAAGTCTCTGACGATTCCTTTTATACTTCAGTAACCTATCCGTAACATTTACCCGGCGTTCCGCAATGCCAAGACGTCCCAAACCAAACAGTCCGTATCATTGGCAGCAATTAGGCGGTCATCTGATGGTCACTTGGAGTAATTAATCCCTCCTACCTGACCCGACCGGTCCGGCAGTACTTGCCCCGCCCTAGGGCATGCGCGATGCACTATCTCATTTAATCAATATCAGAAAAACGGGTTGAATTATTACCCAGTCCCCTGCGTTCTGTATTGTCTATTTAGTTTTCGTTAAGGGTTTACGGGCACGTAGTAAGGTGGTTTTTCGCTCCGTACCCCCGGGCTAGATTGACCGTCAGGGTAGAGAGTATATACGGCATACATTACCTTTATCGATGACATCCATCACAATATGATTGATTATTGATCCTTACGCTGATAAGCTTTTCTTTCTACTTTTTTTAAGGAGTCAGTAAAATAAAGCCTGAAAAGATATTATATAACGTAGATATAACCGTAGGTCAAACCGGACGTCAGAAATGAATAAGTATTTCAAAAAAATAATATACGATCTGTCCATTTATTTTATTGGACTGCTAAGTACATCATAAATTTGCACGTGGTGTCAATTTTATATTTATTTTTACAGGAATTGGTAATAAATTACGTTTGGTTATGACAAGTGGAAAGGATGTTTTCTATTTTGTTTTGCAGAGCGAGAATTTGTTCAATTTTGTTCAAATCTAATAACTTACAAATGTGCTCAATTTTGAAACTTAGAAGAACATGTGTATTATTTTCTCGACTTGTAATCTTAGAATGAAATATTTATTTTGTTCAATTCTATCATTATTTCTCAAAACGTTATTTGTTTTCGTAGATATCCTAGATTTTTTTTACCCTTGAAATGTCTAAAGTGAGATCAACTGAAAATAAAAAATTAATTCAAAAATGAAATCATGTACATAGTTTTGCCAGCGAAACTATACCTGTGCTGTTTGTCTTTTTTTCCTTTTGAACGAGTTCCTTAATTTTGGAAATAGAAACAAGTCATTTAGTTCTTCTGTGAAAATAAATAAATAAATAAATAAATAAATAAATAAATAAATAAATAAATAAATAAATAAATAAATAAATAAATAAATAAATGAAATACATATTTCTAATATCTTTCATTCTTGATGCAATCTTTCATTCATGCATCATTTTCTCAATGATGTATTTACACCTTTTTCACGTAAGTTAAAATTTTACACGATTTTCATATATTATTTGAATTTCTTTTTTCTATTCACGCTTTTTGTACGTGTACTTATGATTTCCATTTTTAACAGATTATTAATGAAAATTTATTTATTTATTTATTTATTTATTAACTTATTTATTTTCTACTTCTTTTCGCAAACAAGTCGGTAAATTGAAAAAAATCATTAGTTTTCTCTAATATAAGTGAATTTGATTTCCTTCTCGATTTGATTTTGACTTGATGTTTTTGTTAATCTGAAGATATTGTACATTTTATAGTTTAAATCGATATTTTTAAAATCAGTTTTACACGAAATTTGATAGAAACTGGAAGTTTTGCATTGCGAGATTTCCCACCGTGATAATATATGTTTCGTTTTAAAATAGCTCAAAAATTAGAGCTCTGATCTCTCAATGATTCCACTTTTCCATCTAATTCAATCATAGAAATCAAACCATAAAATGAATGAATGAATGAATTTTCCAATTCTGATAAAAAGGAAAAAGAACCTGGCCATACCGTTGCATATTTTTTGTCGATTCTAACATAATCATAAAAAAATGTTTTTACGAATTTTTTCATGATGCATGACCATGTCGACCATACGATACATGGAGATTTAGTTCACAAGTTTTCTTATATAATATTTTTTTTTCTATTACGTACATCATACATGATGTTCTTGTCTTTTATTTCACAGAATAAACACGTTACAGATAATTTACAAAGTGCAATACATATTTTGCATTTAACGTAATAGATAAGTCATGTACCTACACGGGTTTATATGTAAACATACAAGTGTGCACATTTTCTGTGTATTCATACGAGTATGTGACATCGTCTTGTAGTATAATGTACTTACATGTACACAAAGTCATTGATATCTTATTCTGATATGTCTATTTATAAACAACAAAGAATTACATAATTATACATGTAGATGTATAATCAAAATTTCGAATACTGGTATTTTTCGTAACAATTTATTTGATTTTTACGACTACAGGAAAGCTGACACGAGGTTCGAACCATGAACCTTCAGGTTACTGACCTTACCTTATTCGTACTAAAGTTTACGTATGTGATATGAATATATAATATATTATATCCATAATTTAGTACCACCTGTGAAAAACAAGTACAATGTACAGTATTTAGGTCCTGATCCTCATAAAAAAACAAGTACAATGTACGGTATTTAGGTCCTGATCCTCATAAAAAAAAAACAAGAAAGGAACAAGAAAAAAGTCAAACTCACCTCCCTAAAAAAAAGTGATAAAAAGCCCCAAAGCAATATTTGAAAAGCCCCCCCCCCCCTAAAACAGCCCCCTCCCGAAAAAGGGAAAGAAATAATGATCTATCGCATGTAAATGCTTTTTTTTCTCAATTATCATTCTATAAAAATAATTTAAATAAAAATATATATATATTGATTAAATAAGTTTAAAAAAATTATTAAATTAAAAAAATATATATTAAAAAACTATGTACACATCACACTGTCAGGGATTTATCGCGCTTCCCGCTTGCTTGGATAGTACATCAAGCAATCGGGAAGCGCGATATATACAACATTCTCTATATACATTGTCACTGTTCGTTGCATTTTTTTTTTCTAAGATCGAAGTTGGGATCATTACAATATTCATCCAATTTTTCATTGACAGACTACGAATTTTTTGTTTGGTTTTCAGTCGTTCGGCATGGTTTCCGTCATGTTCCCGAGAGGGGGGGGGGGGGGGGTGTTCGACTAGGTTTGAGATAGTGAACATTACAAAATTATTCGTGAAAATTAGGGTGAAAAACTTTCTAAAAAATACCAAGTTAAAGGGTCCTGAAAGTGAACCTCTCAAAATACACCCATTTTATCAACTTGCATACAAAGGACATAGCGGCACAGTACTTTTCGTGGTGTAGTCTTTGACGGAAGTAGATAGTACGGTTGTGTGGGAGTTGTCATTTTATTTCAGTAAGGGTAAAACAAATTAAAATGTCAGTTTAGTAAAAAATAAAATCGATGGATTTGTAGGGTATGCTCTGAGATTGACTGTACATGAAGCAAACTCGTTATGCCCATGTACATGTAGCAGCACCAATGTGCTAGACTATAAGTATTAATTTTCCACGAGTTGTATTTCTTTCCTCACATTGTACAGTCATTGCATTTCAGACTGACTTTTAAAATTATCATATTTAGAAAATATGTTTGATCTAATCTATACCAAAGTGCACATTCCAACTCAAATACGGTACTCAACGTCGATAACAACAAAACTAAATATAGAATTCACATTTTTTTCTGACAGAAATGCTCGAGAAAATAAGGTTGGATCATAAGCGGAAAGATCGTCCGGGTATTCGTATGCGCTACTTTAGAGGCGCATGCATACGAATAATTGCCAGGCGATCTTTCGGCCTGTTGGTTGGATGGGCAGATGGCCTCTGAGACGAATTATAAAGTGCCCATTGAGTAAGAAATTTGTACCTCCATGTACATGTACAACTTTTATTTGAAATATAAACTTCTAAAACATTCAAATTAACACAATTTCATTATCATAATTTCAGTACAGGTCATTCAAGTTTCCTACGAAACGTGTTAATTGCCGCTGGGACAAAGAAAATACATCGAAATTATAAAAAATTAGGCTGATTTAATTGCACATGTGTAATCAATTTAATCAATGAGGTATAATTAGTTTCAATTGTGAAGCATGTAAAATAATGTAATAAAAATGTATTTGAAATAGGTGGATACATGTATAGTACTAGGCTGCATTATCGATTCTGCATAGGCGGATCTAGGATTTTTCAAAGGGGGGTGGGTTGAAGATTTTGAAAAGGGGGGAGGGTGTTGAATGCATACTATCAAAAGCTTCTGTTTCGCAATAATACCTTAAAGGGTGCATTATTGACTACACAAAGATAATCCATATCTGTTTTATTATCTTTTAAAGCAACGGCGTAGCTCTGCCTGAAAAAGTGGAGGGTCACAACATCCCAAAATTTCTAACAAGCAAAAAAAAAAAAAAAAAAAAAAAACCCAAGTGGGGGAGGGGGATAAGATTTTTTTTTTTAAATATGGGGCTTCATGTACAAATTTTAACATTTCTGGCGCAATTCTAAATTTTAAGTACATGAATAAATGCCTGGCGAGCGCGGTAGCGAGCCAGGAAATTTTTCTTAGCAAAATATTGACTTATCAGAAAATACTTTCTATACCCTCTATCATTAACAAGTACATATAGTTTGAGTTAAATGTCTTCATGTACGTTGAGGATGGACCAGAATAGCTAAATTATTCAGAAAGTTTATAAAGAACTGGCGAGCGGTAGCGAGTCAAAGAAAAAAATTGAAAATTGACCGAAAAATTGTAGATTCATGGTACAAAATGTTGCTATTTTAAACAATGTTAATGCATCATAAAATTTTGTGATTGAAAAATGGGGGGATGCCCCCCCTGCCCCCCCCCCCCCTCTCCTACGCCCTAGTAAAGTAAACACAATTTCCTATTTATAACTAAGGCATGGTCCATTTGATATTCAGGGGGGGGGGGGGCTTGGGTTTTTTGTCGGAGCAAAATTATTTTTTTCGCCTCGGACCGGAGCAAAATTATTTTTTTTCTGGCAAAGTTGGAGCAAGGAAATTTTTTTTTTTTAAAGTGATGCGCATATTAAGAATGTTTGTGTTTTATCAATAGAAATTATTTATATTTTTACTCAAAACTCTAAATATTAATATATTAGTTTATTTTTATGCAAGTATTCAATTCACTTTTAAACAGAGAGATAAAAGATTTTTACAATACAATTCTCAATATTTTATATAAGGTACATGTACATATCATGTATAAGAGGGTCTGAGGGGAAGGTCTCCTAGACAATTTTTCAAATGTTACTAACTGAAGTTCTCCTTCCAAGCTTACATGAACATGACTCTATGGGATACATGCAACATGTATTAACAGCAATACATAAATATTGATAATACATTGAAGCTTTTAAGGAAGCCCTTTTTCATTCACATACATGTATAACTTTTGATATCTTCAAATATCTGAACTTAAAATGCTATTAGTGAATAATGTTTTTATAGAAAACTATGGCAAGCGAAGCGAGGCAAAAATTTTTGATACAATTTTGAAAACCGCGGCGAGCGAAGCGAGCCGGAAAATTTTCAAGAATTTTAGCGAAATTTCATGGTAATTCTTCAAATTCAGATTATTTGTAAGAGCAAGATTATTTTTTTCTGTCACACCATAAGCAAATTAATTTTTTTCATCAAAATTGAGAGCAAAATTATTTTTTTCGAAAAAAACCCAAGCCCCCCCCCCCCAGAATATCAAATGGACCGTGCCTAAACACGCATCGGAGCAAATGTTATTTTATAAGCCTCAAATTTTCAACATTATAATATTCAGACTTGATGTCACAAATGTTGTACACCTTGGTGTTGAAAGCTTGTTAAAGCTGAAAGCCTACATTAAAAACTTTGATGAAATAGTAAATTTTTTTTGGGACGGAGATTGTTAGATATAGACTCTAACAATCTCCGTCCCATGGCATAGAAATAAGCTATAGCGACCCTTCACACCTGCTGACGTATGCATACTAATGAAGGTACGACCTAAAATCCAGGGACATCGCTACAGCGCCGGTATATAAGACGAGCTTCAAACTCGTCCACCGTGACATTCAGTGATTAGAAGTCTGGGAGTAAATACATGTAACACCTGAAATGAGAAATGAAGTTATTTGATGAAATAATCAGTAATCGATTTCAAAAGCAGGCATTTATATCTAAAACTTTGAATTACGAAGTAATGAATTTATTTATTAAATACAATTAAAAATCCCCTCCCCTCCCCACCTTATACCACGTCTATAAAGTCAGTACGAACGCCAATGTACAAAGCTCTATATGCTGCAAATATTTACTACGTTGAAACATAAACAAAGAATATATGAAAAGACCCCATCTCTTTTAAGCCCCCCCCCCCCCTTGCAAAACACACACTACTTCAATAGCCCTAAATTAGTTTCTACTTGGATATCCAATACAAGTTTTGAATTCGACCTTTTCGTCTGAAATAGTAAAATAAAAACAAAACCTGAAATGTGTGCCCATTAATTGTTATATCTTACCTCTAGAAAATGAATTTACTAGATTCCATGTCAGCCTTTCTGTATACAAGACGAAAATCATCACTTCCGGTATAACTGACATTTTGAGAGTGTTCGTTTGCATAAGGTAGAATTACAACGTCTCATTCACTACATTTTCGAGGTTGAAGAACCCAGTTTCCCCTTTCGCCTTTTTCTCGGTGAATTTAGTTAGTAATTTAAACATATAGGATATACAGTAAACTCTGACAAACAAATAAGCTAAGAATTGATAATTTAAGATTATCTTTTGTTGATTCTTAGTACTCGTGGTAATCTCTTCACAGAAATAGAAAGGATGAACTAATGATGTCGAATTTAATAATACAATTTTAATTTTCTTTCCTCAAGATTTTTAATTTTCCATTTTATCTGACATACATATATTACATATTTTACATGATTGCATTTTGTTTTCATGTTTTATTCAAGAAATACAGATGATAAATAAATGTATATAATTTCATTGAAATATGCGCGGATCTAAAATAGGGGAAATATGGTAAGGGTCCTTCTAATGCTCCATTTATCAATGGACGAATCCAGATTTTTTTTCTAGGGGTTCCTAGCCATTTGAGGAAGGGATGTTCTAGCTATTGTTTTTGAAAAAAATAAATAAATAAAAAGAAGAAAACTATCATTTTGGCAAAAAAACTGGAGTTTCACAATGTGGTTCTTGATTATTATTTTCAAAGCCAATATATGGCTGCGATGGCGAGTCAGCAAACATGTTTGACAGTTCAAATGAAATATATATATTATTGCTTCCAAACGAACACTCTCAGCGATAAACTTATACCGGAAGTAGCATAGCAAGTGTCAGATTGATGATGCATCAGGATTTATTCTCTTATCAGGTGAGATACGATATTTTTTTCTTCAGTCTGTCCGTCCTGAATATAATTTTCAATTTACCATAATACTACATATACATACTGTCTTCATTCATATGGCTTATCAAAGGACAAGTACGAATTCACATGGGCGGATCCAGCACTATTTGCAAAAATGAAAGGAATGCTAAATCTTTCAAAATTTAGTCATTGAGCAAGGAAACTGGATGTACATGTACAACCCACTTCCTCCGCAAAGACAAAAACCTTATTGAAACTACTGTAAATAGTATTGACTTAATTCAAATGCAAATGTAACCCCCCCCCCCCCATCTTTCCGTACTTGCATCCGCCCTAGATATGCACTGCAAGCTTTATTTTAAAGTTTTTATTCAAAGTGGTTTTTTGCCTATTTCTGATTACTCATCAGTTGACTTCATTTCTCATTTCAGGTGTTACATGTATTTACTCCCAGACTTCTAATCACTGAATGTCACGGTGGACGAGTTTGAAGCTCGTCTTATATACCGGCGCTGTAGCGATGTCCCTGGATTTTAGGTCGTACCTTCATTAGAGCAGTTGCATTTAGTTTACTTTACCACTACTTTTACCTCACCTCTACGCTTCAGTGGTCACTGCGGTTAGGGGTTACATAATCTTGGTCTCGAGTATTGACGACTACAGTTAACTTTTAAAGCTGACCTACCCTGACGTTTTTCGGGTACATTTCATATCTTAGACATAAAACTTACGGGTACATTTTATGTAAATTTCCCCTTTTCGGACGAAGAAACGTTAAGCATTGTAATTTTTGCTACATAAATAAATGATCTTTCCGTCTGCATGTCCGTCCGTCTGATGATTATACTTTCACATTTAAATGGTCAAAAAGTGACAGGTCAGCTTTAAAAGGTAACTGTAGTTGGATCGCCTCAGGACAGGTGTGTATTGAACAATGTAAAGCCATGGCTGTGAAATATTCTGTTTAACGTGTGCGGACTGGTACCTTTCGAGACAAAATACCAGATAAAAAGCATACACTCACAATTAATTCGAGATTGCCAAAGGTATCCTGTCATACTGAAAAAAAAAGTTCCACTACGGCTTTATTACTCGAAATGAAAAACGGCTCAAATAGATCTATTTAAACCAAGACTTAGCTATAATGGCTCACATTCCCGTCTCCCCTGACTTGTACAGTGGATATGTGCCTTAAATAAAATTTCAGAATAATACATGTCATTGACAACAATACAAAATTGTATGTTTGTGTGTTTTCGCCTAACTGGAGGGTGTCTTTTTTTAAAACACCAGGGTGGAAAACGAATTTTAAATTCCACGGCCTAATCCCTAACCACAGTGACCACTGAAGCGTAGAGGTGAGGTAAAAGTAGAAGTAAAGTAAGAAGTAAACTAAATGCAACTGCTCTATTAGTATGCATACGTCAGCAGGTGTGAAGGGTCGCTATAGCTTATTTCTATGCCATGGGACGGAGATTGTTAGAGTCTATATCTAACAATCTCCGTCCCAAAAAAAAATTTACTATTTCATCAAAGTTTTTAATGTAGGCTTTCAGCTTTAAGTAAGAAGGACAGAGATTAAGTTTTTTAATGTAAGGCACGGTCCATTTGATATTCTGGGGGGGGGGGGGGGCTTGGGTTTTTTTTCGAAAAAAATAATTTTGCTCTGAATTTTGATGAAAAAAATTAATTTGCTTATGGTGTGACAGAAAAAAATAATCTTGCTCTTACAAGTAATCTGAAATTTGAAGAATAACCATAAAATTTGCTTAAAATTCCTGAAAATTCTTTTTACTTTCTATAAACATTTTTTGGCTCGCTTCGCTCGCCATAGTTTTCTTCTGTAATGGCAAGTTCATATTTGAAAATATCAAAAGTATATGCATGTGACTGAAAACACAATTAAAATGCTTAAATACATTATCAATATAATTTATGACTATTTATAGATACATGTACAAATGTGTCACCATAGTGTCTAATTTTATATACAAGCTTGGAAGGAGAATTTAATTAAGTTTTTCACTAGTTTTCATTTCTACATGTAAAAACTTGCATCAGGCCCTCTTACATGTTACATGACCTTATATACATTTTGTATACTGAAAATTATATATCACATATTGTAAAAATCTTTTATCTCTCTGGGTTTAGAAGTGCCAATTCAAGTTTTACATAGAAATAAAGTAATGTTTAAAGTAATTTAAGTAAAAATTAAGAATTTCTATTGAAAAACACACACACATTCTTAATATAATTCACATCAATTGTTATAAAAAAAATTTCCTTGCTCCAACTTTGCAAGAAAAAAATAATTTTGCCCCGGTCCGGGGCTAAAAAAATAATCTTGCTCCGACAAAAAACCCAAGCCCCCCCTGAATATCAAATGGACCGTGCCTAAGCTCTCTCTCTCTCTCTCTCTTTCTCTTGGGGTTTTTTTTTTTTTTTTGGTCCGACCAAAGAGGGGATTGCAACCCCCCTATTCACCTCGCTAGATCCGCCAATGTTCTGTAACTATACTACATATTGCAGCAGATTGGTAGTCTTTTCCATAGGAAAGGAATGGTATATAGATACAAACACAAACGCTCAGATACACAAATCTTCCTCCCTTAGGCATTTATTTACTAGGTGTAAAAACGACAATTGCCATTTTTAACACCTGATAATTCAAAACCTATAGGCACGGTGGGGAATCTCGCTACGCAGAACAATAGGTTTTTCCATATTTTTGTGCAATATAGATTATTTATTACAAAAAGGGGAATGTGATGCAGTGTAAGAATGTCTTAGCTATGAGTTGTATCCAAAATAAGGTAAAAACGATTGGCGTTCTACTTTCACTTTCATCTACATGGATCACGCGGTCGCCGATCGTTTTTTTTTTCAGCTCCATAAAAATGTATGATTCTCTTATTTTGGATAAAACTCATAGCTATGGCATCCTTACACTGCATCACATTCCCCCTTTTGTGATATATATATAATCTATATCACACGAGATTGTAGAAAAAAATATTGTTCTGCGTTGCGAGACTACCGACCGTGATAGGGAACCGAGTATGCTGTTGAGTGTTATTGGTACATTTTGTAAATATCTTAAAGCAAGCGCGGATCCAGAGGGGTGGGGTGGGGGGTGGGGTGGGGGGGGGGGGGGGGTCCGGACCCCCCCCCCCCCCTGGAATTTTCGAAGCATAGCTAAATTTATTTATTGATATACATATTTCATAAGATTAATTCCCAATTCCCCTTTTGTTGTCATAATATTTGATAAATATATTATGAGTTTGTATTAGAAATCTCTCATTTTAATAATATTTTGACGTCAACATTTCAAAAATTTTGTCTGGCTCGCTTCCGCTCGCCAGAATTTATAACATACATGTACGTTATTTTCAAATGATGCTGCGCTTTCCGATATATATACAACACATATACATTACACAAGAGCACTAAGGAAACGAAAAGAAACTGAAAAAGACACGAATTGTGGATTTTATTCCAATTCTCGGAAAAAAAAAATTCGCTCGCCATTTGTTGTATTTACATATTAGAAACACAATCAAGAATCGACTACTAATATTTTTGAGGAGTCGTAAATAGTTTTATTTCAAAATTTGCAGTCACGACCATTATATTGTGGAATTTGTATAATAAAATCTCCATGTACCTCTGTTGTGAAAATGCAATACATTATAGGTGGCGCCAGTGGAATGAATAAGAGCTGCGCACCCCAAATTGAAAATGTCGTTTTCAAACGGCAATAACTGCGAATGTATGCGTTAGATTCACCTGAAAAGTTGAAATGATACATATAGGGTCTCAAAATGAATTTTCATTTCATACGACATGTACAAAATGTATTATGAAACGAGTTGTGTGTTTTATATACCCGAGCCTTGGCTTTGAGATTCGTTTTTTCACATGATATTGCCAAAAAATGTGTATTTCTAACGTGAAATCAACGTTTCCGAGAACTATCATGACTATAGAGGCGAACCACGCATTGATCTAGAAGTCGTCTGCTACGCCATGAGAAGTAGTGTCCCCGTCGTATAGATATTCTGTGCGTAAGAGAAAATTGAATAGTATTTTAATGCAAGAATTAATGAACAACAACAATTTTAATCATTGATATTGACTCCGGGTTTGAATTTAGCTGTTGACCGATATTTGAAAGGTTACATTTGTCAAGGTTTATGTGATTAGGTTCCAAACTTGACCAATCGCATTCAAGCAGAGCGATATGTAACGCGTTATCATATCAATATATTTATGAAATGGCTTTATGAAACTGCATAACGGGTGTATCATGTAATAAAAATGAGAATGTAAACTTTCATATGAAAAGAAACATTTTGCATCATAAAATTTTGTAAAATTAAATTAATTTTCAGGGACACCGTACCTTTAATAATTTTACTAAACTCTTCCATCTTTTTCTTTTTTTTCCCAACATTTTTTTTTACAGCAAAACAGAATATACTTCATGTGTTTTCCTTTTCGCATTCATATAAAATATATTAATTGCCAATAAAATTAAAGTTATTTCGTACCGAATTATTGTGTTATCCACTCGATCATAATATTTAGATTACATTTGTAAAAAAAAAGAAGGAAAATGACTTGACATATGCTATGGCCTAAAATTAATGCAACCCCTTCCTTTTTAATCTTTACTTCCTGTACACAGGAGCTCGATGCCAACAACCCTCAATGACACCCGCCCCTCCTATCTCTCTATAGTCAAAGTAGGGGCGGGTATTCTTGTGGATCGTTGGCATCGAGCTCCTGTGGTATTCCCTTTCCGCTTCCTGAGATATATGTCCTCATTTGTCAAAAGTTTGTATTGTTGATAAAATTTAAATTTAAATTTTAAACTTTATTTATTTTACAACATTTAACAAACAAGTTACACAACTTATATGAATGTCTCACGTTGGCTCAGATGTTGGCGTGATGGGGTCCAAGGAGCAGGAGGAAACCGGAGTACTCGGAGAAAGACCCCCTGCAGAGGCCTGGATGGGGGACCACCTACCCTCCCACATAAGACCCTTCGCCAAATCTGGGTTTCGAACCTGGGACCTTAGAGTTGCGAAGCGAGCGCGCTACGTCTGCGCTAACCCGTCTGTATTGTTGATAAACATACACTTCCATTATAAGCGGAGTTCTGAATTTCGGGGGGTGGGGGCATTGTTTTTTTTTATTGATTTCTGTAGAGATAAAAACATTTTCACAAAAAAATTTGGATGATATTACGTAAAAATTTTTTGTCTTACTCTAGGTTAAGATGAAGTCTGGTATGACAAGTTCATGAAATCTTTTTCTCGAAATTCCATTTTTTGAAGTAACTCGTTTCTTTAACAGGGCAGATTTTACGCCTTATCGCGTATTATTAATTTTATGCCCACCTGTGATGAAAGCTGCATTCTGTAACTCGGAGCTGGAATAAATGTTGCAATTGCAAAAATATGTTCCCTTTTCGATTAATTTTGAAAGGAAAATGGTAACACGCTCGTATTTACCCCAAACATCGGTCTTACGAATTGAGGGATAACTTTTATTTATATTCGTTGAATGGAGGTACATGTAGCTTTCAAAATTTCGTCATCTCGGCGTTAACTTTCGACTGGTCGGGGCTGTACCTGAATAGAACGAAAAGTCCTTAATCTATCCGTCAGCCATTCATTTCTCAGTTTTTCTAAATCATGGCATCCCCTGTGACGTCACCGGAGGAATCTTTGGTAAAGGCGTGGTCAAAAGTATGCTCTTTTTTGGTGTTGCATACACCCCACATCCTATACTCTTATTTCATGATAATGTAGTCCATACCTTGGTCTGTTTTCGAATAGTGTTAACGATAAAGGAGAAAACCAAGGCCGGGAACCAGTCTAAGTCAACCAATGTACATGTATACACTATATGTAACGTGCGACTGCGATATAACATTTTTTACGGTAATCGCGACTATTTTCTACTGGTGTTTGATGCATTATGGGTAATTTACTGTGTTTCTAGAGTTTTTTCCCAAAAACTCTATCTGTTTTAGTTCCTTTATAAGAAATAAGTATCAATATGTGTTTATAATATCTACATCTATAATTCCAAAACATAAAAGATACGAAAGCAGCTCTTTTTTTTGCCAGATTTTCCTCTTTATGCCTTTTTGATATTTTTAAACGTAAATCGAACAAATCTTCGATGCTTCAGTCATGTGTATTTTCGGTTCGATAGGATAAAAGAAACATAATAGTTTGAATGTCGTTTGGGTATGCTTTCTGCTAGAAAAATACAAATAACATACATTCAGGCGACACTTTTTTACGGTAATGGCGAAACTTTTTTACGGGTATAGCGACTGTTTTCTATGGTGAGAGAATTGAACCTGCGATTATTTTTTACGGTAACTAGGTATTTGTTCTACAGGCGAAATATCATTTATCTGACGGAGATCTCATTGGAAGGACATTTACTTCGTACAAGTCCCTATGCACTTAAACAGTAAAAAAATATACAACATCATACTACTACAAAGGCATAAAACAAAGGGATAAATGATCTACATAATGATAAATAGGTTGTCTTGTTATACAGATAACCTGCATGGAATCCAAGTTTGAAAATAGAATAATACGAAACCAATTGCCATCAAGAGATGAAATTAACCATCTATATATAAAAGAAAACATGCTCCTGTATCATACCCTTGTTTGTTAGACTTGAGTGTGAATGAAGAACATGTTCTCTGTATCGTTTTTATAAAGCGCATGATATACTAGTAATTTAATATTTTCATATTATCTGCTCGGTGATTTGAAATCGACGAAAACGTATTGCACAATGGTAAAAGGTTTGGGAACAGGTTAATATTCTTGGGGGAGGTTCTAATAAACGAAAATGAAAGTCCCGGTTTCGCATAAAAATGACGGAAATGTACAACTACCGTAATGATGCTGTAAATGTGATTTTTACTTTTCATAATACGAAAACAGCCCGAACTGATCCCCGATCTACTACGATTGAACAACGACTTCTACCGACATTACTACTATATGCGTTGCATGTAAATATACGATTCTTTTAAAGTACCAGTATTATTTGCTCAAGTCAGGACTGTCTTCATCAGTCGCATATATGCCATTGGACAGTACATGCAGTTAGATCGGTGTCAATAGAGAAGGTGGGGGCGATCGTGGTAAAGTCAGGGCTTAGTCTTGGTGAGTCGGGCCTAAGTCGGGGTGAATAATTTTCTGAATTATCGATTTTGTGCTGTATAGAGGGATATAGTCATTTTCCATATTTGTCATCCTAGCTCAGTCGCGAAGAAGGTCTGTTCCCGATTATCCCCGACTGAGCTACGATTTACGCCGACGTAGTCCCGACCTTGCTGCAACCTAGCCCCGACCTAAATAAGTCGGGACTGAGCTCCGACAAAGCACATGCATACATTTGTCGGGGT